>OY856411.1:1111403010-1111898010 GCA_963693085.1 Alisma plantago-aquatica
TATATATAGGGGTATTGGGGGCTTCTCAAAGTACAGCTCAGTGCAACCAGTTGCTCTGCAAGTTGTCGTTCTCTCTGGTTTTGGTAACCGTGAGAGAGCCTGAGCAGGTGCTTCCCGCAAAAGGGAGGTGCAGCAAGGGAAGGACAACTGCAGTTGCAACAGGAGGCAGGAGAGCGTGTTGGCGACTAGTACGTCAACAGGAGGGTGCGACTCCTTCCACTTCCTTGTGGGACAAGGAGTGTGGAGTTCCAGGTGGTCCGTGTGGACTACTACAGAGGCGGGAAGACACTGCCGCTTAGGAGGACAACTGTCATCCGACAGTCCAGTTCGAGTAGGAGTTGTCAGTCCCGGTGCGACCAGGAGCTGCACAGACACCGTCGAAGACTGGAGTTGAAGACCGCGCATTGCGCGAGGTATTGTCGCCGAGCAAGCCTCAGGACAAGGTATGATTCCGCAAACCATCCTTTCCTATTATATAGACGTTAACGCGTTTCCTCGGTATGGGTTGGGGGAGAAATTCTTTTGTTTCCGCTGCCTTCTCTGTCTCCCCTAAAACCCAACACCTTCTTCTTTCTTTTGACTCTCGAAGCTTTCTAAAACCCTCAGTCTACTGTTCCTTCTCTCCTTCCGTTTCCCGCGCAACCTGCAACACCTGTTCCTTTCGCCGTCCGTCCTTCCCGGATTCCGTGTACCCTCACGACGATTGCACCCCCGTTTCCGACGCTCTCGCCATCATTTTCCCTACCCACAGCAACAATGTAAGTGCATCACCATCGCTGACGCCGGGAATTCCGCCGCGAGTACCTGTTCTATCGCCATCATCTGCACACCTTCGACGTCCTTGCTATTACCACCGTCTACGGCACTGCCGCGATCCCCTTTTCTATCGCCATCGATGACCTTATCACCGCCATCTTTGCTTTCGCCGACCGGTTCTGCCTCTCTTCCGTCCGCTGCGCTCCCGGCATTTCAGCTTCCAACCGGTCTTGAAACCGTTTGGAGCCAAACGGTCCTGCAACCGTTTGGCCTCTCACAATTGCTTAATATCCAAATCTTTCTCTAATACTAAGCATATTGTTCTTACTCATGATCTTCCATTTTCAGAAATGGCATCACCAGCTAAGGAAGCCACAGGAACTGCCGACGCTCCATTCTAGACAAAGGAGCAATTACTGGAAGACCGAGATAAACTCCAAAAGATCATAGATAACTACAACACAACTGGACAAGCCCCACCAAAGGTCAAAATCATAGATATCCTATGTGAAATTGATTGCCTCAACAAATGCCTAGCTGAGGAGCCTGAAGAAGAAGTGCAAGAAATCTCCTCTAGTGATGAAGGCTCTGAATACGATCCAAACCCCGAGGAAGAATCCCCACCTGAAAAAACTAAGGGGAAACGAAAGGTCCAGGAAACTGCAATTGGACAACCCTCGAAGAAACGCGCATGAAAACATGTCCACCCCGCCTCTGCTAGGGGACAAACCCTGGAAGCACCTGCCACCACCACTCCTACTACCACCCCCATCTTCTCAATTCTCACCACCACCGCGCCCCCACCAGAAAACCTCTACATCCACACCATCCCATCCATCGACAAAATACTAAAACCAACAAAGTATGTTTGCTCAAGCGTACTACTCAAGATGGGGATCTACGACAGAATCCTCACAATGCTCGACAACGCTAATTTATCCAGACTCTATTTCGTCCCTGAAATCTCATATGTCAAACCCACCACAGAATTCTTTACCCAACTTACCAAAGAGACGGTGGACATTGCACACAGAGCAAGGGATGGGGGTGACCGCCGGCTGGTCACCAAGCTTTTTGGCAATGACATCGTGATCATAGAAAATCTTCTGAATGAAATCTTCATCGACAATCCTGATCAGCTCAAAAAAGCTGCAGCTGCAGGAATGGAGATCTACCCGTTCAATAAACATAACTTCTGGAAATCACTAACAGGGATCCCTAGTTACGAGGCAAAGACATGCAAAGCCTCCAATATTCAATCAGGGTTCGTGCGCATGCTTCACAAAATCATTACCAGTGCACTGTTCCCCAGATCAGAGGGAGGAAACATTATTGCAGTCGACCTTTTAGTCCTATGGTATATCTTGCATGAAAAGCCGGTCAACATCGGACGACATTTGATACAAAAATTCTCCACCTACGCCATAGGAAAAGAAATCTGTATGGGAGGACACATAACCTCCATTGTTAAATACCTCAAAATGGACAGATTACTCCCTCATTGCACGAAGATCAATGGCAAAATCCTAACAAACGAATAAACCTTAAAGAACTCCTACATTATCAAGGAGAAGGATGCAAAACTACATTACATCTTCTGCCCAACAGTCCGATCTTCCAGAATCCTATTACCGCTTCTGGAGCTAGCAGACTACGACAAAGACAAATTTCTCTTCACTGATGAAGAGATTACCAAACTCTTAGCTCCGATCAAAGCACAAACTAAGCCAACCCAAGCAGGATAGACAGAACTCAGCATCGCCACCCCGACAACTAGGTTGACAAAAATTCCTGTGAAATGACCCTCCACAAGACTTTCGCAGAAACAACAGTTGTCGGGAACACCAACATCTAAACCGCATCCAGAAACAGAAACCCCCCTCCCCGATGAACAATTCACCACCTCATCTCTAGACTCCTTCATTATGAGTCTAACCGCTGAGCTTACCACCACCACTTCACCACCCTCCACCTTTCCACAATCCACCACTCTTCCATCTTTCTCCACCCCTACACCCGACTTCACCACCTTCACCTCCATCCCCGCAGTCTTTCCCCCACCACTATCAATCCCACCATTTTCACCAGCAACATCACCACCTTTCCCATCCACCACCACCCCAACACCGCTGGTGACACCATCTATCATCACCACGCAGTTCGCCACACCATCAACAGTATCCCTTCCGCAGGACACTACATCCTTCCCATCCAGACCCCAACCATCCCACCCTTCCATAACTGGGGTCCCCTTAACAAATGTCGGTGAGGAATTCAGACGTCAATTTGACACCATCCGAAACCTCCTCACCGACCCCTCTAACATTTTGAATTCCATTTTTTCTTGTGTGCAGGGACTATCTAAACAGGTAGCCAAGATCGATGAGCAGAACCGTGCTTTACCAAGCATACTCCAAGGCTTTTAGCAACGAGAAGATATAGTGGCCAGGCAAGTTGATCACATCGACAGCCACTACAACAACTTGCCCGAGCTGATCCTTGGAGTAAAAGGCCAGCAAGAAGCAATGGCCAAGCAAGTCGATGAGATCTCTACGCAGACTCAGCCTCTGCCTGAGACTCTCCGTGATCTCAAACAACAACAAATAGATCTTAGCGCGCGCTTGGATAACATCAACAACACTCTCACACAATTTCGCAATAGCCAAGAGGAGTCGACGAACAATGAAATCCAACACTTACGAGATACAGTAATAGATCTAACTGTGCGACTCCTCTCTACTGAAGACCGATACAAAGATCTCAAGGAAACACACGACGCACTGCTCGAAACACACGAGCATGTGCAAATGGCATTTGAAGAATTACAAACCATCCATCGACAGTGCAAAAAGACAGCACATAAGAAGCTCACAGACAAAGCATCAGCTGACAAAGACGGTGATGATGAAGACAAAGATGACTCCGACTCCTCTGCAGATTCTAACAATGATACAACCTCCTCAGATGACAAATCTGATGCCCCATACAATGCTGGGGAGGGCCCAAGCCAAAGAGCAACACCTTCTCAGAAAAGATATGCCAAAGACCACCAGGAAGGTGGGCATCATCCTAAGTCCCCCACCCACAATGAAAATGTAAACATATCATATGGGGACCAATTCCTCGATTACTCTGCCTTGGGATCTATAGGGGAGTCTGTGAAAGATGCGGCCTTTGCTGAGTTCCACCAATGTATTTTAGGAACCAGCACAAACCCACCGGCAACAGCCACTCACCTTTTTTCCGCACCTGACCAATCAGTATACCCTTTCCGCCAAAATAGGAAGAATCAGAACGAGTCCATTTAGATACAGACAAAGAACTCGATTCTGCTTCCGATTCAGATGAAGATCTGCAAGGCTATATAGATGATTTGGAACAAACTTCTTCACCCCCTCCACAGGAGCTTCCCCCGCCACCACCTCTACCGCATAAGATGCATGATTTAGATATGGCGGCCATCTCTACACTAGATGCTCATGACATCTTTATCCTGAACACTATTGTCGACGATGCCAAAGAGGGGGGAGACATCATCTACCACAATACAAAGGCTAAGTGCAAGTTGACACGCGAAGATTTCCGCAACATCCTGCGACCACGGTCAACGATGTCAATGACAATCTTCTGTGTCCTACTTGCCAACTGCATAGAAGTTTACAGAAGCTCTAAGAGGCAGCAGCCAGTCTTTAACGCCTCACCTGCTCTGTCTATAGGCTTGCTATACAAGGACAGACGAGCAAAGTCAATAGAGCGGTTGCGCGCTGGTTTAGCACGGAAGGCACATTATCTTACCGTGCCATTCCAAGTTTCCGATCACTAGTTATTTATGATTGTGGACACCGAGGCTCGGGACACCAAGGTGTACAATTTTTGCGCCACTGAGCTACCAGCTGGAACAATAAA
This sequence comes from Alisma plantago-aquatica, assembly GCA_963693085.1. NCBI lineage: Eukaryota > Viridiplantae > Streptophyta > Magnoliopsida > Alismatales > Alismataceae > Alisma > Alisma plantago-aquatica. The sequence goes on from OY856411.1 coordinate 1,111,407,673, forward strand.
CTTTGTTGGAGAAGAAGCAGGAGAGGCACGATGTATACCTTTCCGGATTCTTAAGCTCATTTGGGATGCATGCCCGTCCCTACGCCAGGACGGGAGCCAACCATGGTTCCAAATAATAAACCCGCAAGTCCAAACAACTGAGGGATCTGGGGATTGTGCTTTTTGCACTATCCATCACATTCAAGCGCTAAACCAAGAAATCCCCTTTACAGAGCTGATCGTCGAAGATTTTCACTCCCTACGAGGGCGTTACACCATGGAGCTTATTTGTGATAGAAGGTTCTTCAAGGACCCGACAATGGCATCAGATGACGTCCCCCGCTACCTCTTTTCATCAATCCAACGTCTGCAATGGCGGCCTTTCAGACAAACCTTAAAAGAATTGGAGAAAAACAAACAACCAGCCATAGTTCTCGAGCAAACAAAATGGGACCCTTCCCAATTTGATCTGGCGCAGGATAAAGGGGAAACATATCTTTTGTCAGGGGCACCCATTAGGAGATCACCATCACAAATGGTGCCCCTATCTGCCATAGAACCAACATTCCCAGATTTCGACCTCAGTGCTTGTAAAAGTCTCTCCGACAATGAACTATGTCTCATCATGTCACGACTCTACGCCGAGAAAGATGATCTCGTTTTCATGTCCGGTGACATTTTAGTAATGGCAGACGCTTTACGAGAAATTGTCCAGTTCAAAGGGTCTCTATCCGTGAGCTTGATGGCTGCCTATCAATTTCTTATAGGACGGAATCACCCTACAACCTATATGGCATCCACATACATGAAGGACGACCTCTTAAAGCTAAAGAACTTCGGAACAACTGAAGCACTACTCTCCTTCCTACAACACACAACACTGAAGTTTATCATGCTACCATTCCTTCACCATGAGCACTGGCTACTTCTGGCAACAAACCTACCCGAAGGAACAACTACCATCTATAACAGTTCCGACAACCAGTTCAATCCACAACAGAAGAAATACGTAGTGACACCAAAGACGCCCACAGAGGAAGTGGCAAAGGAATGTGCAGACAGATTAATCAATGTTCTAAGTCAGCACATAAGGGCATATGGCAAAGAACACTTTCATCGCCCATCTTTTAACCACAAATGCCCCCAACAAATTCGGGAATCAAATGACTACGGCTTCCACGTCCTCTACTGGATGTACACAATCATGGCCCTTTAAAAACCAGTAGAGGATACGACAAACATAGATTACCACGCCTTACATGGAAAATTTGCTGCTAATCTCCTTCGCACACATGGCGCAAATAAAGGACTAACAGACGCCTGATGCCCTTATCCTTGTACCTCTCAGCCAACCAGCATACCCACTCTAGTTTCCGGTAGGATTCTCAGAGGAGTATAAAACTGATTAGAGTCAATGACATGCACCGAATAAAAAGTGGTCCCAATGCGGGCTAAGATATGGAAGAAACCTGAGATCCAAGCAACTCTCAATACCTGAAAGAGTTAAGACAAAAAACTCTGATACAACCTTAGGAGATCTCAGGTTTAGAATTGAAGAAAGATTATGGATATCTTATCTGAATAAAATCGCCTCGCCATTACATGCCTAAGCTCTATCTAACTTGAGGACAAGCTAGACTCTAAGTTAGGGGGGTGATAACCTCCAATTTTGTGATGTCATCTTAGTAATATTCTTCAATTTTCCACACTCTTTCTCAGATAAAGTAGACAAAATCTCTAACTATTCTCTTTTATTGCAAACATACTGTTAGATTAACTTTTCTCCTTTTTACTTACAGAAAAAGACACAAAAAAATCACAAAAGACTCAAACGGTCCCAAGACCGCATGGAGTCAACCGATCTCAAGACCGCATGGAGTCATACGATCTCAAGACCGCATGAAGCCAAACGGTCTCAAGACCGCATGAAGCCAAACGGTCTCAAGACCGCATGGAGTCATACGATCTCAAGACTGCATGGAGTCATACGATCTCAAGACCGCATGGAGTCAACCGGTCTCAAGACCACATGGAGCCAACCGGTCTCAAGACCGCATGGAGCCAACCGATCTCAAGACCGCATGAAGCCAAATGGTCTCATGACCGCATGGAGTCATACGATCTCAAGACCGCATGGAGTCAACCGGTCTCAAGACCGCATGGAGCCAACTGGTCTCAAGACCGCATGGAGTCCAAACGGTCTCAGAGTCCAAACGGTCTCGGGGTCCAAACGGTCTCAGGGTCCAAACGGTTTCCAAGACCGTTTGGACCCAAAATTTACCAAACCGTTTGGACTTCACTTAAGGCCTATAAATAAGACCCAAGGGGTCCTCCCAAAGATAGGAAGTTTCAGACGCCCAGAGGCTGCCTCTCCTACTCCAGAGCTATTCCATCCTCCATCCTCCGCCCAGAGGCTGCCGGTCTGAGATCCACACTCCGTTCCAAAGCTGCTTTCTCTCTCATCGCCAAAGAAGGTAGGAAGAGGAGTCCTCATCATCGAGCAACCTATGAAGTGTGAAGATCGTCCTTCTCTCTCTCTCCAAGGGGTTGAATTTCCTCTCTCCTTTGTGGGGATGACGTTCTCTCTCTCTCTCTTCTCACCTCCTTCTTTGTCCTTGTCATGAGCGAGTAGTCTCTTTTCACTAGGGTGCGGGGAGTAGCCCCGCTACCCATGTTTCATATCATGCAATGTAATCCATAGTTTGCAATAGAGATATACTTTCTGCTCAGTTTGACATCAATCGTTTAATGAATGCTTGTTGCTTGATCACCAACTTGTGTTATCTTTTATCTTTTAGTATGAATTGTCTATGTTTGTACTAGTAGATTCAAAACTCGATTGTATGTTGGTTCTTGGTGCATGTATTCACCATGCACCTGTTTCGGTATCTAGGAGTGCTTTCCAAGAAGTGAAGTAAACTCATTTACATCGTTGCACTTTCATACTATGAAATGGAATCAGTTGACGTATGAAAGTACAACCTTGATAAGTCGAGGAACACACTTTGCGGAGGGAATGTTGTGAAGTAAGTGACCAATCCTATAAGGATGGCTAGCGTTAAAACATTCCCACACTCCTTGTAGTTAGTTCTCTGAAAGGAAGCTAAGTCTACAAAGATACTAACTGATCTAACTCTTATTGCAGGTTATGCTTTTATGTTGCATGTTTTGATCCATGTGTAGTGGTGGTGAAAACCGATCACATCCTAGTGATTCCTTATCATTATTAACAAACTAAGTTTAATTTCTTGTTTTTTACTTTACTTGCATTTAGTTTAAAACAACCAAATCAAATCTTTGAACTAAATATCAACTATTAAGGAGTTAAATGAAATTCTTACGTTTTCCATCTTGTTTTGCCAACAAGACCGTTGTCCTGTGGATTCGACCCTTAACTATACTGCGATAAGACTTCCACGTGTCCTAGCACATGTGGGTGGAGTTTTAACCTAGTATAAGCAAGGCTAAACCTAAAGACTTACCATATTTAGGATTTTTAGTGGTGCACACAATTCCACGCGAGTGGAAGCTCCATCAGGGCCTGGGCATTACATGCATGCTGACATTTGGGGGCTATGCTCAATTGCAGATTTTTTTGGTTTTCAGTACTTTATGAGCTTCATTGATGACTTTAATAGGACTACCTAGTTATTTTTACTACGAGATTGATCTCATATACTTGATACTATCACATCATTCTTTGTTGAGATACATACCCAATTTGATAAAACTATAATAATCTTTCAGACTGATGATGCTTTTGAATTTACACAAAATTCTATCAACCTGTCTTGCACCAAAATGAATACTATTCACCAAACCTCTAGTGCTTATACACCCCAGTAGAATGGTGTGGCTAAATGCAAGAATCATTATCTTCTTCAAGTTGATCGTACTCTTTTATTTCATTATCATGATCCTCAAATGTTTTGTCCAGAAGTTGTTTCCACTGCGTGCTATATGATTAATCACATGCCTTCTTCTATCATTGGAAACCGAGTGCCCTTTTAGGTTCTATGCCCTAACGCTCCCTTGTTCGCTGTGCCTCCTTGTATCTTTGGGAGTATGTTATTTGTAAGAAATTTGCGTCCTGGCCTTACCAAACTGGATCCTTGTGCCACAAAGTGTATTTTTCTGGGATACTCTAGGACACAAAAAGGGTACCGCTATTTTGATCCAATTTCTTAAAAGTGGATGGTCTTGACTGATGTTGTATTTTTGAACATATGCCATTTTATTCTTCTGCTGGCTCAACTCTAACTTCTAACTTAATATCTGACTCCCCTTTACCTTTACATGTTGATACTACACCAACATTAGATATTGTTCCTGCTCCTCCACCAAAACTTACTCCCTCTCTGGCCCAACCAAGTCTTCCATCTACAACTCCATACACCTCTCAGGTATTTTCTAACTTGGATGTATCTATTAGTTTATGCAAAGGTGCTCGGTCTTGCACCCAACACCCCATTGGGAATTTCTGCACTACTACTAGCCTGGATACTAATTTTGCAAATTTCACTTCTTCCCTAAGTGATGTTACTATCCCTAAGAATGCTACCTAGGCTCTTCAACATCCAACATGATATCAGGATATGGAGACTGAGATTCAAGCACTCACTGACTGACATACTTGAGATTTAGTTGATGCACCCCCGGGTTGCTCCCCAGTTGGTTGTAGGTGGATTTTCACAATCAAATATCAACCTGATGGCACTATTGAGCGACTTAAAGCCTGTTTGGTAGCCAAAGGCTATACTCAGACTTATGGAGTTGATTACATTGAAACATTATCTCATGTGGCTCAACTTAATTCTGTTCGTATCCTGATTTCTATAGCTGTAAACTCTAATTGGCCCTTATTTCAAGTAGATGTTAAAATGCATTTCTATATGGGGACCGGCATGAGGAGGTTTACATGGATCATCCTCCTAGATTTGTGACTCAGGGGGGGTCTTCAAAAGTTTTTCGCCTTCACAAAGCTATTTACAATATTAAGAAAAGTCTCCGAGCATGGTTTGACAAACTTAGCTCTATTCTTAAAAATTTTGGCTTTCGTCGCTCACAATCTGATCACTCTATGTTTATTAAACACTCTGACTATGGTAATGTGGTTCTTATTATCTATGTTGATGACATTATCCTATCTGGAAGTGACTCAGCATTGATCCAGGCTACTAAGACATACTTGGAGAAGCACTTTATTACAAAAGATCTGGGAAAACTGAGATACTTTTTGGGCATTGAGGTCTCTCCTTCCTCTTCTAGTTTCTATTTGTCACAACACAAGTATGTGTATACTATTTAAGACATGAATTCTTGGGGCTAAACCAGTTGTACATTCTTGGATCGCAACACTAACTAGGATGATGATACTTCTCCTCCTTATCCTGACCATCACCAATATCGTAGCATGGTTGGGAAACTCATCTACCTTACTATAACTAGGGCTGACATTACTTATGTTGTTGGCCTGGTTAGTAGATACCTGGATAAGCCCTGTTAATGCCATTGGGATGTTGTATGCCATATCCTAAAATATTTGAAAAATTCTCTAGGAAAAGACCTACTTTATAAAAACAATGGACACTGTAACCTCACTAGATATTCTGATTCTGACTACAGTGGCAGAAGGATAGATCAGAGACCCACCTCTGTATATTGCACCATTGTAGGTGGTAACTTGGTCACTTGGCACATCAAGAAGCAAACTGTAGTTGCTCGCTCCAGTGTTGAAGCTGAGTATAGAGCTATGGCTCACACCACCTCTGAACTTTTCTAGGTACGCAATATCCTATGAGATTTTAGTATTACTATTGCTCCATCTATTCCAATGCATTGTGACAACAAAGTTGCTATTATCATTGCCAGTAATCCCACCTTCCGTGAACACACCAAACACATTGAGGTTGATTATCATTTTTTTGGGAAGCTATCTTATGTGGTCAGATTTCTACTCCTTATACACCTACTGTAGAGCAGGTTGCCAATATTTTCACCAAAATTCTTCCAAAGACCAAATTCACTACTTTGATGTCCAAGTTGGGCATGATTGACATCTATGCTCCATCTTGGGGGGGTATTAGTTTATATATTTTCTTAGCTTTATTTGTCTTATTTTCTCTTATAATTGTATTATGGGCCTTTGTTTATTAGCCCATTAGCCCTTTCTCCTTATTTTGGAATAGTCTTGTTCTAGACTCTTCCTACTAACTAAACTCCTATATAATAGGGTCTCTTGTACTTATTTTGATTATCTAATACATATCTATTTCAAACTTTAGAGTCTTCAAATTAGAATTTTAATCAGGTTTGCTCATTAATTGTGGGAAAATAGATTGATTGTACCCAATCACCCAATTGATCAAGAAATCCCCAAAATACTACAAAAATTGAAGATCAAGTTGGCTTCTAGTTCATATCTCAACCTCCCAAAATTCGAATTGATTGACTGACAGCCCTAGTCAGTCAAATCACTAGCATGAATTGGATAGACTTCAAACTTGAACTAGTTTTCTGGCCGCCTAGTTGACCAATTGGATCCCAACCAACTGACTGGCCACCCAGTCGACCAATTGGATCCCAACTGACCGACTGGTTACCCAGTTGGCCAGTTGGACTCCAGCTGATTGATGGCCACCTAGTCAATCAAGTGGACTCCAACTGACTGATTAACCTGCATAAAAGTCTAAGCATCAACTCACCTAGTCAACCAATTGGATCCCAACCAATTGATTGACCTATCTATAAACTCAAGCATAGACTTACCCAGTCAACCAATTGGAAACCAACCGACTAACATGCCACCCAGTCGACCAATTGGATCCCAACCGATCGACTGGCACACAGACCCAGTCTTCACAACCACCACCAAGACACATTTTTAGGGTCTTTTGGTCAGATTCCTTCTTGTGAAAGGAGGGGTTAGGCCATACACAAGGGGATCAGAGATAACCATCTCAAAGCCTCCCTTAGGTTCATAGAGCAAGGAAAGGATAGAAAGGGTCAACATCTTCATCACAGAGACTTGCTGAAGTGCTGCTAAATTGTAGAATAGATTTGGAAATCTTTAGAATCTTTCTCTATGCCCATGAAAACATGAATTTTCTATTCCTATCTGTATCTTTGTGTTTGATTTGATTATGAGTGATTAAACCTTTTTACTGGGGCATGGGGCATTACCTCATAACCCATATCTTGTCTTAGTTATTTTTGGCTCCAAGAATTTTGTTGTTAGATGTGTTTCATCCATTTATGCACTTATTCAGTGGTTCGATCAATTATATTCTTGTCGTCATAATCTTGGGGGAAGAGATCATGGGTTCCAAGGATAGAAATGTTGAATGTACCCATGGAACTCCCGATGAGACCCCATATGGAGTTCTATGATTGATGCATCATCTTTTCCTATTTGTTATAATCCTAGGTGATGATATCCCATATCCTAGGATTAGAACCCTAGATGAAATGCGTAAAAATCTAGATGAGACCCCAGATGGAATTTTACTGGACGATTGGACAATGATACATAAACACTGAGATCTTGGGTTTATGGGAAGTTTAATGCATGCAATCCATTTGGTCATAATTACAACCTAATTTAAGGTGTTGACTTGATTAATGAAACTACCTAGGATATGGTGGTGAACCCCAGAACCCTAATAACCCCTTATTAATTGAATCAAATCCTTAGTTCAATCAATTTTACCTTTGCAATTTGTATTCCAGTTTGAGTTATACTCTTTCTCAACCAACCAGATTTAAATATTGTTCATAGTAATAGGTTCAAAACAATTCTTAATCAAGTTGTCTCATGGGTTTGACCTTTTTCTATTTTATAATTAACATGTTCGTTTGTGAGTGACTGGATTGTTCTTATTAAGGTTGAACTCTAGAGATTTCTTCCTAATGATTTTTATGTGTGCAAACAAACTCCCATCAAATTTTGGCACCATTTTTGGGGACAACGAGTTTCTTTCAAACTCCATTGCTTTAAATAATTACAATTTTTTCTTTCAGTTGATGATCACTTTTATTTTCTTGAACTTTTCTTTCCTCGAATCATTATGGTTGACTGATCTCTTTTTAGTTACTAACAATTTATGCAATGTTCGTAAAGCATCGATTATACACCGTCCATGTTTGATCTAGAGATTGATAGAACTTTTCATTGCCTGAAGTGAACCTATCTGAACAAGATGCACAAGGAAGAAGTCAACCATCAGGTGGCACTGGTCCTTGCCATACAAAGAGAGGCCCTAAGGGCCAAGACAAGGGCAACCATGGTTGCTGAATAGGAAGCCTGAGAGGCTGCAGAGTGGCATAAGAAACTTATGGACTTCTCAGTCACTATAGCCGTTGACCATCTACGTTCACTCATTCCTCCCACTATCACCGCCCCATAATTCGATATCCACACACAATGGATAACCATGCTTTAGAGAAGTACATTTATCAGAATAATAGGCGATAACTGTCAAGACCATCTCTAGGTCTTCCATGACCTTAGTTCCTTGCACAAGATACCAAGCATTTATGAGGATGCCATCAAACTATGACTATTCATATATTCACTAGCCGGTCAAAGTAGGAGTTGGTATAATCTATGGAGGGAGATCACATCACCACCTAGGAAGTTCTTCAATCCAAATTCCTTAAGAAGTACTACCCCCATCCCTCACCTATCATATTTGGGGATAAATTATGCAATTCACGATGGTTCAAGGTGAAATCTTGGTTGAAGCTTGGAGTGATTTAAAGAGATCCTTCGTCATTTCCCACATCAAAACATCTCTCAAGTGCAGTTGATCAACACCTTTTACTAGGGTGTCTCTAACAATACAAGACCTTCCTTGACACCTCATATGGAGGTAACTTTGTTTCCTAAAACTTTAACAACACCTAGGAGGTGGTTAAGAGAAGTTCAGAAACACAAGCCTAGTTCATCTGAGGGCATGGTGGCGTACTCAAAGTAGCACATGCCGAAGACAAATTTGATCTTAAATCCATGCCGAATCCCTTAAGAAGCGCACCTTGAAGCAAGACTGCCTAGAGTCCTCCTTCAATTCCTACAAAAAAAGAGGACAACAAAAGCATCTACAACAAGTAAAATCTATAGTTTTTCTTCTAGGCTTGGAAAACCCATGATAATTCTACTCTACAGTGTCGACACCTTTATAGCATCATGGTAAAAAATGATCCAGCACAATTTGAAATTGGACAACATATGGAGGATCTCAACTCCTTCCATAGCCAAGCCTACAACAACCATAACCAAAGTCGTGGTCCTCTAGGGTTCTGATACAATAACTAATAGAACTTTAGGAACCAAAAAAACTACATGGAATCCAAATCCAATATCACAAAAAACCTGATGCTCTACCTTCTAATGATAAGAAGATTTCTACTATATAGAAGATCATTTAGTCCCAACCATCAATGAATGCTAGTCAGCAAGCTTGTAAAAATCCACTGATTCCCAACTGGATCTGTTGACTACATGTTTGTGCCCTCTTATAGAGTTTTTGTAGGGCAAACAGAACCTAACATGAAGCATATGAACACTTAAAGCTATGTCAAAATGCTCTAGCCTTCCCCATCTTGAGAAGATGAGTCCTTCTACCAAGATAGCGAGCCAGCATGATGCGATTATTACCTAGAGCATGAACACAACCCAACCAAAAAATTCCATGATTGCATATGATGTTCTTGTATACAAGCCGTGTGTGCCTTACCATGGTCAATTGAATCAAAACCAATTGGATTCAGGGTTCAATAAATTTAAAGAAACTATGAAAAAGTTGTATGTACATATCACATTACTCACTTCCATGGACAAAATGCCTTGTTGGACTAAATTCTTAAATCTCTTACTTGATAACAAATACATAATTAAAGAATTTGAAATGATAAAATTGGCAAGAACATCATCAAAACATTCAAAATGAGATCTCTAGAAAATACAAGGACCAATGGTCTTTTGGGATTTTACACTCTATAAGAAATTTTATGACCAAATAGGTTTGACTAATATTAGAGCTAGCATCTCTATCATACCGCTTATCCTATGTATAAGACTCAGCCTTACCAATGCATGAGCCACTACAATGACTATCCAACTTGTTTATTCTTCTACAACCAAGTCAGTTGGTATTATTCTTATACAACAAAGGCAAAGACTGCCCTCTCTCTAGGGTTACACTCTCCCCTCTCACTAGATTTCCCCGGCAGCTACCGCTGGGGGGAGGGGGCATCTCTCCAACGCTTGCCTCCCCTGGCCTCCAACAACTCTCGATGGTCTCTGAGTGTTTGCATGAAGCGTTGCTTTGGCGAAGGGGTATCGAGCTCCGCCTCGGTGTGATGGTTTGGAGTGGAGATGAGCGGCACCACACGATTCAGGGTCTGGGCCAGAGCTTGCGATTCGTCTAAGGCGACTCCATACCGTTCAAGTGAGATGGTTGGAGAGAGTAGCTCCCAGCCAGATCTGGTTCGTGGTCGTGCTTCATCGCACTGGTGATGAAAGGGTTTATCCCCCAACCTCACCAGAACCTCCTCCTTCTCCTCTGAGGATACCTAGGCTAGCCTGGGTGGCGCTGGCTTGTTCTCGTCCAATGCTGTGGTGAGACTTCAATGGTGGATGGACATGGTCGCTGGGTGGTTATCGGCGGCGCGCTCCTTCCAACAACGATGGTGGAGTAGCGTTGTGGCGTCCGTCTAGGATGTGCGGGCGCGGTCTCACCTCTGGCGCTTGGGGCTCTCTGCTGCTGTGATTTGGGTCATCCTCCTACTGATCGACGGTTTGCCTGGTTGCAGTCAGGGGCCTCTACTATGGATGGCATCTCTGCTACAGCTGGTTCGAACACCTTCAAGGTGTTTGACGTTTTGCCTCGATGCATTTAGGTGCATCACGAGGTTTGGGCTTATGAGGGGGGCATGTTCCTCTTCTCTTCCTCTTTGTCCTTATTGCTGCTGCGTGTAGGAAACACTTTTGGGTGTTTGTGTTTGGTGCTATTTTTAACAGCTTCTCGGAGGATCATGGACCATTGCAGGTTGCATTTTGGTTGTGTGACGGGATGTTAGTTAGACGAATCTCCCTAATCTTGGCATAGTATCACAACTTGTGGGTACTTTTAATAGATAGTTGGTGTTGTACCAAGCATGAAGGAGTGAATTGGAGATGACCTTCCCATCCCACTCTTTGTTGTTTAAAATGTGCTGGCTCTTGCTTCTCTTGTGGTTTGTTCAGCTTATGCTAATATGATGTTAGGGGTTCCTTTTCTTGGGTGTTCGCCCATATAGAAACATGGAGTTGGATAGATGAGAAGGTCAAAAACTTCATGCCTAGCTACAGGCTGGATTGCTAGTGTATGTTCTATGTCAAGTTGCTATTACCATTTGTGGGTACGCTAAATGCATGTAATAGTGGCTTGTAGTAGTCTTCTTTTGGTAGCACTGCCTGGACCTAGCTTGTTTAGTTTGATTGGTTTTCTTAGTTTTTGTTTCTGCCTAGATATCTTGTGTGTCCCCCTGTGTGGGGATTTTGATCCTTGTATGAGATTTCTTAGCTCCCGTTGATGTAATGGGGTACTTAGTGCCCGAAGTTTTTGGTATTAAATAGTAACACACTTTTTGACCGAACAAAAAAAGTTGTGGAATTTTACATTCTTTATGATTTTGTAGTGTTTTACATCAAGGAAGATCATCTCTACCATGTTCTCTTTGACATGCCATTCCTCGCCACTACCAGGACCTTAATTGATGTCAAAGAAGGACTTCTAACCCTATGAGTGGGAAACTGGTCTTTTTACTTTCAAGCACTTGGCGTCTCAATGAAGTACACAAAAGAAGAAGAAGTATACTTCCTTGGCCATATAGATCAATTTACTTTCATGAAACAACAACTTTTCCCCTCAGAAGACCCACCAAAAACTAAGTCAAGGGTATCCCTAGAGGAAGATCATAATGCAAAGAAGATTGAGAGTGTAACTTTCTACTCCATACCTAAAGAAAGATCATCTATCATATAATATATACCCCTTCCTCTTTTCACCTCTCCTATAATGCACATCATGAGTACCCAAGATCCATATCATTCAAAAACACATATCCATCTACGGGCCCCATTGACACACTCGATGGTTTCCATTCACCTTCCCCTCTCCTAACAAGGTCCCCATATACGAGTGTTAACATATACCTCATGAGTCAACTTTACCATATATCCTTCACCAAGATTCAATTAGGAACATAGATGATGATTTCTCCAAGTATCAACCTCCATATATGATCCCCATAGATGCTAGTGACCAATATGATGTAATCACTATGCATCAATTAAACCTCACTCCTACACCACCTCAACACTATTATGTTGATTCATCTCAAGTCCCTCATGACTATTCATCATCATACATCAAGCAATGAGGACCGATCAGGTATAACTCCAATTGTTTCCCTTGGTATTTTGACATATGTTGCATTGTTTATGGTAGGTTATAGCAAGCAAGAATCCAAGAAAGGGTAAAGGAGTGAATGAAGGGGATTCAACCAAGATAATATAATAGTTTCATGCAAGCTTGAGTTGCCACTCCTCCATGGTGAACAATACAAGCCCCGACCTTTGATAATAAATAGGGTGCTTGTTGTGAGGCAACCAATTACTTTTCTTCCCTCCATTATAGATCTAGCATTTGCTCAGGGTGAGCACATTTATAAGTTTGGGATGGAGCTGGGTGGTATGTACCTATTCCACCCACTCTATCTTCCCTTATTTCAACATCTTTTACATGTTACTTTGGTTTGCATGAAGTTTTAGTTTTCTTTCATTTTTTTCTTGTATATGCTACGACCTTTATCCAGTTGGCCAGTTACTTCTTATATGCATTTGTTTATCAATAAATCCCTTGAATGAAGTGAAATATCTTGTGATAAATTCATGAAATACCATTTCTAGAACTCACCTTGTCACCTAGGAACTTAAGTAGCACTACTCCTTGGTAAAGTGGAAAGCTATATAGGATTTATAAGAATCAAATGCAATGTGTCTTTACTTGTATTATGTAATAGCTTGTGAAATTTATTGATTGATGCATTGATTCAAACCTATTTTAGGGCTTCATCTTGTGTCATATTTCTCTTCAATCACATCTATACCTGCTAGATTACATGTTATTCCTCCCAATATGCTTATTTGTACAAAATGCACTTAGGGACATTATTTGAATGTTTTTCAGGCATTTGGACCACACTTGATGGAAGAGAGAGAGAAGGAGTGATCCTAGGGTTTCTATACCCTTGGAGAGACCCAAAGTGAAGTCTAATGCTCTCTCAACCTACCCCTAGTGGCCAAAGATCCATTGAAGCAAAGATGTCCAAGAAAATCCAAAGAACAAAGTCAAAGTGATGATACAGGACCCAACACAGTCGTGGTACCACAGAACGGCCGTGCTAGGTCACTTGCAAATCAACATAGTCGCCCCCAAGTCAAGCTGAAGTCACCACAGCCGTGCATCTAAGAATGGCTGCCCAAGGGATAACCACCACAACCGTGCCACCTAGCACGGCTGTGCTACACAACTAAAGAACGGGCATGGCGTAGAACCATGGACACCATCACCTTGTTCACCACGACTGTGCTTGCCACCACGGCTGTGCTACCCTCAGACCACCACGACCGTGGTGACTACCACTACAATGCCAGTTTCATCCCAAAACTGACCAAAACCCTATAATCTTGCCATTTTAATTCCCACGACTGTTGTATCCTACCACGGCCATTCTCACCCCTACCCACCAAGGCCGTGGTGGTTCTACTCACAAAACCCACCTGTTTTTCCACTACTTTCCCCATTTTGCCTCTACTTAACCTAGTGCTTCCTCCCACACCTATATATACCTAGGTGGTAGCTGGGGCATGAGGTTAGCTACCCTACAACCACTCTAGCCTCCCCATTTCTTCCTCCACCCATTCCCACCTCATTCCACCATTTCCACCACTAAAACCTAGTTTTCCATTGTTTTCACCCATTTCCACCATACATCCATGCCATTCACCTACCTTGGAGGAGGGAGCTCGAGCTACAACTGCTAGGAGGTGGAGAAGGAGGAGTCTTCACCTAGCTCATCATGGCTTTTCACTCCTCTACTCATTCTTCTTCCTTTCTTTTTGTATTTTCCATGTCTATGAGTAGCTAGGCCCCTCTTGGTGGGATGTTTGGGGGAAATTATGTTACCTTGATACCGTGTTGGGGGAAAATGATATGTAAACATTATGATTTCATTTGGCAATGATTATTTTCTATTTGCATCTCATTCTCCAAGAGTTGCTTGTTAGTTTGTGTGTGAAATCACTTAGGAATTTAGGGAAATTGCTTATATATGTGAATTTTGGGATTTGCCCCTAGGTCCAATTCTTGGATCCCTAGGTTTCCTCCCATCTTCCTACATCCTAATCAATCTTCCTAAACCTAAGTGAGAGATCTAAGTAGATAGATTAGATAATTCTAGTGCAATTATCATAGAGCCTTCTCAAGGCTAGAATGTGGGGGAATTGGGGTCCAATGCCCTAATTTCACCTCCCCATTACTACCCTCGACCACTAATTGCCCTAAGAGTGTCTAATATAGAAACCTAGACTTGATTAGACTCTAAATGAATTGAACCTAATCCTTAACCCAATTGAGCCTCATAAGGGTAATGGGAGTTGTTAGGGACTAGTTCCCCTATACATATCCCATCTCACCCATGGAAAGTTAGTAGCTTAGGTCAATTCATTAAACTCTAACTAGTTGTTTGGTTTGGATAATCTCAATGGATGAGTAATGCTTGCATGTCATCACCCCCAACCTCGTTGACAAGTTCATACCCCTAAACAGCCCACACCTCTCTTTACTGCTTAAAATCCTAGTTTTGTGCTTGCTTAGCTTAGTTAGCTCTTTTATTGCCTAGTTAGCTTCTTGCTTTGCTCTTGCCTTGTTCATTCTAGATTAGCTCTTTAATTGCTCTTTTGTTCTTCTCTTTCTTACCTTAGTGCAATTTACCCTTTTCATATCTAGTTTAATTCTTTCTTGCTTCTTTAGCTTTAATCTAGTCTAGGGTTAACTTAGATTTCATTCTTGCCTTTAATTGCTCGTTTGTTCATAGTAGTTTAACAATAAAAAAACTCCTTTAAACCCTTAACCCTAGTCTCTGTAGTAGGAACCTAGCAAAACTAAACCTAGCTCTAGTGCCCCCTTTTTCCCTGTGGATCGACCCTATACTTACCATCTTCCTATACTACGACACGTCCCCGTATGCTTGCTGGTGTAGTTGTCTTAGTGTGAGTAGGTGTTAAGTTAGGTTTTATAAATATCAAAAGTGAATCCATCATGTGTGTCTGTCTGCGGGGTTGCATCTTGTGTGTAACACCATTGACAAAAACACACCAAGCTTTCTGGCACTGTTGCCGGGTAGAAAGGCACTCATCCTAGCTAGTTAGTTTTGCTTTGAGTTTTCCTACTACCCTCATCATTGCTATTATTTATTCATTATTCTTTGCATTCTTTGTGTATATTGGTTTACTAACTTGTTCTCTTTTGTTTGATTGTGCTTTGTGCATGTGACAAGCCATTCAGGGGGAGACAAGATGGAAGGCCAAAATGCACTTCACAAGCCACTTCAAGACTACTTCATGCCTAACAACTACAAATCGCCAATTGCTAGCAGGGTTGATCAGATGCTAGGGGAGAAATTTTCCATCCCTACAGGTCTTCTTGGTCTCCTGCCCATCTTCTACGGCTCATAGAGTGAGAACCCCTATAAGCACTTGGATTCCTATCTTGAAGTATGCTCCACATTCAGGACGCTGACAACAAGTGATGATACAATCAGGTTGACTTTGTTTTCCTTCTCCCTCAAAGATAAAGCCAAAGAGTGGTATGATTCAAGAAGAGACATCATGAGTTGGGGAGAGATGAAAAATGCCTTCTTGAGGAAATTCTACTCTGTAGCAAAGTTGACACAGATGCGGCGTACCATAGCAAGTTTCAACCAACTAGATAATGAGCGATTTTACGAGGCTTGGGAGAGATTTCAAAAGATGTTGAGAGAATGTCCACATCATGAGATCCCTTTGTGGCAGCTAGTTTAGTCCTTCTACTCCGGTTTATCTCATGCAAGTCAAGCTACAATTGATTCTTCTTGTGGAGGAATTTTTATGGCTAAACCACCTGAGGAGACATGGCCCTTGTTTGAGAGTTTGTTAGAAAGTTCAAGGATGAAAGCTTCTAGTATAGTTAGTGGCAGTGAACTATCTTTTGGTGTGACATCTCCAACTCACGATGATTCAAGCCCACAATTGATGAAAATGTTTGGTGAAATGGTGAGCTTCATGAGAAACCAAGTGACCAAACCTCCTTGTCATTCGATCAATGCTATGGAATTCTATGGGGAAGAAAAGAAGACACCTCACTCCTATAGCTACCAAGAACCACAAAGTCCCACATATAGCTCAAGGTTTGAGGAAGAGGTTCGCTCTAGGTTGAAGGTAAAGAGATGTTGCAAGGTTAGAAGAGAGAATAGAGCATCTATCTTCCATAATCGCTCTCCAAGAAGAAAAATTGTCTTCAAAACCCATCATGAGCCACCATGAAGCAAGTGGACCTATGGCTTCTTCCCACATTTTCTATAGTCCACCCCCCATGAAAGTACATCCCATTCACTCCTTACAAGGCTACTCCAATCCTTACACTCCTCCACCACCTCCCTCACCTCAAATTTCCCAAAACTTCACTTTCCAACCCTAATTCTCTCCTCCCTCTCAATTCTCTTCTCCACCTCAATTCCCCCAAGTGTCACCTCCACAATCACAACATGCTCCCCCTATCCACCATGAGCAAGGTAGTGTTGTGACCGTTCTAAGGAGTGGGAAAACTCTTGAGTAGCCCGCAAGTCAAAGAAAGGTTGATAAAGAAAGCAAAGGCAACCAAGTGGTGATATTGTGATTGATATTTTTGAAGATGATGTTGTGATACCACATGTTGAATTTGCGATTCCATGTGATCCACCACATATCCCTTTTGCAAGTCCTACCATCCCTAGTGTTCTGCCTCATGTTCATGCAAGTACGGCAAAAACTAGTGATCCTCCATTCGTAGAAGCACTAGATGAGCCACCAGAATTGAAAAAGAGGTAAAAGCACAATGTTGATATTCTTGAGGTGTTTAGCCAAGTGAAGGTGAACATTCCACTTTTGGATGCTATTAAGCAAATCCCATCTTATGCCAAGTTCCTCAAGAACCTATGCACTATGAAAAGAAGGTTAACAGGGAGGATTCTGAAGAAGGTGAGATTGACTGAAAAAGTGATTTCCATCATACTACATTCACTTCCCGTGAAGAGAAAAGACCCTGGAGCCCCACTTATACCTAGTTACATAGGGGGACATCACATAGACATGTCCTTACTTGATTTCATCTAGTGTGAATTTGATTCCATACAATGTCTATGTTGAGCTGGGCTTGGGCAAGTTGAAGTCGGCACATTGCACTCTCCAATTGGTGGACAGATCCATAAAAGTGCCTAGGGGTAGAGTGGATGATGTCTTGGTGATGATAGATAAAGAAAAAGGCATAGTGTTCTAGGAAAATTTCATTGTACTTGATATAGAGTCGGAGGATAGGAAGATTCCCATCATCTTGGGAAGGTCGTTCTTATCTACAACTGATGCCGACATTCATGTGCGCAGTGGCACTATGACAGTCTCATTCATGGACATGAAGATTAACATCAACATGTACAAGACCCCAACCCAGTGAGTCCGAGATAGGGATATTGGACATGATCACTTCACAAGCCCAAATGGGCATTTGAGAGAAGGACACCAAGTTGAAGAAATTGGTGATGGTTATTGTGATGAAAGGGATGAGGAACCTAGGTTGAGTGCAAAGGAGGGATGCATGTTTTTCAAGAATGGACACATGAGAAATCCAAACGGATGAATGAATGAAGAATCAACAAGAAGTCTAGATGAAGGCAAGAAACTCAACGCTTGTGGGAGGCAACCCACCTAGGTTTGGGAATCTTTGACCCAACCTTACATTTTTGATACTTTTGCTTTGTTTTTACTTTTTTCCAAGAAAACACACACACACACACTTGTATTTGATAGTTTTTGTGTAGTTTTGAGATGTGCAGGTGAGAACAGAGTGAAATGAAGAAGAATGGATGAAATTTTGACAAAGAATCAATGGAATATCAACTTAAGATCAAAGTATTGATGTTTGAACAAGATTTGAGTGTCATACTATAGTTACAGTGCCCACCACGGCCGTGGTGACATGGAACGTTCGTGGTGGTGCACTCACTTTCAATAAAAAAATGATCAAAAATTGAGAAAATCAACTAAGTATAGAATCAGGGCAGAACGACCATGCAAGGCAGCACGACCATGGTACTTGAAGTTACCACGGCCATGCCGTAGCCCGATTCCAGCAACTTAAGTCAGAATTTTGCAAAATTCCAAATCACTTGTTCATTTCTCCAAGAACGGAACGGCCGTGCCCCACGCCCCTATAGCCTTCCGCCCACCTTCTCCAACCCTCGAATCTTCACCAAATCACCCCCAAATCATTTTGAATCATCCCCCCACATTTCCACTACCTTAATCTCCAGATTCCACCAATTTCCATCCACAAAATCACCATTTTCTCTCCATTCTACCCCAACAACCCCGTTCTTCGGAGAAATCTGAAATTTGTTAATTTCACCTCCATTTTCGAGCAAGAATGAAGAAGTTCACAAGGAAAGCAGTGGAGAAGACTAGGAGTGTCATCCCCTATCAAAGGAAGCCGAGGAACAACAACCCCCAGTTGACGGAGGCCGAATTGGATGCAATGGTGGATCCTATCATAGAAGAGGTCTTCGCACATCCACGACGGGGGACACTGTTGTCATTGAGAGCATCACAACCACCACCGTATGCTTCCCGACCCTCTGTCTCATCTAAGAGACCTTTAGCTTCAGCTGCACGATCGTCCATTTCTTTAGCAGCACAACCGTAGCCAGAGCCGCAACCACGACCATGTCGGCGACTCTTGCTTGATGAGGAAGAAGATACAGGGATGCAAGATACTGAGCAGCATGAGATACCAACACAACACCCCCATCCACAGCCCGAGGTCACCACCGGCAAGGAAAAGGAACCTAAGCACCTGGAGTGCTTAACATGCAAAGTGATAGCAACTCGCTATGTGTGCCAAGCAACAATGGAGGCTATGGGCTTCTACGCCTATTTCCACGGCCTGATGGAGACGATGGGATTATTTGAGATCCTAACATTGCAAAAAGAGTCATATATTGAGCTAACTCAAAAATTCTTTGCTACACTAGAGAAAGCAACTGATGATGGTGAGAATGTCATTAAAGTGATGATTGGGGACAAGAGGTGGACGATAACCTCAAATCTTCTAAATTAGATTTTTGCCCCAAGTGAAGAGATGGAAGCCCTCCTAGATGGAGGAAAGACATAGAATGATTCCAGTTCCACATATCTAACAATGTGGAAATGCTTCACTGTCCAGAGTACCTTGGTAGTAGGGAAATCCAAGACGAGTGCTATCAATAATCCATTCCTCCGCTATGTTCAGAAGGTGTTAGAAAACACCATCTTTGGAAGGTACGAGAACCAAGGCAGCTGCACAAAGAAGGATCGTTTTGTACTTGGTTGGATGACTAAGGAGAAGCATGTAAACCTGGGAGCTTTACTTATTGAGCATCTAAGGACAATCCCTTCTAAGAGCGCAAATCCATTTGTAATGGGAGGGATTGTGACGTCCATAGCCACTGCCTTAGGACATGACATGATATGTTACACAAAGGCAAATGGAGGAAAGTTGGTTGACTTGCATTACTTGGCCCACTCCTTCATGATCACAGTTGTGGAGCAGAAGATCATCTACCAAGTCAACCCACCATACCTAGGAGTCCCCTTGGAGCTGCCCTACCATACTCCACCCCTCATGGCACAATATGGACCAACGCAGGATTTTCTAGAGAAATTGAGGAAGTATGAGGAGGAGAACCCCAGAGGATATGGCATCCCTGAGGTGGTTTTTGTAGAGGTTCTAGGAGAACCCTCACAGGCAGCTGAGCAGAGACATGTGGAAGAGGAAAGAGCAGCACGACGAGGGTGATAGAGAGAGGAGAGGATAGGGGTGTCAGAGCCACAACAACCCTCAGTGAATGCATATGTTATGAGTACCATTCATGTACAGTTGGAGGGCATTCATGCAATGTAGGATAGTATACTATAGTCACATAAGGGCCTTCAGCAGACATAGGATGCCATGTGGTTGGACCATCAGCATATGCATTACCTGGTCATCTATCTTTACCAGTTCCAGAATGCCTAGGCCCAGAGGAACCCATAGTGGGGTGAAGACTGGTGGAGTTCTTTAGTAGCTTTTCAGGACAACTATCCACCTCCACAATCAGACTACTAGGGTGCCTACTACAGATAGGGAGGAGCACCCCTACCACCACCACAGTGATCGTCTACCCTATCATCCTAAACTTTAGTGTCATGCTAAGGACAACATGATTCAAAGTTTGGGGTGGTAGGGCGGTATGCCCTTGTTTCATTTTCACTCATTTTTGCATCTCACCTACTGTTTACTTTTTGTTTGTTGTTTTCCCCTATTTGCTTGTTTTTCTATCTCATTTAGAGTTTACTGCTTTGCATACCTGCATGCCATGTAGTTTGCTTTCTTATCATTTTTGTGTAATTTTAAAAAAATTTCTCTTTCTACCATGCATTGCATATCATGTAGATTTTTTTGTAATTTTTGCATGTTTTAGCTAGGATTTGCTTGTTTGCTGTTTTAAGTTCAATAATATAGGCTTAGATGTGATTGGAGGAAACTTGGCACCATTTTGGCCAATTTTGCTCAAATTTGAGACTTCTTGTCTAAAAAGTGTGTTTTAACCCAATCTCTACTGTTTTGAGTAAAAATGACGACCTTTGACAAGTGCAAGTGAATTATCATTGTTTGTTGCTAAGTGGTATCAATGTTTGACTTTTTACATGTGCATCACCTTCCTTATGATTATGGTTGATTTGGTTGAATTGTGAGTTGAGCAAGCTTTGAACGCTTAGTGTTTGTGGAATCACTTGATTGATATATAAATTTCATCTTGTTCATTCATGTGGTATGATATCTAGGATGAAGTATTGGATTAATTTTCATGTAGGATGTCTTATATGGAGAATCATACCAATGGCCCCTCTTTGACCCGACTATTCACTCACCATCTTCTTACCCCTTCGCCTCATGAAAGGATGCCAAAGTGCACATATCAGTCGTGGCCACCTCCAAAAGTTTGGGGTGACCACATCTACATCTCACCGCTTCACTCTCATCACCATATGCCATATCTACTCCAAGGGCTAAAGAAAAAAAATGCAAAAACAAAATAAAAGGATGATCCTATTTAAGAGCATTAAAATAAAGAAAAGATGAGTGCTCTATGTAATAGCACTCCAAATATCTTACCACAACCCTTTCTTCCACTTTCATACCCATTGAGCTAGGAAACATCAAACCTAGCTCATTTTGCCCTTTTACACAACCACGTGGGTCATTTGGTGTGATTTGAAATATAAGATTGAATGCATGAATGTGAAATAATACTCCTAGTCATCCTTGATTAACTCCACCATGAAATAGTTTACCCGGAAGTTTATGGAAGAAATATGGATAACTTATGTATTCTATGCGCTATATTTGAAATTCATATGCTTTGTGCTCTATTCATGATTGGATTGTGAAAGTAGGAGAGGAGAGAGATGAAGTGCATGTACTCAGTCATCTTTGATCCCATTCAACAATAATCATCTTTTATATTGCATTTGTCATTTCTTGTTTGTGGAAAATTTGTAGAGAGATTGAGTTGGAGCATACTTGAGGACAAGTATGTTTCAAGTTTGGGGTGGTGATTCAACCCTATTTTAGGGATTCATCTTGTGTCATATTTCTCTTCAATCCCATATATACCTGCTAGATTACATGTTATTCCTCCCAATATGCTCCTTTTTAAAAAATGCACTTATGGACATTATTTGCATGTTTTTTAGGCATTTGGACCACACTTGATGGAAGAGAGAGAGAAGGAGTGATCCTAGGGCTTCTCTACCCTTGGAGAGACCCAAAGTGAAGTTCGATGCTCCCTCAACCTACCCCTAGTGGCCAAAGATCCATTGAGGCAAAGATGTCCAAGAAAATCCAAAGAACAAAGTCAAAGTGCTAATCCGGGACCCATCACGGCCGTGGTAGCACAGAACGGTCATGCTAGGTCACTTGCAAATCAACATAGTCACCCCCAAGTCAAGCTGAAGTCACCACGACCGTGCAGCCAAGAATGTCCATGCAAGGGACAACCACCACAGCCATGCCACCTAGCAAGGCCGTTCTACACAACTAAAGAACGGGCGTGGCGCAACATCACAACCACCATCACCTTGTTCACCACAGTCATGCTAGCCACCACGACCGTGCCACCCTCAGACCACCATGACCGTGGTGACTACCACGACCATTCCAGTTTCAACCCAAAACTGACCAAAACCTTGTAATATTGCCATTTTAATTCCCACGACCATTGTATCCTACCACGACCATGCTCACCCCTACCCACCACGACCGTGCTACTCACAAAACCCACCTATTTTTCCACCGCTTTCCCCATTTAACCCTACTTAACCTAGTGCTTCCACCCACACCTATATATACCTATGTGGCGGCTGGGGCATGAGGTTAGCTACCCTGCAACCACTCTAGCCTCCCCATTTTTCCTCCACCCATTCCCACCTCATTCCACCTCCATTGCACCATTTCCACCACCAAAACCCTAGTTTTCCATTGTTTTCACCCATTTCCACCATACATCCATGCCATTCACCTACCTTGGAGGAGGGAGCTCAAGATACAACTGCTAGGAGGTGGAGAAGGAGGAGTCTTCACCGATCTCATCATGGCTTTTCATTTCTCTTCTCATTCTTCTTCCTTTCTTTTTGTATTTTCCATGTCTATGAGTAGCTAGGCCCCTCTTGGTGGGCTGTTTGGGGAAAATTATGTTACTTTGATACCATTTTGGGGGAAATGATATGTAAACATTATGATTTCATTTAGCAATGATTATGTTCTATTTGCATCTCATTCTCCATGAATTTCTTGTTGGTTTGTGTGTGAAATCACTTAGGAATTTAGGGAAATTTCTTATATATGTGAATTTTGGGATTTGCCCCTAGGTCCAATTCTTGGATCCCTAGGTTGCCTCCCATCTTCCTACATTCTAATCAATATTCCTAAACCTAAGTGAGAGATCTAAGTAGCTAGATTAGATAATTCTAGTGAAATTAGCATGGAGCTTTCTCAAGGCTAGAATGTGGGGGAATTGGGGGTCCAAAGCCCTAATTTCACCTCCCCATTACTACCCTCGACCCCTAATTGCCCTAGGAGTGTCTAATCTAGAAACCTAGACTTGATTAGACTCTAATTTCATTGAACCTAATCCCTAACCCAATTGAGCCTCGTAAGGGTAATGGGAGTTGTTAGGGACTAGTTCCCCTATACATATCCCATCTCATCCATGGCCAGTTAGTAGCTTAGGTCAATTCATTAGACTCTAACTACTTGTTTGGTTTGGATAATCTTAATGGATGAGTAATGCTTGCATGTCATCACCCCCAACCTCATTGACAAGTTCATACCCCTAAACAACCCACACCTCTCTTTACTGCTTAAAATCCTAGTTTTGTGCTTACTTAGCTTAGTTAGCTCTTTTATTGCCTAATTAGCTTCTTGCTTTGCTCTTACCTTGTTCATGCTAGCTTAGCTCTTTGGTTGCTCTTTTGCTCTTCTCTTGCTTGCCTTAGTGTAATTTGCCCTTTTCATATCTAGTTTAATCATTTCTTTCTTCTTTAGCTTTAATATAGTTAGATTTCATTCTTGCCTTAATTACTCGTTTGTTCATAGTAGTTTAACAATCAAAACTCCCTTTAAACCCCTAACCCTAGTCTCCGTAGTAGGAACCTAGTGAAACTAAACCTAGATCTAGTGCCCCCTTTTCCCTGTGGATCAACCCTATACTTACCATCTTCCTATACTACGACACGACCCTGTGCACTTGCGGGTGTAGTTGTCTTAGTGTGAGTAGGTGTTAAGTTAGGTTTTATAAATATCAAAAGTGAATCCTGAGAGTGTGTCTGTCTGCGGGGTTGCATCTAGTGTGTAACACCATTGGTAGAAACACACCATGCATGTAGCAAAAAGATTTGAATTAACATTATGTTGCTCCCCATGTGCTAAATTGAAAAATACGAGACGTACAAGTTCATCATTTTCTACATTTAATCTATCATCTTCTTACCCCTCGGTTCGCTAAAAGTAAACAAAAAGCCAAAAATAGTGCCAAACTCCAAGTTTGGGGTGGAACACTCTTCCTCCTCTACTGCTTCTTCCATACCCCTCCTATGTAATAGAGGTGTACCACCAATAAAGAAAAGATGCCAATGTTCACATAGTCAATGTAATTTTACTAAAGAAAATAAAATGATCTTGAGTCAAATAGAGGAGAGAGATCATCTTCTTACATACCTTCCTCCACTCCATTTTCTACCTAGAGGAATCCCCATACCCCTAATTCACTCAATCACTAAACCTATTCTTGTGCAAAACTTGTAAGAATATGCGGGAGTACCAAAAATAGAAGGGATATGACATTTGTTTCTTTACATGTCTTGAAATTGAAAGAAGTCATCAAAGAATTTTGAGTAGGGAATGTGGAAAATTGCATTTTGTGATTTCAAAAAATCAGGTTGCTTGGCCATAAACGGTGGTAAGGATACAAGTGGTGTTATGCAAGTGAGGAGGACTGGTTGTCAATGTTAATTGGTGAATATTTGTGATTTTGTGTTGCTTGAGGATGAGCAACATTCAAGTTCAGGGTAATTTGATGAATGGATATTCATCCATTTTTGTTGCATCAATCATTCCTTAGGAACATTTTTTTGTTATTTCCCAGTTGGAGGAATTAATTGCTTTAGTTTTGATTTTGTCTCCTAAATTAAAGTTTTGAATATGTTTGCTCATTCATTGTAGGAAAAGAACTTGATTGTACCCATTCACTCTATTGATCAAGAACTCCCCAAAACACTCAAAGAATTGAAGATCAAGGAGGCTTCAACAACATATCTTAGTCTTCCAAGATTCTAACTGGTCAACTAACATCCCCAGTTAGTTGAATCACTAACATTGATTGGATAGACTCAGAACTCTGATATGTCAGCTGGCCATCTAGTTGACCAATAGGATCCCAACCGACCGAGTGGCCACCCTGTCGATCAATTGGATCCCAACTAATTGACTAGCCACCCATTCAACCAATTGGGATCCAACCAATTGACTGGTCACCCAGTCAACCGATTGGACTCCAACCTATCAATTGACATGTACAAAAGTTTGAGCATCTACTCTCCCAATCGACCATATAGATCCCTACTGATCAATTAACCTACCTATAAACCAAACCATCAACTTACCCCAGTCGATCAATTATATCCCGACTGACAGACTGGCCACCCAATCGACCAATTAGACCCTAGTTGATAAACTGGTGCAACAGACCCCATCTTTGCAGCCACCATCAGGATACACTTTTAGGGTTTTGTGGTCACATTCCTTCCCTATAATAGGAGGGGGTACAATAGAAACAAGGGAGTTTAGACCCAACCATCTTGAAGCCTCCCTTGGGTTTAAGAAGTAAGGAAAGGAGAGAAGGAGCTGTCACCTTCCTCATAGAGACTGTTAGAGTGCTGCTAGATTATAGAATAGAGTTGGATATCTTTGGAATCTTTCTCTAAACCCCCAGAAACATGACTCTTTATCTTCCTAGATGTATCTTTGTGTTTGCTTTGGTTATGAGCTAGTAAACCTTTTTACTGGGGCATGGACGTTGCTTCATAGCCTGTATCTTGTCTTAGTTAATTTTGAATCCAAGAATTTTGTTGTTAGACATGTTTCTTTAATTTTATGCACTTGTCCTATGGTTCAATCAATTATATTCTTGTTGTTATAATCTTGGGTATATAGATCATAGATCCCAAGTCTAGAAATGTTGAACAAACCCATAAAACTCCAGATGAGATCCCAGCTGGATTTCTGAAATTGATCTATCATATTTTTGTGCGTTATAATCCTAGGTGATGAGACCCCATATATTAGGATTAGAACCCCAGATAAAAGGCATAAAACTTTGGATGAGATATCAGATGAAGTGTTACTGGACAATCAGACAATGATCCATAAACACTGAGATCCCAATTTTGTGGGATGTTTGATCCTTGTGAGATTTGTGTTTCACAAGGACACAAATTTGTTTGGTCCTAATCTAGCAACCTAATTTAAGAAGTTGAATTGATTAAGACTACTACATAGGCTATTGTGGTGAATCCTAGACCTTCACTAAATATGTATTAATTGAATCAAATCCTTATTTTAATCAATTTTATTTTTGCAATTCTTATTCTACTTTTAGTTAGAATATTTATCAACTGAGCATATTTAATTATTATTCATAGTAATAGGTTCAAAACAATTCTTAATCATGTTGTCTCATGGGTTCTATCCTATTCTATACTACAATTAACTTGTTCTCTTATAGGCTAGTTGATTGGCACTGTTAAGGTTAAACTATACAGATTTATCCCTAGTGAATTTGTTGTGTGCAAATGAACTTGCATCATCATCCCGCCACCAACAACACCAAAGACCACCTCCAACACTACAAGAATCACAAGCTCCCCCTCCTCCCCATGAGAAAGTGAATGAGATGATCATTTTGAGTAGTGTCAATGCTCTTGAACATCCCAAAAGCAAAAGGGGAAAAGATCATTTTGATCAAGTCCATGTTGATACATCAACGCCAATTTATTTTGTGATGATGTTGTGAGACCCTGATGTTTTATTACACCACCTTTTATTGATTATGTGATACCAAGTGTTCCACGTATTACTCCTAGTGGGAGTGAATCTATCCCTCATTTTGTGTTGGTAATTCCAACCATTCACCATTTGCAAGTAAAGGCCATTGTGTGATCCCTCAAAATGATTTGATTCCTCAAGTAACACATTGGTTTTATCAAGTCAATTCAAGTAAATCTAGTGCTATGGAGTCTCCATTCCTTGATGACATATATGAGACCTCCCTCAAGATGAGGCAAATACACAATGTTGATGTCTTTGAAATCTTTGGGCAAGTCAAAGTGAACATCCCATTTCTTGATGCAATTACGAAAATTTTGACATATGGCTAATTATAGAAGTATGCTCTCACTTTTTAAAGAAAGATAGAGGGAAGAATGAAAATTGTAATAATTTTATTGAGAAAGTGAGTTCCATCTTACAACATGCCCTTACCATCCATAAAAGTGTATGTAGACCCTATTATCTCATACCACATTTGGTGGAAATTTTATTCAGAGTTCTTTGATTGACTTGGGTTCTTGTGTGAAACTCATTCCCTTTAGTGTATATCTTGAGTTGGTATTGGGTAAATTGAAGCCGAGCATTGTACACTACAATTGTCCAACCGGTCTATCAAAGTCCGAAAAGGTGGGTTGGATGATGTTCTTATGATGCTTCACGGTGACAACAGTGGTGTTCCATGTAGAATTCATTATTATAAACATGGAATCAGAGGACAAGAAAATGCCCCTCATCTTATGAAGGCCCTTCTTGGCTACAACTAACTCAAACATCCACTTGTACATCAAAACAATAACGACCACCTTCATGAATTTAGGTTGACTCAAAACCATATTCAAGACATCATCACCCACGAGGAGAAAAGAAGGACAAATTTGGAGAGGAAAGTTTATAAGGACCCCACGACCTATGGATTGAGGAACAATTATTGAATGCCAACGAGAAGGTATTTTAATTCAAGAATGTGATTTTGAGTTTTGCTAATGCATGAAGAACATGAACACCTAGCCCGATTGAAGGCACTAAATTTAGAACCAGTGGGAGTCAACCCACATAGATTTAGGATATTTTCACTCAAAACCCTTTTTTTATACTTTTATTTTTATACTTACTAAGAAACACCACATACACCATACTTGACTTTTTTGGTTTGCTATTCATGTTAGAATGGGAACACAATAGAAACAATGATGCATGGAGTTTCCAAGCACATATAAAATAAAAGTTGAAAAGAGAAGAAATTTAATAACTGAAAAAGCTATAGGAACCCAACTACATTGTGGAGCCGGTTGACCCAAACGTCTATTCTCTATAGTATGATCATGGTGGACCTAGGCCTCCCAACTTGATTGACACTTGATTTTACACCACCTCTTTCATGTTTATCCACCATACCTCTATTACCATTAGCCTATCATTCTAATCTTCTATCTCATATTGAGGACATCATGGTTTAAAAGCTTAGGGTGGTAGGGCGGTTAGCCCTTGTTTTGTTTCATGTTTTTGTTCTAATTGCTTGAGATGATCAACACCTTGACTAAACACCATATTTTTCTAGTTACAATTTCTCTTTACATCTTGCACACTTGCATGCCATTTATCTCATTTCCTTCCTTTCATTTTTCTATTATTTCTCAAAATTTTAAAACTATCTTACCATGCCACCCATCCACATTGCATTGCATATAGATTTTTCTAATTTCTTATTTGTTTCTAGTTAGACTTTCATTTCATGCCATTTAATATTTGATGGCTTAGATCTTGTTGAGAATAGAGGAACTGGGCACCATTTTTCCAACTTTGACCAAACTTGAAACATTTTCTTCTAAAAGCCTGTTTGACTAAGAACTTGAAGTGAATGACCGATGATAACTTTACTCCCACTAACACTTGATTACAACTATATTATCTCAAAATTTTAGTTTGCACATGTTTTCCCACTTCTCTTGTGAAGAGATGGATTTTTGGTTTAAATGCAATGAGAAAAACCATAGATATTTAGGGTTATTTATTTCTTGTGAAAAGAATGTGGTTTGCCATAATTGCCCATTCATAATGATTCAATTGCATGTGGAAATGATTTAAATAGATTTCATGAAAGTGACCTTATGTGAAGATCCACATCATGTGACACTTCTCTTTATCCACATTCTTCCATCATTTCATATCCCTCTGCCTCATGAAAAGATGCTAAAAAGCACAAAGAGTAAGTCTTGGCCACCCTTCAAGAGCTTGGGTGGATAAACCTCTCTCCCTTGCATTTCTTCCTATAGGGAAATATGGAATCATATACGACAAGGCAAATAAAAATTAACTACCATATTTCTCTTTGAATAGTATATCGCGTCAACAACTATGTAATGGGAAAGAGGGTTGTAAGGTTTATACATGGTCCTGGATCAAGTCCAATGACAATCCCTTGCTATAGAATGCTTCTTTCTCAAGTCGCACCTAGATAGCTATCAGTAGTAGACTCCTGGTTGATCACAATAGATGGAAGTTTACTGCATCCTCCTAGCGGGTGGCAATGTCCTCCTCGCCTCTGTAGCAGTTCACATGGACCACTGAGAACTCTTATAGTTTTATATGAACGGATAAGAAGGAGTTGTCCCTTCTAGTAAATGTTCTAGCATCGATTTTCTATCCTAATTGTCTCTCCCTTACTGTTCCTCCCTTTGACGGGTAGAACTTTCTCAGGTTCTCACGTTACCACAATTGTGAGAAGACAACAATTATCAGAGCATATTGTTGTGTCTCTAGGAAGTCTCGATTACCCTTTATTTATAGGAGGGTCAGGGTCAGGAGTTGTAGTCTACGTGGGAGTTTAAGAGACATTATTTCATGAATTATTTGAAACCTTAGAATGTCGAACCAGTTGGTTCACTACTGAACAGGTTAATTCACATGTGAGTTGATTGGTTCAACTCTTGAATCAGTCGTTTCACTATGTTTACCAATCACAAATGTATTGGCAATTAATATCTAATTAATACATAACATGACATCAAAATCAATCCTTGATCTAATCATATTGATCAACCAAACAGTCAATTCACAACCTAAATCAGTTGGTACAGACATCTGAGCATGTCAGTTCAATTATTGAACCGGTCGTTTTAGAGATCTGATTGCCAATGTTGGTTCAAATGGAACTGTCACTTGAATTGATCAGTTCAACACTTGAACCAGTCGGTTCATAGTCCACTCAGCCAATATGCAACCATCATTGTTTGGATTGAATGCCTAAAATCTTTAGTAATCAAATTTAGGCATCATTCATGAATAACTTCTATTCCAAGTGTATACTTTGTGTGTGACCCTATAGGTTCCAAGTTACATTGTCAGTGAATGTCCATAACTAATTTATGACATCACAAGCAATGATTGGTATCAATAAAGACATCTTTGCTACCAAAGTAATTGGAAAGTTGAAGAACATCTTCAACCTACAATATGTGATTGGTGTTATAGTGATCGTATAGTTCCTTTGTCACTGATATCCAAGTTGAACTTGATGTATGGAATTGTCATCCTCTTCAACCTTCAAGCCATGTTCATTGAACTAGACCAAACTATTTGAGATATATGTTAGCTCAATATAACATATTGACTCACATGAGCATGGCCATGCATTTCTCAGACTCACTTATCAAGTGTCCAGGACACCAAACTCCTGTAGGAGGGACAAATCACATATACATCACTCACAATCATCCCATGTGTCACAATGCACCCGAGCACCACCTTTATGGCAACCCTTATTTAAGGTCACGGTGGATGATGTTAACATGCATCGAATGACATGTGATGAGTGTAGTGATTTCAGGTCGAAGAACCACAATCACCACAAACACTATGAGATATGATTCTGACTATCAATCATGGTTTCCATGCATCACCCTAAAGGTGGGCCTATCTAATACACCGTTCAATAATAAGTATTGATATGTTTGGTTTGATATCACATATCATGACTAATGAGATTCTGTCATCAACCAACACACACTCTAGTCTTATATGTTATTAGTGTCTATCAGCCTTCCATAATAACATCTGATTAGGGACATAAAACAATGTATATACTCTTAACATCTATGTGATCTCATTGTTTAGGTCCTCACTCAAAGACATCATCATTGAGTACTATCATTCTTTAGACATTTATTATGTAACATCATATCTCATAACTGAATGAAACATAATACATTGTAAGATTGCCTTTATTATTAATCAAATCGTTTACACGATATGCCATTACTATCATCGTATGATTGGATCTCTGGGCATACATACCAATAGAATCCCACTTGTGATTAGAGACAATTACCCATGAACTTAATCCCAAGTGATCTAACATGACCTTCATTCTGTTGTTGTGAAAGTGCTTTTGTTAAGGGGTTAACCACATTGCTTTCAGTTGATATTATGCAAATCTTCACATCTCCCTGCCGTATGATTTATTGTATGATATGGAAGCACCTTTGTATATGCTTGGAACACTAACGCGATCTAGGTTCCTTAGCTTGTACAATAGATCCATTTTTGTCACAATATATCTCAATTGCATCGTTGATGCTTGGAACCTCCCCAAGTTCAGAAATGAAATTCTTGATCCAAACGACCTCCTTTGCTGCATTGGATGCAACAATATACTCGACCTCTATTGTAGAATCCACAACTATCTCTTGCTTGGAAATCTTCCAGCTTACAACTCAATTGTTTAGGCAAAACACAAATCCAGATTGCGATCTGTAGCCATCTTTGTCAGTTTGGAAGCTTGCATCAGTGTAATTCTTTACCATTAACTCTTCCTCTAACACTGTAGACAAGGAACTGATCCTTAGTTCTTCTTAAGTAGTTACATATGTTCTTTGCAGTAGTTAGGGCTATAAATGGGTAGGGTATTTCCCATTTACACACTACCCATACCCTTTAGGGTAGGGTAAGGGTAACAATATTTTCTACCCACATCTAAAGAGGGTAGGGTAAGGGAGAAGCTTTACTCTACCCAATTTACCCATTTAACCATTAGTATAAGTCTGATTTATAATTTCAAATTCTAATATATGTATTAATGCCTACCAAAACCCCCAACAAGAAACACCACTACTTTCTCAATTTGTACTATTATGATTCCCAAAACTTTAATAGGCAATAGGTAGCATGATACTACCTCTTATAATCATATATTTGAGAGAAAAATAGATTCATCAACAAGAAATTATATATTAAATTACTAATCCTTGTCTTCAGAAAAATATCATGTTAAATATTACTATTTTTTGTTTATATAAAAACATTTATTGCTATAAAAACTAACATAAAGAGTGTCTTGTGTTTGATGTAAGGAATACCATATAATTTTTTTGCTAAAAATATCTTATACTATCTTCATATTATTTTACACATTTAACCCTTACTCTACCCATTTACCCTGTGGGAAAAGGGTGCGGGTAAGGGTAGGGTAAATGTTTTTAAGCAAAGGGTAATTACCCTACCCACTTTTGAATCTTTGACGTAGGTAAGGGTAAGGGTAAGACTTTACCCTACTCTACCCTACCCTACCCATTTACAACCCTAATGGCAATCCAATGAGATTCTCCAGGATCTGATTGATATCTGGTTGTCATGCTCAAGGCATATGAGACATTTGGATGAGTATATAACATTGTGTACATAATAGATCCAATTGCAGATGCATATGGAATCTTACTCATGCGTTCCCTTTCTTCACAATAATTGGGACATTGAGCTCTATAGATAGTAACACCATTAGACATGTGCATGTTTTCTCTCTTTGAGTTCTCCATGTTGAAACTATTCAAAACGTTGTCAATGTATGTGCTCTGACTTAGCCCAAGAAGCCTTCTAAATCTATCTCTATAGATCTTGATTCCTGGAATATAGGATGCTTCACCTAAGTCTTTCATAGAGAATGTATTTCTTAGCTAGGGCTTTACCATATGTAAAGTAGGGATGTCATTCCCCATCAAGAATATGTCATCCACATACAATATGAGGATCAAAATCATGCTCCTACTAACTTCTTATAAACACACAATTCATCTTCATTTTGACTAAAGCTAAATTATTTGACTATTTCATCAAATCAAAAATTTCTAGCTCCGAGATGCTTGCTTCAATCCATAGATTGACCTTTGTAGCATACATACTTTATTTGCATCCTTTGGATTTATAAAACCCTCAGGTTGTGTCATGTACACATCCTCAAGAAGATTCCTATTAAGGAATGCGTTTTTAACATTCATCTACTAAATCTCATAGTCATGATAAGCTACAATTGTGATGACCAAGCCACAATAATTGAGATTACTCAAAACAAACTATGGAATTATTACTAATCACAAAATTACCACAAAATAGGGTAAATTAAGATAATTTACAATTCAACATATCAAGAAAAAGTTCATCACATCAAGCCTTCAACTCAGGGCACCGATATTCATTATATGCCAAAAGATTATATACATCAGGTTCAAAGCTATTAAACCACAATTGTTACATATTACAACATGTTTATATGTACATGCCATTTATATCTAAACATGGCACATGCTAAAATCTACGTGGTTATATAAAAAACACAAAATCTCACAAAGACCTGAGAGTACATGGATGACACATAGGACTATTACCATAAGACTCTAACTAGCGACATGTCACACCTCTAGCAGTTACTGTTCTCCTTGCTGCTCTATACCTACACCACGACCTCGACCACCTCATTCACAACCACCTAAAAAGTTGTGGAACCCATAGAGTGAGACCAAACATCCCAGCAAGAGTTATAACTCTTCGCTAATGTCTAATATAAGCATATCACTATAAAGAACAATAAATAAGGCACATAATTCTTCTTAAGTAGTTTAGGTAATAACAAATGAGCAGTATAACATTTTATACTATTTAAAAGGAATATGAAGAACATGTATAACTATTATAAACTAAAAAGTAAAATAATTAAGGCATGGAGTCATCCAATGTGATTCATATTTGACCCTAAACAATATACTACATGGCTGTTTAACCATTTTTATGCCCTGAGGATTTGAGGTGTACCACTCAAATCCAAGTGACCATTGCTAAGTCAAAATCAGTACCATACAAGATCAATGGAAGAGACAAACTCCATGATCTTCACCAATACTACTTGGTTAGTTCAAGTCTATAATGAAGTGACATATAGTCATACTGCTAAAAGACAACAACTTGTAGTCTTAGCTATAGTCATGTAGAGACAACAACTCATAGTCAAGCTATGGTCATGTAAACAACTAGTCTACCTTGGTACATGGAACAACACTAATAAAATGGCTCACACTTGGCCATTCAACAATAAAAAATATATATCACTATTTCCACAATTTAAGGACACAACGAAATATATCACTTGCACACTGCATATTCAACAATATGTGCTCTGAGTTTTCATGTAGGAGTTACTCGTTTCACCATCTAGCAAGATATTGATGCTGCAAATGGGTCTATGGTACAAGGCAACTACATGATTAGGGTTTCACTTGATTAGACATGTCAATTGGGTATCTTTTAATGCATCAATCAAGTTACAGTGTATCATCCCTAGAAAAATCTACAAAATTGAGGTAGGATACAACTTCAGAAGATATAAAATGTATTAAGTGAGAACTTGTCTCATCATCACATGGCACTAGTATAATGACATTCTTGATGTCATCATTAACAACACATCACTATGGGTTGTTAATCCCTCATTTATGCACAAAGCACTTACAAGGTCATTAGACCAATTTATATGATCCTATAATTCAATATCACAAAAGAGCCTCAACATTACTCATAATCTCCACTCTGTATTGTATAGGGATCACCATAGCATTCACTTAGCTATGACATTCATTTCACATGCAAGTTAGTGTTGCATAAGTAGGAGAGAGAAAATACGACCCATGAATAACAATTCTTCAAATCTAATGAACATAGTTATCTTAATATCATCAGTCTAGGGTTAGGGTTTATATGTTCTCGATTAGGGTTCAGTAGCATCATACCACCTCTCAACCCTCATTCCATTACTTCCCTTTTTGTTGGGGAATCAAGTATCATTGTTGATGGTTAGCCATTTATACTCTCATCCCTTTTTAAATAAACCTTTAAGTATTGACGATGTTCATACTTACATGTGTGTACCTCAACCACCTTCAACACATGAGTGTTGATCATCCTTGACACATGAGTGTCGACCTATTTAATAACTGGGCGTCGCGACCTGACCATGGGGTGTCGTGACTGAGACATAACCCATGTGTCACAAACATGACACATCCCAAGGTCTAGACCTACCATTACACCTAGTTACAACTAGAACACCATTAAAAAACAACGTTGCGATCGCGACACAAGAAGAACCCAACATGGCGTTATGACTGCAACACCATGGCTATGCAACACTACATCACGACCACAACCAAGTGCATCATGACCATTTCTTTCCAGGTGCGTCATGACCATCTAGCATGGTGTCAAGACCAAGTCATACAACATGTCATTTTCTTCTTTGAAAACATTGTGTTATGACCCAACCTAAACATGTCTCATCCACAACTAATCTAACCTCAACCTGATACAACTTGCACACTAGCTAATAAGTCTAGCCACCATCAAACTTAGTCATCTTGGCTGCAATGTCGGCCAACAACCAAAACTATCCCTGTAACAACACTGTGTCGTGACCCGACCAGTAGGTAACAACTAGTCTAAGGTTAAGGGGTGTGTTGCAACCAAAAACACCCTACCAAGGGGTATCAACCGCGACAGAAGTCTAGGGGTTGATCTCGACCACATACAACACCCATAGAAGATTTGAACTAGAATCAAAATAGGTGATCAACCTAGAACACCAAGCATCATAGGGTGAGCATCACCATATTCTTGAGTGTTCAAAGAACCGTAACCATAATGATGAAGTTCATCAAAGAGAGATGTTTTAAGGGGGAGAATCAAGATCCTTATACACATATAATCAGATCAAAACTTTCTATTTATTCAACATAATGAATTCATAAAATAAGTAGTAAGATCAAATTAAAAGATGCATATAATAGAGATAGGAGAAGTTATAAAACCCGCATGATTTCGGCGAGGAACAACCTCCCAAGATTTAAGATTTCAAGACCTTCAACCAAAGTCCAACACTTTGTCTAAGGGAAACACCTCCAAGAAGAAGAATGACCCCTGATCAGAAGGAGGTTCAGAGAAAGGAAAATAGATCTTGGCCCAACCAAAAAGAAAAGATCATCTTTCACTGGAGTTACCATGATAACCCTAGCTTATGATTTTTGTAAGAAAGAAATCTTCAAGAAAAACTACTATGGATGATCCACGGCCAAAGAGGAAGAAGAAGACGAAGAGTCTTAGAAGAAAATGTTATCTAGAAAGAAAGATAACTTACCAAGAGACGATTCTCCAAGATTCACCACCAAAAGCTAACCCTAGCACAGGATCTTCAATCTTGCACCAAAGATCAAGTCTTTCTTCTTCTTGCTCTTAAAGCTCCAAAGGCAGCCTCAAGGAATAAGATCGAGTTTTAGGCTGAAAAAGATTGCTTGGTTATGAAGAGGATGGTTTATATACCCAAAAGGAGGAGAGAAGTGAAGATCTTTGAGGTGTCTACACCATAACTCACCAAGAGACACATGCCCTCCAAAGAGATAACCTTCCCTTAACTCACATGAAAAAGTTCATGGTCATGTTTATCCAGCAACTATGTCATGACCTACTAGGTTAGTTTCCCTCTTGTTGTGGTTGCAACACTGTCTTCATCAACTTAATTGTCTCAGGTTGAGACACTTTAAGGTGAAAACCCTACGTCACTTGTGCATGGTCAAATCATCATGAATCAAGGTGTTTCAACCCACCCCTCACAAGGTTCTTGTGATCATGACCATGCATCCAAGCATGTGACTCGGTCACAACCCTCACCATAGGTGGTGTAGAGGTCATAACATCAAACCCTAGGTCAAACACCAAGTCAACCATGCAAACCCTAGAAACCTTAATATCACATGATGATGTCACACCATCATCCATGATTCAAACAAAATGTCCCACATCATATTATTTTCTCTCATGATATCAAAATACAAGATTCCCTCTCTTCATGTGACATTTTGCAAATCAACCCTCACTTATGGGTAAATTGCAAACTAGTCTAGAACATACACATATATTGTAAAATAGCTCAAACATTAATCAAATTGGACCCATAAAGAAAATAAAAGTTTGTCATATGATATTAAAACATTTCAAGAGCTTAGATTAAGGTTTAATCATATCATTATATAAGGTAAACACAATTAAGCTTTAAGATGGTTCATGGGTCTTACAACTACAAACCCTTAATAGGAATTTTGACCCCAAAATCCTATGCAAAAATAGTTGGATACTTCTTTTGCATCTCATCTTCAAGTTCCCATGTGGCTTCTTCAATGCCACCATGATGCCACAAAACCTTAACTGAAACAATGTCATTTTTCTTCAATTTCTTAATCCTTCTATCTAGGATCAACACAGGTCCTTCTACATAAGATATATCATTATCTAACTCCACCTATGTAGACTGAAGAGTCAACTCCGTATCAGGGTGACACTGACTCAACATGGAGGTATGAAATACAAAATGTAACTTCTGTAACTCAGATGGCATCTCCAACTTATAAGACACCTTCCCAATATGTACAACTATAGGATAAGGTCCCATATATATGGGAGATAACTTACCCTTCTTACGAAACCTTAGAATACCCTTCCAAGGAAAGACTTTAAGATACACTATGTCTCCCACTTGGAACTCTAAATCTCTATGACGGTTATCAACATAAGATTTCTGTCTATCCCGAACTACCTTTAACTGTTGCTGATTGACTTTGATCTTTTCTATTATCTACTGGACTAGCTTAGGACCTAAAAGATGATATTCTCCTATTTCATACCAACA
The DNA here is from genome assembly GCA_963693085.1 of Alisma plantago-aquatica. NCBI lineage: Eukaryota > Viridiplantae > Streptophyta > Magnoliopsida > Alismatales > Alismataceae > Alisma > Alisma plantago-aquatica. The sequence goes on from OY856411.1 coordinate 1,111,445,665, forward strand.
CAGAAGAGATGTACAACATATTTCATACAAGGCTTCATAAGGTGCCATATTAAAACTCCTTTGAAACATGTTGTTGTGGGAAAGCTGTATCAAACTAAGATGGATATCCCAACTGCCCAAAAACTGTAATACATAGGCTCACAACAGATCCTATAAGGTCTGAGTTATCCTCTCAGACTATCCATCTGTCTATGGATGAAACATAGTGCTAAACCTCAACTATGTACCCATTGATGAATGCAAATGTACCCAAAAAGGACTAGTGAACTGAGGACCTCTGTATGATACTATAGTAGTTGGGATACCTAGTAGAAGTACTATCTCATTAACATATACCTGTGCAAGCTTCTCAGTTGTATACATTATTTTTACTGGTAGAAAGTGTGTTGACTTAGTCAAGCTATCCACTATTACCCAAATGGAATCACAACCTTTGCCTGTCCTTATAAGTCCAACCATGAAGTCCATTGTAATATGATCCCATTTCCATTGAGGTATAGACATTGGTTGTGAAGTCCCTGTAGGTTTTTGATGTTTGGCTTTAACATGATGACATACTGCACACTTAGACACAAATTCATCTACATCACATTTTAATCCTGGCCACCAATACAAATCTTTCAAATTCTGATATATCTTGGTGCTACTTGGAGTGAGCTTCTTCCAGAACTAAAGTCCTCAAATTTTCTTTATCTGGAACGAATGATCTACCATGATAACTGATGGAGCATCCACTCACGTGGAGTTGCGTGCACCACTAAAAATACTAGAGATAGTAAGTCTCTAAGTTTAACCTTGTGTGTGCTATAATAAGATCTCCACCCACGTATGCTAAGGTACACGAAAGTCTTATCGTAGTACAGTTGAGGGTCGAATCCACGAGACAACAATCTTTTTAAGGATTTAACAAGATGGAAAATGTTATAATTCTATTTATCTACTTAAGAGTTGATGTCTAGATCAAAGAGTTGATTGGATGATTAACCTAAAGTGCAAGGTAAAGTAAATGGCAGGAAAGTAAATTTAAGGTTGAAGACAATATTTTGGAAACCACTAGGATGTGATCGAGTTTCACCACCGCTAAACATGGATCAAATCATACATCATAAAACATGGCTTGCAAAGAAAAGAGTCTAAACAGTTAGTATCTTTGTAGACTTAGCTTCCTTTTGGAAAACTAACTACGAGAAACATGGAAGTGTTGCAATGCCATCCATCCCCAAATGAATGGTCACTTACTTTGCATTACTCCCCTCGCAAAGTGTGTTCCTCGACCTGTCAAGGTTGTACTTTCATACATCAACTGATTCCATTTCATAGTATGAAAGTACAACGATGGAGGTGAGTTTACTCCACTCCTTGAGAAACGTTCCTAGATATTGAACATATGTATGGTGACTACATACATTAGGAACCAACATGCAGTTGATATTCGAATATAAAAGTACAAACATAGACAATTCACACTAGTAGATATTAGATAACACAAGTTGGTGATCAAGCAACTAGCATTCATTAAACGATTGATGTTGAACTGAAAATATAGTATTTCTCTATTGCAAACTCATGAATTACAATGCATGGAATGAAAACATAGATAGCGGGGCTACTCCCCGCACCCTAGTGTATGGAAATTCTCGCTCATGGCAAGGATAAAGAAGGATGCGGGAAGAGAGAAGGAAAACATCATCTCCACGTAGGAGGGAGGAAGGTCAACCCCTTGGAGTAGAGAGCAACTTTTACACCACGTGGTTGCCTTAGTGATGGATCCTCGACTTCCCTCCTTCTATTTCAATGAGAGAGAAAGCAGCTTGAGGATGGAGTGTAGATCTCAGACCGACAGCCTTGGGGCGATGGATGAAGGTTGAAATAGCTCTGGAATAGTTGGGGAAGCCTTTGGGCGTCTAAAGATCTGATCCAAATGGGGACCCCTTTGGTCCTATTTATAGGCTTCCAAAGAGTCTTGAACGGTCTTGGGACCGTTCTGGATCTTGAACGGTTTGGAGACTGTTTGGATCCTTGAATGGTTTGGATCCTCGAACAGTTTGGAGACCATTTGGATCCTAAACGGTTTGGAAACCGTTTGGATCCTGAATAGTTTGGAGACCATTTGGATCCTCGCTTGATCTTGGGGCTGATGAGACTCATTCGGTCTGGAGACCATTTGAGGTTTGCTCGGTCTTGAGATCGTTTGAAGCTTGGTCGGTCTTGGGACTATTTGAAGCTTGGTCGGTCTTGGGACTTGGGACCATTTGAAGCTTGGTCGGTCTTGGGACCGTTTGAAGCTTGGTCGGTCTTGGGACCATTTGGCTTTCATTTGGTCTTGGGACTGGTTGGTCTTCATACGGTCTTGGGACTGTTTGGATTTTATTCGGTCTTGGGACCGGTTGGTCTTCATATAGTCTTGGGACCGGTTGTGTTCTTAACGGTTTGGAGACTGTTTGAGCTCTTCACAGTTTGGAAATCGTCTGGGGTTCATCACGGTCTTGGGACCTGTTGAGTTCTTTTGCAATTTTTTTGTGTTTTTCTGTAAGAAGAAAAGGGGGAAATGTTATTCTATTGGTATATTAACAATAAAGTGAAAAGTTAAGTATTCTATCTAATTTATCTAAGAAAGATTATGGAAAACTAAGAAAAATTAGTAAGATAACATCACAAAATGGGAGGTTATCACCCTCCCTAACCTAGAGTCTAGCTTGTCCTCAAGGTGGATAGAGCTAAGGCACGTAGTGGTGAGACAATTTTATTTAGTGAAGATTTCCATACTCTTACTTCAATTCTAAACCAGAGATCTCCCAGAGTCTTATCGGGGCTTCTACTTGCACTAACTCTTTCAGGTATCGGGAGTTGCATGGATCTCAGGTTTCTTTCGTGTCACGTAACTCACATTGGGACCACCTTTTCCTTAATCGCATTCTGTGCATCTTTGACTCTAAGAAATTTTATACTTCTTTGTAGATCCTATCAAAAGCTAAGATGGGTACGAGGGTTGGCTGAAGGCTTGCTGTGTAACTCCCCCTTTGAAGGGGGAGGGTTTATCTAAAGTTTTAGGACCTCACTACCGGGCACGACACATCTGCCTTTGTGAGGGTAGCTGAATGTACCGAACGGGCAAGACCTTTATCAGCTTTCATATATTTGGAGACCTTAGGATCTCACTACCGGGCACAACACATCTGCCTTTGTGAGGGTAGCTGAATGTACCATCCAGGCAAGACCTTTATTGGATCTTCATATAGGTCCTTATGCATGGAAAAACTCTCATGTTTTTATTCAACACTCTGGATTTTATTCATATACTCACCGGTTTAGGAATTGGGTATTTTAGGGATTTTATTTGGGCTGCCAAGCCTCTTTTTGAAAAGAAGAAAACTATTCCTTAGAGTTTCCCGACATGCACTTGTTTCGATTTTTATACTTAGTGGTCCACCTGTGAAGTTCGTTGACTTGGATTTTGCCTGATTCCCTCTCGTCCTTGAGAGCGTTTGGCTTGTTTTGGCCACAATGTTAACCTGTGGAGAGTCTGACGTAGAATTGAAGCAAAAGTATGAGAATCAAGTATGAAAGTGATTTATTAATTCACCATTACATGCCTAAATGCTACTTATGTAATATCTTCTGAGGACTACTCTGTCTCTATTTTAGCTAGGGGTGTCCCTTTTCCAAAATGAACATTTTCTTATGTACAACAATTACTCTATCAAAGAAATTATCTGAAGAACTAATTGTCAGAAAAAGAAAAATTTGTATGAAAGAATAAAGTTAAATGAAAGAGTGGAGAGTAGAAGGTTTGAATATAATACCTCGCCCTTGCCCAATGTACCCCCCTAACTTATCACTCACTCTGTCCGTAGAGTGTCAACGTGATAGGTTGAGAAGTACATGGGCAAGGGTGTCAAGGTTCTGTTAATCCTTTGTTGGCTCCATAAGAACGGAGGAGATTTGCTACAAACTTTGCATGTAAAGCGTGATAATCCACGCCCTTCATGTCCTCCACACGTTTACCAAGAACAATGAGGGTATACATCCAGTAAAGGATGTGGAAACCATAGTCGTTTGATTCTCTGATTTTCTAGGGACATCAGTGGCAGAAGGCTGGGTGATGGAAATGTTCTTTGTTATACACCTTTGTGTGCTTGCCGAGAAGATCATTTAGTCATTCAGCACAATCCTTTGCCAATTCTTCCATGGGCATCTTTGCTGTAACAACATACTCTCTTTGGATTGGATCGAACTGGCTATCAGAACTGTTGTAGATCACTCTAGTGCCATTGTGTAAGTTTGTTGCTAGCAACATCCAATGCTCAGAGTGAAGGAGAGGAAACATAATGAACTTCAGAGTCGTATGTTGAAGATATGAGATAAGGGCTTCGGTGGTGCTGAAGTTCTTTGACTCCAATAAATCATCCTTCATGTATGCGTATGCCATGTAAACCGTAGGTAGGTCCCATGCTAGAAGAAATTAGTAGGAAGTCATTATGCTCACGGATAATGAACCTTTTATTTGTACGGTTTCACGGAGTGAATCTTCCATTATGAGAATGTTCCCATCGAGGAAAACAAGCTCATCATTCTCTGCATAAAGTCGAGACATGACGAGTCTGAGTTCATTGTCAGAAAGACTCTTGCATGCAGCAAGGTCAAAGTTTGGGAACATTGGTTGTATAGCAGATAGGGGCACCATATCTTTGGATGATCTGTTGATAGTGGCCCCTGTTAACAAATCAATGCCCCCCTTGTCATCCGCCATATCGAAAGTATAAGGGTCCCATTGGCATTTTTCTGGGACCTTGGCGGTTTGTTGTTATTGTTTCTCCAACTCCTTTAGTATTTGTCTGAAAGGTCATTTTGTGGACATTGGATAGCAGAGAATAAGTAGCGAGGTACGTCATCTTGCACCATAGTGGGGTCCTTGAAGAACCGTCTGTCATAGATAAGTTCCATGCCATAACGAACCCGTAGAGAATGCATGTCTTATGTAGTTAGCTCGATAAATGGGATCTGTCTGTTGAGTGCTTCTATGAATCTTATTGTACATAAAGCGCAGTACCGTGAACCTTCTAGCGTTTGGATTTTTGGGTTGATGATTTGGAACCAAGGTTGGTTCCAACCATGTTGAAGAGATGGGTAGGCAACCCATATTATTTTGAGAAGCCAGAAAGGAATGCATCTTGCTTCTCTGGCTTCTGAACTAGCAAAGTTTATCTGTCCGACCTTGAGATCACTGGCGCAAAAATTGTACACCTTGGCATCGCGGGCCTTGGTGTTGACAATCATTAGTATCCAGTGGTCGGAGACTTTAAAAGGCACTGTGATGTAGCGTGCCTTCTTCGCGATACCCATTTGTAGCCGCTCGATGGACTTTGCCTGCAAGTCCTTATTTAATAAGCTTAAAGCAAAAGCAGGTGAAGCATTGAAAACTGGCTGCAGTTTCTTTGGGCTCTGGAATTCTTCTATAGTATTAGCAAGGAGGACACAGAAGATAGCCATCTTCACCGCCGATTGTGGTTGTAGGAGAATATGGAAATCTTTACGTGTCAACTTGCGCTTCGTCTTTGTATTATTATAGATGATGTCCCCCCGTCCTTGGCATCATCTACAATAGTGTTCAGGATGAAGATGTCCTGAACATCTAAAGTAGAGATGGCTGCCCCGTCTAAGTCGTGCATCTTGTGAGGGAGAGGTGGCGGCAGAGGAAGGTCTTGTGGTGGAGGAAGTGAAGTCTGCTCGTTGTTGTCCACATATTGTGGCAGATCTTCATCTTTGTCAGAATCAAAGTTGAGTCTATCTTTAGTATCGAGACTCACTCTGTCCTCGGAATCGCCATGCTCTGGGGGGAGGGGTGCAGCTTGTTCCAAGACAGAATGTTGAAGAGTGATGGCTGTTGTGATAACTGGTTTCCATGATACATTGTTGAAAATCAGCAAAAGTTGCATCTTTTACAGTGTCCCCCAGGGATCCCATGGTCGAGAAATTAAAAAATTGATACCCATATGACATTGTGATATTGTCATTATTATCTTGTGATATTATCATTATTATCGGGGGAGTGGCGGTCATTGGTTTTACCCTCCTTGTGGTCTCCACCATCTCCCCTCTTTGTATTATTGGCCCCTCGACTGGTGCCCTCTCCATCATTGCCTGGGTCGTCAGGTTGGTCATCTAAGGAGGAGCTTTCGGTGCTTGAGTGCACTGAGGAGTCATAATCATCATCATTATCTTCGTCATCTTCATCATTCTCATCATCTGCCTCCTTGCCTTTGTTCTTTTTGATCGGTGCTTTCTTACATCGCTAATGGATAGCTTGTAGTTCTTCAAGTGCCACCTGCATGCGCCCGTGGGTTTCGAGTAGTGCGTCATGGCTTTCCTTAAGATCTATGTATCTAGCTTCGACGGAGAGGAGTCGTACTGTTAGATCAGTCACTTGGGCTTATAGCTGGTCTAAGGCATTGTTTGCATGCTCCTCCTGGCGGCAGATGAGTTGTGTGAGGGTGCTATCGATGCCATCCAAGCGTGTGCTCAGTGCAGTCTGCTGTTGCTGAAGCTCGCGAAGGGTCTCCGGCAAGGGTTGAGTTTGCTTAGAGCGCCTATTATGATTTTGTGGAATGGTGGAGGTGCCTTGTGAAAAAGACACTATTGATGGGCCCGCGAATGGCGTAGTGACTGTAGAGGGAGTCACTAGAGGTATCTGGGTGGTGGCGGATAAGAAGGGTGGCGACATCTCGGGTGAAAAAGGTGAAACCGAGAATGCTGAGCGGAAAGTGGTGGAAGAAAAGGTGAGATCAGGCATTGAGGTGAAGAATGGGATGCCCGAGGAGAAAATGAGTGAGGCGGAAGATGGGGGTGGAGTTGTAGTTGTGGAGAGAGGGGTTGTGGTGGGAATTATTGTGGAAACTGGTGGAAGAGTGGTGGATGACAGAATGGTGGGAGATGGGAGTGTGGTGGGGGTGGTTGTAGAGGTGATCCCAACATCCAGATCTATGATGAAGGGGTCTGATGTGGGATTGATGATGTTTTATTTATTGCGGGGGTATTCTGCCTCGGGGTTCATCTTGGATGTAGGTGTCCCAGACTGCTGTTGCGTTTATGCACATAGTTTGGTCGGCCGTGTTATGAGTATTTTTTTTTGACCTTGTCGTTGGGGCAGTGATGCTATGCTCTGTCTGCCCTGCTTTTTCTTGTTTCTCCTTTTCTTTTACCGTGGTGAGAAGGTTAGCTAGCTCCTCTTCAGTGAAGAGAAGATTGTCTTTATCGTAATCAGCTAGCTCGGGGAGCGGTAGCAACATCCTGGATGCTTTGATAGTTAGGCAGAAGACATAATGGAGTTTGGCATCTTTCTCTTTTATGATATATGTATTCTTTAGAGTCTGCTCATTTTTAGGATGTCGTCATTTATCACAGTACACCTTGAAAGTGGTCTTTCCATCTTAAGATACTTCAGAATTGATGTTACATGACCACTTATGCAGATTTCCTTCTCGAGGGCATAAGATGTGTGTTTATGTATCAAATGTCGTCCGATGTTGACTGGAAGCCCTTTTAGGATAGACCATAGAATAAATAGGTCCTAAATGATAACATTCCTTCTCTCTGTCCTAGGGAATAGAGCACCTATTATGATTTTTTGCAGAGTGCACACCAGGCCAGAATGTATGTTGGAGGCTTTGTAAGTCTTTGGTTCATAGCTTGGAATCCCTGTCAAAGACTTCCAGAAGGTATGCCTGTTGAACTGGGGATGGTCCAGGTCTGCCTCCTTAGCTTTCTTTAGCTGATCTTGGTTGTCGATGAAGATTTCATTTAGCAGATTCTCAGTCAAGAGGACTTTCTTTCTAAAGAGAGAGGTTACTATCCTGCGGTCACCTCTATCTTTTAGTTTATCTTTTGTGTCCATGGGTTCTATGGTTAGGTAGGTGAAGAACTCCAACGTGGGCTTTTCATTGAATTCTCTGCGACGAAGCGGAGTTTCAAAAGGTTTGCCTCATCAAGTAGGGCAAGAACTCTATCATAGATTCCCATTCATTTTAGTATGTTCGAGTAGATGTACTTTGTTGGGCACAACACTTTGTCACCAGCCTGGAGGTTTTAGATATACAAATCAGATGATGTTGGTTCTGCGGTGGTAGCAGCAAGAGTGACATGTTCTGCCAAGATTTGTTCTCTTACAGTTGATGTCCGAACTTGCTTCCGTGCTTGTTTTTGGTGGGTCTTTCTTCAGTGGCCTCCTGGGCCTTCCTTTTGCCCTTTGACTTTGTAGGTGGAGATTCCTCCTCAGAATTTGGTGTGTAGTCTGAACCTTCATCGGTAGAGGAAGGATCATCAATTTCTTCATTTGGATCTTTTGCTAAACATTTGTTGACTCGCTCAAGGTCATGGTTGACCTTAGGTAAGCCAACAAGAGTTTTACCCATTTTGTTGCAAAAGTCAAGGATGCACTGGAGCTTATTTTGGCACTCCAACAACTGCTCCCTGGTCCAGGTGTGGGAGTCAACAACTTCTTGTGCAGGTGATGCCATTCTGAAAATTGAAAAAGAAATTATTTATGTTAGAAAAGATTGAGATTTTTAGTGATCAATGGAATTTATGTTGAAAAGATTGCAACATTGAGTAAGATTCATGTTTAAGAATCAAACCGAGAAGATTAAAATAGTTAAAAAATGATGTAATAGTCAAGATCATTTGGTATCGAAACGGTTTCAAGATCGTTTGTTATCCAAACAGTTTCAAGACTATTTGTTGTCCAAACGGTTTCAACACTGTTTGTTGTCCAAATGGCTTCAAGACCGTTTGGAAAATGTGGGTTCCGAAACCGCTAGGGAGACGAAGCGGTGATGGCAATGATGATGAAGCAGCGGTAGCAATCAAAGGCATCATTTGTGGTGGAGAGTGGCAACGTCAGTGGTGGTAGAAGCGGCGATGGTGTTGATGGTGGTGATGGTTGCGAGCATCCTCTACCTTGTTGCGATGAGCGTGGCTGAGAGAAAGAGAGGATGGGGCACTGGCATGCGAGTAGAAATGGCGGAAGAGAGGATGACACGACAGCAGCAACGTCGGAAGCGTTGGTGTGGATGGAGATGTTGGTCATGCGGGAGCAGAGAAGTCGGGGGGAATGGGACAGGGTTCACGCGAGAGAAGTTTTAGGAATCGAAGGAATGAAAAAGGGAGGGGATCGAGGAGTATTTATAGAAAAAGGAGATGTGACTGTACAAATTATCCTTAGGTCAAATGATCTTGGGACCATTTGGGTCCGAATGATTTCGAGACCGTTGAGACCAAACAGTTTCAAAACCGTTTGGATCCAAATGATTTCAAGACCATGAGGACCAAATAGTTTCAAGACCGTTTGGGTCCAAATGGTTTCGAGACCGTGAGGACCAAATAGTTTTGAGACCGTGATGACCAAATGGTTTCAAGACCGTTTGGGTCCAAATGGTTTTAAGACCATTTGGGTCCAAATGGTTTCGAGACCATGAGGACCAAGAGGTCAGGACAAAACTATTTTGGTCAATGATTTTTTTATATTTGTTTTGGTTGCTTATATAAATTTTTATATTTTCTAAACAATGAGAACTAGAAAATTATCAAAAGATAAGCAAAATGAAAAAAGAAAGGTGATACTCAGTTCTTGGGTTGCCTCCCAAGTAGCTCTTTGGTTTTACATCGTTGGCTCGACGAAATTCTGACTTGATCAGTTTAATGATGTGGGGTCCTGAATGTTGATAGTTTGTCTTAGAGTTTTATCGACTGGAGTATAGTATTTTTCCAGTCTATGGCCATTAACAGTCCTTTCTCCTCCATTGTCATCAAAGATGATGACAACTCCAGTTGGATAGATATGCTTGATAGTGAAGGGCCCGGACCATTTTGTGCGAAGTTTCTCGGGAAACATTTTGAGTTTGGAGTTGAAAAGGACCTGGTCTCCGACAATGATATCTTTCCTTTTAAGGTGGCCATCATGCCACATCTTAGTTTGCTCTTTCTAGATCCTGGCATTCTGGTAGGCAGTCATTCTTAGTTCCTCTAGCTCTTGTAATTGGAGTTGTCTGTATTCACTGACACTTTTGAAATCAAAATTCAATTGTTTGATAGCCCACCATGCTTTGTGTTCTAATTCAATTGGGAGATGGCACGACTTTCCATAAACCAAATGAAACAACATTGTTCCTATTGGTGTTTTGTAAGCAGTATAATATGCCCAGAGAGCATCAGGAAGTTTGTTGGACCAATCTGTGCGGTTTCTGTTGACAGTTTTATCTAAGATAGCTTTCAATTGTCTGTTTGAGACTTCAACTTGGCCGCTAGTCTGCGGATGATAAGGCGTAGCGACCTTATGTTTTACTCCGTATCTTCGTAGAAGGGCTTCGAATCTTCTTTCCAAGAAATGTGACCCTCCATCAGATATGAACATTCTAGGGACTCCAAATCTAGGAAAGATGATATCCTTGAATAGCTTAATAACCGGCTTAGAGTCACAAGATACAGTGGGTATAACTTCTACCCATTTGGATACATAGTCCACAACAACCAAAATATAGGAGAATCCATATGATGGGGGAAATGGACGCATATAGTTCACTCCCCATACATCAAAAAGTTCAATCTCCTACCACAGAGTTAGTGGCATTTCGTTTCGATATCCCTCTAGACTGTTGACATTTATTGCAAGATTGCACAAATTCATGGGCATCCTTTGCTATTGTTGGCTAGAAGAATCCTGACTGTAGGACTTTAAGAGCGGTCTTCTTCGAACTCATGTGCCCCCCAGTGGGGCCAGAATGACAGTGTTCTAAGACTGGGATAATTTCTTCTTCAGGAACACAATGACGGAATAATCCATCTGTGTATAAGCGGAAAAGGTATGGTTCATCCCAATAGTATTGCTTGACGTCATGAAGAAATTTCTTTCTGTCATGGTTGGAAGCAGCAGGGTGGACAATTCTTGTAGCCAGATAATTTACTATATCGGCGCACCAAGGAAATCCAGTGGTGACTTTCATGAGGTGATCGTTGGGTAGAGAGTCTCATATAGGTATATTGTCATTGTCCTGAGGCTCAATGCGACTTAAGTGGTCGGCGACAACATTTTCTACCCCACTTTTATATTTTATTTCCAAATCGAATTCTTGAAGCATCAACACCCAACGAATAAGTCTGGGTTTTGCATCTTGTTTATGAATCAGATATTTTATTGCGGAGTGATCTGTGTATACTATGACTTTTGATCCGAATAGATAAGAACACAATTTTTCAAAAGCATAGATGACTACCAAGAACTTTTTTTTGTATTTGTATAGTTCTCTTGGGCTTCATCAAGCATTTTTGATGAATAGTATATCACATAGGGTTTCTTATGTATTCTCTACCCTAGTACTGCCCCTATAGCATAGTCACTGGCGTCACACATTATCTCGAAGGGTTGTAACCAGTCAGGGGCTCTTAGTATAGGTGTCGAGATCAGGGCATTCTTTAGAGTCATGAAGCTGTGTAAACATTCTTGATCAAAATTGAAATCTACATCTTTAGTCAATAAGTGAGACATGGGCTTTGCTATTTTTGAAAAGTCTTTGATGAATCTTCGATAAAATCCAGCATGGCCCAAAAAGGCTCGTACTCCCCAGATATCTTTTGGTGGTGGCAGTTTTGAAATGAAATCTATCTTTGCTTTGTCCACTTCAATCCCTCTTTCACTCACTCGATGCCCGATGACAACTCCTTCTTTCACAATAAAATGACATTTTTCCCAATAAAGGATCAAATTTGTTTCCTCGCATATTTATAGCACTCTACCGAGGTTAAGCAGACAATTGTCAAAAGAGTCCCCATAAACTAAAAAGTCATCCATGAAAACTTCCATGATGGACTTAGTTAATCCTGCGAATATGGCAGATACACCTCTGAAATGTTGTGGGTGCATTACATAGTCCAAAAGGCATCCTTCTAAAGGCGTGAGTTCCGAAAGGGCAAGTAAAAGTCATCTTTTCTTGATCTTAAGGGTGTATCATAATTTGATAAAGCCCTGAATAACCGTCAAGATAGTAAAAGAATTTTTGGTGGGACAGAAATTCAAGGACTTCATCAAGGAAAGGTAGAGGGAAGTGATCCTTTCTTGTTGCCTTGTTCAGTTTCCTGTAATCGATACACATCCTCCATCCAGTGACAGTCCTTGTGGGTACCAATTCGTTTTTATCATTCAAAACGAAAGTGGTTCCCCCCTTTTTAGGGACCACTTGGACCGGACTAACACATTAAGAATTGGAAATTGGATAAATGATACCAACTTTTAGGAGTTTAAGAACCTCGAGGCAAACCACCTCTTTGAGATTTGGGTTTAGTTTCCTCTGGTGTTCCCATGAAGGTTTAAACTCTTCTACCATGGGTAATCTATGCATGCATAGAGCTGGATTTATTCCGGTTAGGTCAGTCATCTTGTATCCAATGACTTTCTTGTGCTTTCTTAACTCAATAAATAGTCTTTCTTCTTGGTCATCTATTAAAGTGGAACTGATAATGACCGGACATAATTTTTCTTCATCAAGGAAGACATGTTTGAGTCCAACTGGTAGAGCTTTCATTTCAAGTGTCTTGGGTACTTCTGTGATTTCCAAAATGGTGACAAATTTCAACTCCTCAAGGGTAGCTTTGGCTTGTTTAAGGTATTGCAGACATTGCTGAACTAGTTCGTCAGTTGAGAATTCAGCTTCTGGATTTGTTAAGATGTTTTCCAAATCATCAGACGGTTCAGAAGGTTCATTCTTTAATTGAGACATTTTATCATTTGCCTCGAGAAGAAAAACTTCGTGGATGCTAGGACCTTTTAAGCTGTCAAAGACTCTGAATTGAATGGCTTCCTTTCCCAATCTTAAGGTAATTGTACCAACTTCAACATCGATTAGTGCTCTGGCTGTAGCAAGGAAGGGTCTGGCGAATATTATTGGATACCTCAGATCTGTTGGGTTTTGGAGGAGGCAGAGAAGCAGCGAAAACAAAAAAATTTCTCCCCAAACCCGGAACAAAAGGAATCGCGTCAACATCTATATAATAGGAAAGATGGTTTGTGAATCATACCTTGTCCCGAGGCTTGCTCGGAGACAATACCACGCGCCTTGCACGGTCTTCACCTCCGGTCTTGGACGGTGTCTGTGCAGCTCCTGGTCGCACCGGGACTGAAGACTCCTCCTCCTACTGGAGTTTCGGATGACAGTTGTCCTCCTGAGCAGAAGTGACCTCCCGCCTCTGAAGTAGTCCACACGGACCACCCGGAATTCCACTCTCCTTGTCCCACAAGGAAGTGGAAGGAGTCGCACCCTCCTGTTGACGTACTAGTCGCCAACACACTCTCCTGCTGTCAATTGCAACTGCAGTTGTCCTTCCCTTGCTACACCTCCCTTTGCGGGAAGCACTTGCTCGGGCTCTCTCTCGGTTACCAAAACCAGAGAGAACGACAACTTTGCAGAGCAATCAACTTGCACTGAGTTGTACTCTGAGAAGCCCCCAATACCCTTATATATATAGGCGAGTCATGGGATAGGGTTCTCTGTGCCCGGCAATACGGGACTAAAGCAGGAGTAGAAGGGTTCAGGATTTTCCACAAAAAGCAACCATCTCGCAACCTGAACCGATCGGTTCACAAGTGAACCGGTCGGTTGGGGACCTGAACCGACCGGTTCACCACTGAACCGATCGTTTGGGACCCTTGAACCAATCGGTTCACTCATGAACTGGTCGGTTGGGGTTCCAGGTTGGTTCCCGATTGACTTTCCTTGTTTCTTTCCCAATTGGTATCGAATACCAATATTATTCCCAATCGAATTGGGCAATTGAAACGAAAGGAAAATTCTCACCAATCCTACTTTCCCAAGTTGCTCGATTGCACCAGTTGAACCGATCGGTTCAACACTTGAACCGGTCATTTCACTCTGTGCATGAGCCGATCGGTTCAACAATTGAGCCGACCGGTTCAGCAACCTCAGTCGACCGGTTCATCACATGAACCGATCGGTTGGGAATGCAGATTGTGCAGAATCAGTCAAATGCGATTTCAATCAATCCGATACTCCAATCAATGCATCCAACACCTTGAACATTATGATATTGAGCTATCGATTAATTGAGTGTTTAATTGAACTACTAAACTCCTTTAGTAATCAATCTAAACATTGCTTGTGGACAAAACTCCTCTTCCAGGATAAATCCTATGTGTGTGACCCTGCAGGTCCATTTCACGTTGGCAGTGAAAGTCCATAACACTTATGACTTCACAAGCAAAGAGCGGTGCCTAGTCACACATCATTGCTACCCAAGTGAAAGTAGAAAGTTGGAGAACAACTTTCATCCTACAATCCGTGAATGGTGTTACAGTGAATGTATAATTCCTTTGTCACTGATATCCAAAATGAACTCGAGGCATGGAACAGTCATCCTGTCAATGTTCATTCATTTCCTTGATCTCAGAGTAGACCGAGTGAGATGTGTATGACATCAATATCACATATTGATTCACACGTGCATGCACATGCCTTTCTCAATCCTACTCATCAAGTGGCCAAGGATATCAAACTCCCTTAGGAGGGACAAATCCCATATCTATCATTCACCCCTCAAAAGCCCCATGTGTCAAAGCCACCCAATCATCACCTTTATAACAACCCATGTTTCAGGACTGCGTTTGATGATGTCAAAGTGTACCCAACGACATGTGTTGAGTGCAGTGATTTCAGGTCTAAGAATCACACTCATCACCATCACTGTGAGAGTTGACTGTGACTACCATGCCATGGTTCCATGTGTCACTCTCACGGTGGGTCTGTCCGGTACCTTGTTCTCTAACAAGTACCTATGTGCTTGGTTTGATATCACCATATCATGACTAATGAGATTCTGTCATCAACCAACACACAATCTAGTCTTTAGTGTTATTGATGTCTATGGTTATTTCCACAATAACAACCGACTAGGGACTAAACAAGAAAGAATACTCTTAGCATCCGTATGATCTCATCGTTTAGGTCCTCAACCCAAAAGCATACGTCATTGAGTAAAACAATCTTTAGACATCTATCATGTTACACCATCATCTCAGAAACAGTTTAAACATATAGATTGGAAATTGCCTTTATTATTATTCAAATCATTTACAAAGTATCCCATTACAATCATCATATGACTTGCTCTATGGGCATACATACCAACAAGATCTTCTTTTATGTCCATGATAACAAAGTCACAGGGAACATACGAGTCTTTCCCTACTCTAACTGGGATATCTTCAATAATTCCCAAAGGTGTAGTGATGGTAGAATCAACCAATTGAATTGTCATTGCTGTGGGTAGCAAATCAGTAAAACCCAATCTTTTACACATGGAAAATGGCATAATGGATATGCTGACCCCCAAATTGACTAATCCTTTCTTGCAAGAGGTATTTCCGATAGAACATTGGATGCCAAAGGAGCCAGGGTCCTTATGCTTCTTTGACATTTTATCAAGAATGATGTCAGAAGTAGTCTGAGCTAATTTGATAGTCTCATGTTCTTCAGTCATATATTTCTTTGATAGTAAAGTCTTCAGGTATTTGGACCAAGCAGGGATTTCAGAAAGAGCATCAAGGAATGGAATATTGACATATAGCTTCTTCATAGCTTCCTTGAATTTTTGGAATCTAGTGTCCAGTTTAGTTTCTCTCAATATACATGGGTAGGATATCCTAGGCTTATATGGTGGGATTTTTGGTTCCTTGGTAACTTGCTCTTTTTCCTTTTCCTTCCCAGCCACTACATATTTTTTAGTTTCTTGATTTGTGCTTGCAATTGGGTTGACTTCGGTTATATCTTCATCTTCTCAAATAACATTGGTGACTTCAGCAAGAACACGACCACACCTTTTGGTGACTGCATTCAGTTGTTCTGGTCTGTGTTGATCGTGTCTCGGGTTTATTTCTAGATGACCAGCAAAAGTACCCACCGGGGGTTTCAGCTGGGCTGTGATCTGTGCCAATTGAGTTTCCACAACCTTTTTTTTGGGCTTGCTGATTGGCAAGCATGGTCTGCTGAGATTGCAACATTTGCCTAATCATGGATAACTCATCTGTTGGCAGAGGAGGGGCATTCTTTTGTTGATATTGTGTAACTTGCTGCTGCCCTTGTTGTTGTTGCTGTTGAGGTGCTGGTAATTGAGGTTGTTGTGGTTGTTGTGGCTGAGTTTGTTGCAATTGTGGATGCAACGAAGGGTAGTATGTAGAAGAATTTCTTGGGTAGACAAGTCTTTGAGGTCCACCCATATAGTTTCGTTGGTTTCAATTATAATTTCTTTGAAATCTAGGTGGTAGTCTATTGGAAAACCCACCTTGCGTCTGGTGCTGTGGGTTGGCAGTTCTCGTAGGATTCCCTATCTGAAAATCGGGATGGTTTCTCACTTGATCCAAATTATAGTATACTTGGACTGGTATGGATTGGATAGAATTCACTTGCTCTGGTAGCTGGTCCTCAGGATGTTCAATAATTGGTTCATATTGTAGTTGCAGTGGTTGTAGGTCCATCATTACATTGTATATGAGACCATATGATAATGTGGGGTGATCAGATGCATGACAAGCTTCGCAAGTCTCAGTGGCTGCTTTGACTTGTTGAACCTGGGTGTTCTTCTTTCTATCATATTCCCCAAATGATGTTTCAAGAACTTGTTGCTTATGAGCTATGGTTTTTAGAGATTCGGTGATGGATTTCAACTCTACATATTCCTCAACTTTACAAACCTTTAGAACTCCTTCGGTAGATGGCCTTCCCCAATTAGATTGGTTCTCGGCTTCGAGTGTGACAATCTTCCAGGCATCTTCATAATTCTTTCGCATAAAATTCCCCCCAGATGAGGAATCCAAAAACTTCTTAATGTCATCACTTACTCCTCTATAGAATGTTTCTATGAGCTGATGTTGTGATTCCGTGATGTGGACATTTCCTCAGGAATTCCTTAAATCTTTCCCAGGATTTTGCTAGTGATTCTCTAGGAAGTTGGGAGAACTGGTTGATCTGTCCCCTAATCTGGTAGGTCAATGAGGGAGGAAAGAACTTTTATAAAAACTTTTCTTCCAAAGGATTCCAGGTGGTGATTGGCTCTCCATCTAATGAGTTATACCGACTCAATGCCCTTCCAAACAGAGTGAAGTTGAAAAGTCAAATCATGATTGCATCATTAGTAGCTCTGACCTGTGGTACCAATCAACAGAGTGTCTTGAATTGCTTTAGATGATCCATGCAATCCTGTCCAGCGTTCCCAGAGAATGAGATGCCTTGCATGATTTGGATCCATTGTGTTCGGATCTCAAAGTTAGGAGCGTTGATGAGAGGTGGCTAGACTGGGTGATTATCTTTAGAGTTCTTAGGAACATCGTAATCCCAAAGCTGCTTGTTCCTTATCAAAAGTTGAGCAGCTGCTGTGGCTGCTTCATTTTCGGCTTGGATACGATCTTGCTCTTCATCACGAACTTCAGCTTGAATTTGAGCACGTGTATCAACGATGAGTTGTGCTCTATGAGCTGCTATGGTTGCGTTGACTCTTTCCAGCACCAAAATAGCCTGGTGTTGTTCATTAGCCATATGTCTGGCTCGTTGGTGTTTGAGTCTGATGCGTCATTGGAAGCTTCATTCTACCTCAGAGTTGTACTCTGGTTTAGGGGAGAATCTAATGTTATGCGAAGGTTGCATACACATTTTCTACTTGAGTAGAAGAAAAATCACACTTCAGACGATGTGGAAAAAAATGATGAGATCAAAAAGATATATGAAGTAATTATCAAGGTAATGTGTAAAATCCTAATCAACTAGCAAGTTGACAAATGGAATTGAAACGTTCTGTTGTCCCCGACAACGATGCCAATTTTTGATGGAGCCTCCACTCGCATGGAGTTGCGTGCACCACTAAAAATCCTAGAGATTGTAAGTCTCTAAGTTTAACCTTGCGTGTACTATAATAAGATCTCCACCCACATATGCTAAGGTACACAAAAGTCTTATCATAGTACAATTGAGGGTCAAATCCACGAGACAACAGTCTTGTTAAGGATTTAACAAGATGGAAAACATTATTATTCTATTTATCTACTTAAGAGTTGATGTCTAGATCAAAGAGTTGATTGGATGATTAACCTAAAGTGCAAGGTAAAGTAAATGGTAGGAAAGTAAATTTAAGGTTGAAGAAAATATTTTGGAAACCACTAGGATGTGATCGAGTTTCACCACCGCTACACATGGATCAAAACATACATAATAAAAACATGGATTGCAAAGAAAAAAGTCTAAACATTTAGTATCTTTTTAGACTTAGCTTCCTTTCAGACAACTAACCGTGAGAAACATGGAAGTATTGCAATGCCAGCCATTCCCAAATGAATGGTCACTTACTTTGCATCACTCCCCTTGCAAAGTGTGTTCCTCGACCTGTCAAGGTTGTACTTTCATATGTCAACTGATTCCATTTCATAGTATGAAAGTACAACAATGGAGGTGAGTTTACTCCACTCCTTGAGAAACGTTCCTAGATACCGAACAGATGTATGGTGACTACATACATCAGGAACCAACATGCAGTCGATATTCGAATCTAAAAGTACAAACGTAGACAATTCACACTAGTAGATAATAGATAACACAAGTTGGTGATCAAGCAACTAGCATTCATTAAACGATTGATGTTGAACTGAAAATATAGTATTTCTCTATTGCAAACTCATGAGTTACAATGAATGGAATGAAAACATGGGTAGCGGGGCTACTCCCCGCACCCTAGTGTATGGAACTACTCACTCATGGCATGGACAAAGAAGGATGGGGGAAGAGAGAAGGAAAACATCATATCCATGTAGGAGGGAGGAAGGTGGACCACTTGGAGTAGAGAGAAACTATCTTCACACCACGTGATTGCCTTGGTGATGGATCCTCGACTTCCCACCTTCAATGTCGATGAGAGAGAAAGAAGCTTGAGGATGGAGTGTGGATCTCAGACTGGCAGCCTTGGGGCAATGGATGAAGGTTGAAATAGCTCTAGAACAGTTGGGGCAGCCTTTGGGCGTCTAAAGATCTGATCCAAATGGGGACCCCTTTGGTCCTATTTATAGGCTTCCAAGGAGTCTTGAACGGTCTTGGGACCTTTCTAGATCTTGAACAGTTTGGAGACCGTTTGGATCTTGAATGATTTGGAGACCGTTTGGATCCTGAATGGTTTGGAGACCATTTGGATCCTCAAACAGTTTGGAGACCGTTTGGATCCTGAACGGTTTGGAGACCGTTTGGATCCTGAATGGTTTGGAGACCGTTTGGATCCTCGCTTGATCTTGGGGCTGATGAGACTCATTCGGTCTGGAGACCATTTGAGATTTGCTCGGTCTTGAGATCATTTGAAGCTTGGTTGGTTTTAGGGCCGTTTGAAGCTTGGTCGGTCTTGGGACTTGGGACCGTTTGAAGCTTGGTTGGTCTTCATATGGTCTTGGGACCATTTGGATTTTATTCGGTCTTAGGATCGGTTGTGTCCTTAACGGTTTGGAGACCATTTGAGCTCTTCATAGTTTGGGAACCATTTGGGGTTCTTCACGGTCTTGGGACCGGTTGAGTTCTTTTGCAATTTTTTTGTAAGAAGAAAAGGGGGAAATGTTAGTCTATTGGTATATTAACAATAAAGTGGAAAGTTAAGTATTCTATCTAATTTATCTAAGAAAGAGTATGGAAAACTAAGAAAAATTAGTAAGATAACATCACAAAATGGGAGGTTATCAATAACACACTATCCCATCATTAGATTCATCGAATCCATCACTCTTCTCACTACCCAACTCTGCCCAAATCTGTTGTGTCACAATATCATTCGGTTGTACATCTTTAATCTGTTGAGTCAACGTCGTCTTTACTTGTAACTATGCCAACAAACCTACTAACATGGACACTTATAGTTGCACATTCATTCATCATAAGGAGACCAAAATGTCTCTCTTATGGCACACCAAAGAACTCAATTGTGCTTTATCAGAGGATGATGATGTAGAAGATTTTCTACTTAAGGTATATACCACTACATTTTCTTTTCCTAGATGGTAATCTATTATGCAATCTTAGTCTTTAATCATATCCATACAACATCATTGTCGCATGTTCAATTCCTGCTTGGAAAAGATATATTGCATGTTTTTATGGTCAGTAAAGATCTGACACTTATCGTTGTACAAGTAGTGTCTCCATATATTCAAAGCATGGACCACAGATGCTAACTCTAGGTCACGTGTCAGATAATTCTCAATGTGTTTCTTAAGCCGTCATGAAGAAAAAGAAATCACATTGTTATCCTGCATCAACACACAACTCATACCATTTTTAGATGCATTACAAAAAATGTAACTTTTCCTTGTTCAGGCAGCACTAATACCTGTGCACTGGTCAATCTTTCCTTCAGAATCATAAAAGAACGTTGACATCTATCATCCCAAACAAATGGTACATCTTTGCGGGTAAGCTTTATTAGGGGTAAAGTGACCATACTAAAGTTTGTTATGAACCTTTTGTAATATCTTGCCAATCCTAGAAAACTATGAACCTTTGTAGGTGTCTTTGGATGATCCCATTACACCACTACCTCTACCTTCTTTGGATCTACATAGACTCCTTTAGCATATATTACATGTCCTAGGAAAGTTACTTCCTTTAACCAGAAGTTACACTTACTGAACTTTGCATATAATTAGTGCTGCCTCAACAAAGTAAAAGCCTTACGTAAGTGTTGCTCATGTTGTTGACCATCTTTGGAGTAGATAAGGCTATCATCTATAAACACAACTACAAACTGATCCATATGAGGTCTGAACACTTTGTTTATTAGATTCATAAATGCTTCTGGTGCATTGGTGACCCTAACGGCTTAACCACGAACTCTTAATGACCATACCTCGTATTAAAGGCTGACTTAGGTATGTCATCTACCTTAATCCGTAATTGAAGGTAACCCGACCTCAAATCTATTTTAGAGAAGATTGTGGCACCTCATCACTGGTCAAACAAATCATCTGTATGTGGCAACGAATACTTATTCTTAATTGTCATCTCATTCAATTGTCAATAGTCAATACATAGCCTCATTGATCCATCTTTCTTCTTAACAAACAGAACATGATAACTCCAAGGAGACATGCTCGACCTAATGAAAACTCTCTCAAGCATTTCTTGCAATTGTTTCTTAAGCTCCTTCATTTCTACTGGTGCCATCCTATATGGTGTCTATTCTATGGGTTGGGTTCCTGAAGCTAGATTGATTTCAAAATCAATCTCTCTAGGAGGAGGTGCACCTGGGAACTCATTGGGAAACACATCCTCAAACTCTTGTACAATTGGCACTTCTTGAATACTAGGACCCTTTGCCATGGTATCCACCAGGTGTGCCAAAAACCCATCACATCCTTGTCTCATCCATTTCTCTACGGTCATTGCTGAAACCAGACATGTTGAAAGAATCTTCTTATCACCCTAGAAAACCCATGAAACATCACCTTATACAAAGGTTGCTATCTTGGCACTACAGTCCATGATCAACTGATACTTTTCTAAAGTATCCATCCTCAGGATTACATCAAACCCATGCATATCAAGTGGTAAGAGATCTACTTCAATGCTATGTCCCGAAATAGATAGAACACAAGATAGACATACTCCCCACAACTCGAAGGAACCAACTAGAGGAGTTACTAGATAAAGGCTATCTTGTCTATGACTGAAATGTTAGAAACAACTAGCAATCACTTCTCTAGTGATAAAAGAATGCATTGCACCCAGGTCAATCAAAATAGATACAAAACATGAAGAAGATAAATTAGAATGAAATGATTCCATCTGACCTATCACAACCTTGGGTTGATGACTCCCTCTTGCTGACTCATTGCATAGAATCAAGCTGTCACTTGTTTTCACCCTCTACCTTTGCTAGCATGTCCTGATGAACCAACTTGTGATGCATGTTCACATCCTATGTCACTGTATTTTTGTCACTACTATAAACTCTAATGATTATGCCCATGCTATTGAGTCACTTATTCATCCTTTATAGGGGAATACCACCTAGTATGCCCAACCTATCCACACTTAAAACAAGTCTTTCCCTTGGACCACGACCTTGATGGACCTATCACCGATACTGACATTGCACTGTGAGCTCCTGTGGGTGGAAACTATGACCTCTACCTCTACTTTGTGTCCACTGTGAGTGAGTCACCGACCTTTGCTGAGACTGAGGTGTAGAGTTCCTAAGCTTCTTGAAGCCTCCAGAAGATTGTCCTTAGTATTTTATAGGCCTCTTCTTTGCCTTTGACTCAGGCTTCTCTCTAACTGATCTCTCCACCATCCGAACTGACTCCACAAAAGTTGCAAACTTTTCTCTATTCTCTATGGATGACACTAGGGTTGACAGCTCAGCACGCAAACCCTTCCCAAAGCATATGATCCTTTCCTTGTCTATTGTTTCCATATGTGGACAGAACCTAAGAAGCTCCATAAAAATAGCTTCATAAGCATTGATTGGCATGGTTCCTTGTTTGATGTTATCAAACTGTACAATCTTTTCATCTAAGTAAGTCTCTGGAAAGTACTGACTTACAAACTCCTGTCAAAATTCTTCCCAAGTAATCATGACACCCGACCTTTTCTCTTCTTGAATGGTCCACCAGTGACCAACACTTCCCTTTAATAGATATACAACATGCTTTACTTTATCCTCCTCAAAGATGTTAACGATCCTAAAGGCCTTTTCCAATCCAGTCAACCACATATCTACATCAGTTGGGTCAAATGTTCCCACATACTCCAACGCTCCTTCACGCTGAAGTCTTCAAAAGTCTTTCCAGACCCATGAGTTTCAGCACCGGGACCCTCTACCCTATTTTGAATGATAGGCATTCTATCCATCATACGGTTCATTGTAGTCATATAATGTCCAACCATAGACTCTAAAGTAGGGTTGGCTACATTAGCTGGATTGACTTGAGGCATCTCAGGCACAACTTTTTCCCTCTCTTTCCTCCTAGAAGCATCTCCTGGTGCAACAATGTTGCTTTCTGCAACATGTTCATCATGTTGTTGTTCTCCATACATCTTTTCTTTCTTCTTCTACTTCTACAAAGGTAGAAGATACTGTAAGATATACTGGAGGACACTAGAACAAACTCAAACCCTAGTCCTATGTCCTTGTAGACTCAGTGAACCTATATCTTTGATACCACTTAATTATGATGACCAAGCCATAATAATCGAGATTATTCAAAACAAACTATGAAATTATTACTAATTACAAAATTTCCACAAAACAGGGTAAATTACAACAATTTGCAATTCAACATCTCAAGCGGAAGTTCATCACATCAAGCCTTCAACTTAGGGAACCTATATTCATTATATGCCAAAAGATTATATACATCAGGTTTAAAGCTATTAAACCACAACTGTTACATATTACAACATGTTTATATGTACATACCATTTATATCTAAACATGGCACATGCCAAAATCTATGTGTTGATATACAAAACCCAAAATCTCCCAAAGACCTGAGAGTACATGGACGACACATAGGACTATTACCACATGACTCTAACTAGCAAGATGTCACACCTCTATCACTTACTGTTCTCCTTGCTTCTTTGTACATGCACTAAGACCTCGACCACCTCGTCTACGGCCACCTAACCCATGGAGTGAGACCAAATGTCCCAACGAGAGTTATAACTCTTTGCCAACTTCTATTATAAGCATGTCACTATAAAAAATAGTAAATAAGGTAGGTAATTATTATTAAGTAGTTTAGGTAATTACAAATGAGTAGTATAGTTTTTTATACTATTTAAAAGGAATATGAAGAACATGTATAACTGTTATAAGCTAAATAGTACAAGAAATAAGGTATAGAGTCATCCAATGTGATTTGTATTTGAACCTAAAAAATATACTACATGTCTTTTTAACTATTTTTATGCCCTGAGGATTTGAGGTGTACCACTCAAATCCAAGTTTGGATTGAAATGCAATTTCTCCATTAAAGATATATGAATATGAAAATTGTATGATTTGAATTATTTGTGTG
Source organism: Alisma plantago-aquatica (assembly GCA_963693085.1). Classification (NCBI taxonomy): domain Eukaryota; kingdom Viridiplantae; phylum Streptophyta; class Magnoliopsida; order Alismatales; family Alismataceae; genus Alisma; species Alisma plantago-aquatica. Next base: position 1,111,469,762 of record OY856411.1, read on the forward strand.
GATTTCTTTGCTAAATGTCTTCTATATGTGTGGCTTCGTGGGCCTTGTTTTTAATGAGGCCAATACCAAAAAGGGAATAAAAGATGAAAAGAAATCCATAATAAAGGAAATTAAAATAATATTAATGAAGGTGGTAGAAACACCTAGAAGGCTAAGAGTTTGTTCATCATGAGAGGATTTTGAATCCCTAAGGTTTCTTGAATTACAACTAATCTAATAAAAGAGGAAGAAAGAGAAAATATGAATAAACTATGACTAAATAAGTGTTAACTTGGGTATGAAGAAAACCTCTCTTTCCTTTAGAGTTTAGGACTCAAATTTTGTGTACGAGTAGATAATGTCAAAACAAAGTTTCCCTTAAAATTTGGATGAAAAGGATAAAATAATAAGGAGTTATGAATTTTCTAAGATTCCTAAGGTGAAAGGATAATCTTTTGAATAAATCAAATGTCACAAATTAATTTTTCCATTTATTGATAACACGGGAAATATGAGCCCTAGATCTTGTGATCTGGCTTGATTCGACGTCACTGGGTCGTCGTCAAGGTCCCAGTTCAAGAGGGAAATCTATTAGATTTCCTTTCGATCTTCCTCGATCTCTAATGCACGAGAGGAGTTGGAAACTTGATCATCAAGTTTGGGGGCCTTTCTCGAATCAAACAACCCCAACTTTGGGGGACTCTTTAGTGGGGATCACATTTTCCCCAATTGGGATTTCAACGTTGAGCCTGCCTATATAAGGGGAGGGTATTCCACAATACCAGCGTCTGTGCAAACCTATTCTGCGTGTTCGTTAGGAGTGGGCAAACTCACTGACGCTCTCAATTCGAAGGAACACCCCGATCTTCCACCTCGACTTAGAGTAGCCATCACTGGAGGAAGGTTTGCATGGTACCAGTGGAGGAAGGGTGAGGTAGAGGAATTGACGAGCTGACTGAGTATGGGAGAGGAAGACGAAGCTGACGGAGGTCTTCTCTTGCGCGCAGAGGCGGTAGAACACAAAGTCAACCAGTGGAAATGCTGGGCCAGAATCAAGCTTTCCTTTTGCCAGAATGGATGGGCTCTGACTCACGGGCCTGTTTGTGCAAGCAAAGGACCAGAGGTTGAAGACAACGACCTGAGATATTACAACTTCACCCTCGCATCCGTAGTGTTAAGGTAAGGGCCTTTTGGTCTTTTCATCGGTTATTTTAGTTCGTGAGCACGTGATGGCATGGGACCCAGTTGTCTAGGTGGCGTAAGCCGACTGGCTCCGACTTGCCCCACTGGCGAGGATTAATTAACTCGGATATTCTATGTGCCTTTTCCTGATTGGTGGTAAAAGGGTAATCTTGTAAAAATCATAGTAATTTATAGGAATATCGGATGGAAACAAGCTATATATGAAAGTTCATTAGAAAAATGTGTAGAGTCCATTAAAAATAATATTGAAGCATGATATCGGTTGTAGTTCTAAAAGTGCATTAAGTTACCCTTGTTAATGTATTGAACTATGATAAAGCCCTAATTGTGATAGAAAATTGGATTTAGTGTCTTGATTAAGTTAATTTGAGTTATGGTAACCTGTTGAGAATAGTTTTACTATTTTAATGGTTTTGTAGTTACAATGATGAAAAATGTATATAAACCCTAATGAAAACCTAAACCTGGATTAAAGGGATTCTTGAAAAGTGTGTAGTAAATAGGTTACCTATGCTTTTCAAGATTTTGTGATAGTGTGGTTGAATTACTTGCTTGGATTGGATTGCTTGATTGGAATTGCTTATTGCTTGCAAAATCTAATGATCAAGTATGTGGTTGTATTATGAGTAACCACAGTATGCTTCACGATGTTTCTTGAGGATTTATCGATTGAAATGAAAACTATACTACTTGGATGTTTCATTACTGCAATCTTTAAAGTGACTATGTGTATAACAATTTAAGTATAAGTGTGACTGTCTCGAACCTACATACCATCTCTAGATGTATGATGTAAGACCAAGCCCTGTAGGGAAGGTCTAGAATGGTCAAGCCCCAGAGGTAAGACCAAGGGCACCCAGAGAGGTGACCCCAGGCACCAAGCTCAGGATGGAGAAGGTGGCCTTAATGTCCCTTGCAAGGACCAAACCCTAAGAGAGGGTATCCCAGAGTATGAGTAAAAGCAGTTGGGAAGTCACATTGAAAACGTAATTGTGCATTGTTAACAACTACTTGTTATGATTAGGTTGTTAGAACTTATGTGCAATATTTTGTTTGTCCCCAAATACCAATATATTCATGTATACTGATCGTGTTTTGTTTGCCAACATTTTAGGTAATATCTGAAATTGAAAAAACAATAAAGTGGAACCTGTGAAGAATAAAATTAAAATAATAAAGGAGGATTTAGGTAGATAAAAATTCTACTTCGGGTAAAAATCCCAGTTACCTAATTTTTTGAAGGTATGTTACAAGAAAATTTTTATTCCAGTTTTCAATTTAGTCTTTAGTAGAATTTATTAATTATTTCTAATTAATTGCAAAACTAATGATCCTATTTGGGATAACGCCTCTGACTTCTTGGTCTCCCTTAATTGGGGGTTATTGGGAAGCGGGGTCATTACATTTGGTATTAGAGCGTGGTTTTCCATTTAATCTCTAATAATTATTAAATTTTACAAACTCTTTAGAGCCCAATGGAGTTATTAGAGGATTTTTCGATGATGGAGGTGTCTAGAAAAGGATCACGATCCGAGGGCAGGAAATATTTTCCTCTGCCCCGCTAGTCGGTCTATGAGGACTCCTAGATTTAGTGTGACTGCATGGCTAAAATCAAAGGATTTGACTCGAAATAAGATACCTCTAGGTCTTCTCATCTATTTTCGTCCCTTCTTTACCTCTTATTTCTAGAGAAACATTAAGAGCTTAGGGTTCTCTCTCTCTTCACCACCTCCTATATTTGGGAATTCAAAGTGTTAAGGATTAAGGGATCCTCCACCAAACAATAATATGCATGTAAATAAGAGGACATGGATGTAAGTTAAAGCTTATATACCTTCTAAGTTATAAATCTATGACAAAAGATTTTTTTTTAGCTTGTGTGAAACCGCATGGCCCATTTGAAGACTGTAGTTGTTCCCTTCGAGGCCTTCGAGAACCCTACTGGGGTTAGGCCTCCCCACAAGAGGAGGCGATCTTCTAAGAAGAGGAAGAGGGACCATGGTGACAAGTCCTCAAAGAAGAGAAAGAGACCTGAGGGAGCCTCCGAAGAAGGCTCGGGCCCTAAGCTGGTTCCCTTTGACAACCCAGAGATGGACCAGGAAGAGGAACCCATGTACAAAATGAAGTCGAGGAGAACCCGACTGTTGGCCCAGGACCTACAGTGGTAGTCCACACCCTTGATGCGCTATGGATGGAACAGTACAAGATGCTAACCGAGGCCATTAGTGCCCTGGACCTCAGGGATATAGCTAGAGATGAAAATGGTGAGCCGCTTTCCATTGGTCCCCGTCTTGGAGTCACCATTCTAGACTTCGTCAAGCTGAACATTGAGAAATTCTGGGGAGAAGATAAGACGAAGTGGTCGACAAAGAAGATGCTTGGCTGCTAGTAGTTGAGAACGGTTTTTTATTGTTGGAGGTGCAACCGAAAAAAGAAGGTTCCTTTTGCTACTCACCTCTTGGAAGGAGCAACCAAGATCTGGTGGGAGAACCACATCATGGGTCGAGATCTGAATGAGGACCCGATGGCGTGGACTGACTTTAGGACTATCTTCACAGCCAGATTCATCCCCACCTCAGCTAAGAAGGAGAAGGAAAGGGAGTTCACCAACATGATTCAAGGTAGCCTATCTGTGGTGGACTTTGGCTGCAAGTTTCATATCCTGGAGCATTTTGGGCACATGATGACCAAGGAAAGACGGTTAGACCATTTTGTAGAGTATCTTCACCCTGCCATCAAGCCTCATGTGATGGCGAGTAAACCAACAACCTTCAATGAAGCCTACAACACCACCTTAGACATGGACAAGACAATGATGCCTACTCAGAACCCATCCAAAGGATATTTGGGTTTCACTGAAGGTACCCAAGGATAGAAAAATGATCACAAGAAAGGACAAGGATGTAACCACACCAAGGACAAGCATGGAGGTAAAGAGAATCCATGTAGTGAGAGTCACTTTCAAAAGTGTCGTACTTGTGGACGGACACATCCTGGGAAGTGCCACTTCGAGAAGAGGGTGTGCTTCCATTGCCAGCAGGAGGGACACTTCGTCACCAACTATCCTCTGCCTGATCTGAGAGGTCCGGTGGCAGTGCAGCCAGTGGCAACAACACCCCCAATAGGAGGAGGGGCACCAGTTGGAGGTCCACCTATTGGAGAGAGGAGACAAGCCAGAGTGTTCACCATCAACAATGAAGAAGCTCAGGCGAATGCTAATAGGTTGATAGAGGGTAATAACCCATAGAGTTTTCCTTTCAATTTAGCTTGACCATGTAATAGTAGTCTGATATAGTATGAAACTATTTAGGAATGCTTGAATTCATGGGAAAAAAATGTAAAAACTCTATTTGATTATGGAAATCTAGAAACTATGGTTTGTTTGGATATTAAGGATTTAGGTTATGTTTGTGATGCCACAACCCCGAATGGTCAGATATATACGTCTCTTTGAAAAACCACTATCTTTCCAGTTAAGTACCTGAGTCACGAGCTTCGTACTGACTTCATCCTCCTCGATATGAATGATTTTGATGTAATCATTGGTATGGATTGGCTTTACACCTATAGAGCACAGATTGACTGTAGGGAAAAGAAGATCCTTATTAGGAAACTTGGCCATCCACACTTTACCATTTGAGGAAGGAGATATGCGACCACCAACCTATATGTGTCAGTTCTAAAGGCTGAGCAGATGATATTCAAAGGCTGTCAAGCTTTCCTAGCAGTAGTCACCGAGCTGGAGCCTAAGGTGCAACCTCTAGAGGAGATAAAGGTAGCTCGGGAGTATGCAGACATTTTTCCAGATGATTTACCTGGAATTCTCCCTGATAGAGAGGTGGACTTTTCGATAAGCTAGCTCCCGGGACAAACCCTATATCTAAGGCACCTTATAGGATGGCCCATGCTGTGTTGCTCAAGTTGAAGAAACAACTACAAGAATTGCTAGATAAAGGTTTTATTAGACCTAGTACATCACCATGGGGAGCACCAATTCTTTTTGTGAAAAAGAAGGATGGATCGCTCAGGATGTGTATTGACTACAAGATGATCAAACAGGAGACCATTAAGAACAAGTACTCTTTACCCAGGATAGACGACCTTTTTGACCAGCTCAAATCGGCTCGAGCCTTTTCCAAGATCGATTTGAGGTCTAGATACCACCAGGTGTGAGTCAATAGTGATGACATCCCTACGACGGCTTTCCGAACCTGATATGGCCATTATGAGTTTGTGGTCATGCCTTTTGGGTTATCCAACACACCCAATGTCTTTATGAACCTCGTGAATAGTGTGTTCCAACCCTTCCTTGACTCCTTTGTCATAGTGTTCATAGATGACATCTTGGTGTATTATAATGACCTAGAGCAACACCGTGACCATCTGGGTAGAGTCCTTGATATCATGAGAAAGTAGAAGTTCTATGGGAAATTCTCGAAATGTGAGTTTTGGATAGACCATGTCATGTTTCTCAGACATATCATATCTAGAGGAATGATCACCGTGGATCCAACTAAAGTGTCGGTTATTCAAGACTGGCCCACACCGAAGAACCCCTTCGAGATCCGTAGCTTCTTGGGGTTGGTCAGATACTATCGATGCTTTATTAAGGATTTCTCAAATACTACTTTGCCACTCACCAAGCTGACCCGAAATGATGAAAAGTTTGTATGGTCTGACATGTGTGAATCTTGCTTTCAGGAGATAAAGGAGAAGTTGACCACCGCTCCAGTGTTGACCTTACCTTCCGGTAATGAGGGTTTCATGATTTTCACTGATGCATCAAAGATGGGACTTGGCTGTGTGTTGGAACAGAATCGTCATGTGGTTGCATATGCTTCCCGACAACTCAAGACCAATGAGGTGAACTACCCACCGCATGACTTAGAGTTGGCTACTATCATTCCTACTTTGTAGATATGGTAGCATTACCTGTATGGAGATACCTTCGAGATCTTCACTGACCATAAGAGTTTGAAGTATCTCTTGACACAGAGAGACCTAAACCTATGACAACAACGATGGATGGAGTATATGAAGGATTATGACTTCACCATCGCCCATCACCCTGGGAAGGCGAATGTTGTAGCTGATGCGCTTAGTCGGACATAGCTCAGATGCGTAGCTGTCTTGTCTAGACAATGGAGGAAGCTAGAAGATATTGTAGAGTGGACTCCACAACCGTTAGAGGATCGAGTTCATTTGGCCAATATTCAAATTAGACCAGATTTGTTGAGTGATTTACTGGCTGCTCAGTTGACCAGTTCATAACTTGGAAAGATGAAAGGTTTATTAGAGAAACCTCAAACCCATCTCTTAGTAGGAGTGGATGGTGGAATCTATTACAAGAGTCATATTTGGGTTCCTAAAGATTCGCTGTTAAAGGATCATATCTTGTAAGAGGCTCATGGTTCTAAGTATATGGTACACTCAGGCACTACAAAGATGTTTACGGATCTACAGAGGTATTTCTAGTGTCCAAGAATGAAGAGAGACATTGCGGCATATGTGGCCATCTGTCTTATGTGCCAGATGGTGAACGTTGAACACCAACGACCCGATAGACTTTTACAGTCAATAGAGATTCTAGAGTGGAAATGGGAGCAGATCACCATGGATTTCGTGGTGGGTCTACCCCGGACCAAGAGAGGTCACGATGTGATATGGGTTGTGGTAGATCGCCTTACCAACTCAACACACTTCCTTGCCTTGAAGACCACTGCCAAGGTGTCAGAGCTAGCCAAGTTGTATATCAGTGAGATAGTGCAGTCGCATGGTATACCAGGTTCAATCATCTCTGATAGAGACCCGAAGTTCACTTCCAAGCTATGGAAGTAGGTGTAAGAAGAACCCGGTACAAGGTTGAAGTTCAGTACAACTTATCACCCCCAGACTGATGGATAGTCAGAGAGGACAATCCAAACATTAGAAGATCTATTGAGATCTTATGTGCTTTATTGGGGTGGATCATGGGAGAGATATTTACCTTTAGTCAAGTTTGCCTACAAAAATAGCTACCAAGCCAATATCGGGATGCCTCTATATGAAGCTTTATATGGGAGACCATGTCGGTCACCACTTCATTGGGATGATGTCGGTGAGAGGAACTTATTGAGGTCAGATGAGCTCCATGTGTATGCAGATAAAGTCGCTTTGATCAAGCAGAGGCTGAAGAGAGCCCAGGATCGACAGAAGTCATATGTTGCTGTGAAGCAGACTGACGTACAATGTACTGTGGGAGAGTATGTGTTTTTGAAAATCCGACCGCTCTGAGCTATAGCTAAGAACAGAGGAAAGATGAGTCCCTGATATGTGGGTCTGTTTGAGGTGTTAGAACAGATTGGTGAAGCTGCATACCGTTTGGTGTTACCCCCTCAGTATAGTATGATGCATGATGTTTTCCATGTGTCCAACCTGAATTGATATGTGCATGATCCGAGCCATCTGCTAAGCATTGAACCAATTGAGCTTCAAGGGAAGCTGACATATCCCGAGTCACCTTTGTAGATTTTAGATACCAAGGTGAAAGAACTCAGATGTAAGAATATAGAGATGGTAAAGGTTCTTTGGATGCATCATGGAGAGGATGAGGTCACATGGGAGCTGAAGTCAGACATAGAAAAAGCACACCCTGATTTCTTTGTTTGATTGCTGACTTTTTTGGGCAAAATTCTTATAAGGAGGGGAGGATGTTATCACCTCAATTTTCATAAGTTTGGGTTGAAATGTAATTTCTCTATTAAAGATATATGAATATGAAAATTGTGTGATTTGAATTCTTTGTATGGATTTCTTTGCTAAATGTCTTCTATATGTGTGGCTTCATGGGCCTTATTATCTAAGGAGCCCAATACCAAAAAGGGAATAAAAGATGAAAAGAAATCCCTAATAAAGGAAATTGAAATAATATTTATGAAGGTGGTAGAAACACCTAGAAGGCTAAGAGTTTGTTCATCATGAGAGGATTTCGAATCCCTAAGGTTTCTTGAATTACAAGGAATCCAAATAAAGAAGATAAAAGAGGAAGAAAGAGAAAATATGAATAAACTATGCCTAAATAAGTGTTAACTTGGGTATGAAGAAAACCCCTCTTTCCTTTAGAGTTTAGGACTCAAATTTGGTGTACTAGTAGATAATGTCAAAACAAAGTTTCCCTTAAAATTTGGATGAAAAAGGATAAAATAATGAGTTATGAATTTTCTAAGATTCCTAAAGTGAAAGGATAATCTTTTGAATAAATTGAATGTCACGATTTAATTTTTCCATTTATTGATAACGTGGGAAATCTGATCCCTAGATCTCACGATCTGGCTTCATCCGACGACGCTGGTTTATCATCAAGGTCCCAGTTTGAGAGGGAAATTTGTTAGATTTCCTTTCGATCTTCCTCGATCTATGATGCACGAGAGGAGTTGGAAACTTGATCATCAAGTTTGGGAGCCTTTCCCGAATCGAACAACCCCAACTTTGGGGGACTCTTGAGTGGGGATCACATTTTCCCCAATTGGGATTTCAACTTCGAGCCTGCCTATATAAGGGGAGGGTATTCCACAATACCAATGTTTGTGCAAACCTATTCTGCGCATTTGGAAGGAGTGGGTGAACTCTGTGATGCTCTCAATTTGAAGGAACACCCCAATCTTCCACCTCGTCTCAGAGCAGCCATCGCTAGAGGAAGGGCAGTGTGGTACCAATGGTGGAAGGGCGAGGCAGAGGAATTGACGAGCCGACCAAGTTCAGGAGAGGAAGACGAAGCCAAGAGAGGTCTTCGCTTGTGCGTAGAGGTGGTAGAACATGAAGTCAACCGATGGGTTGACCACCTATTCACATGAGCAAAGGACCAGAGGTTGAAGACAACAACATGAGATATTGCAATTTTGCCCTCACATCCGTAGTGTTAAGGTAAGGGCCTTTTGGTCTTTTCATCAGTTCTTTTAGTTCGCGAGCATGTGATGGCATGGGACCCATTTGTCCAGGTGGCGTAAGCCAACTGGCTCTTGCTTGCCCCACTGGCTATGATTAATTAACTCAGATATTCCACGTGCCTTTTCCTGATTGGTGGAAAAAGGATTATCTTGTAAAAATCATAGTAATTTTTAGGAATATTGGATGGGAACAAGCTATATATGAAAGTTCATCAGAAAAATGCGTAGAGTCAATTAAAAATAATATTAAAGCCTGATATCAGTTGTAGTTCTAGAAGTGAATTAAGTTACCCTTGTTAATGTATTAAACTATGATAAAACCCTAATTGTGATAGAAAATTGGATTTAATGTCTTGATTAGGTTATTTTGAGTTATGGTAACCTGTTGAGAATAAGAAGAAGAATCAAATCTGAAAAGATGATAATATGTTTGTTTTAGGGTTTTATATACACATGAATATGCAATAATGAACTTAGAAACCCTAATTTAGGGTTAATTGTTCCTAATGTGGTATAATTCAAAATTCATCTTAGGGAAGTGATACTAAGCATGTTAGGAAGAGGTTAAAGAGATTATTAAGGTTTTGCACTTAGTTTTACTATTTTTAGGGTTTTGTAGTTACAATGATGAAAAATGTATATAAACCCTAATGAAACCCTAAACCTGGATTAGAAGCCCTAGGAAGCAATTTCCAGTCAATTAAAGGGATTCTTGAAAAGTGTGTAATAAATAGATTACCTATGCTTTTTTAGGATTCTATGATATTGTGGTTGAGTTACTTGCTTGGACTGGATTGCTTGATTGGAATTGCTTATTGCTTGCAAAATCTACTGATCATGTATGTGGTTAAATTATGAGTAACCACATTATGCTTCACGGTGTTTCTCGAGGATTTATTGATTGCAATGAAAACTACCACATTATGCTTCACGGTGTTTCTCGAGGATTTATTGATTGCAATGAAAACTATATTGCTTGGATGTTTCATTACTGCAATCTTTAAAGTGACTATCTGTATAACAAATTAAGTATAAGTGTGACTATCTCGAACCTACATACCATCTCTGGATGTATGATGCAAGACCAAGCCCTAGAGGGAAGGTCTAGAGTGGTCAAGCCCCAGAGGGAAGACCAAGGGCACCCAGAGAGGTGACCCCAGGCACTGAGCTCAGGATGGAGAAGGTGGCCTTAATGTCCCTTGCAAGGACCAAACCCTAAGAGAGGGTATCCCAGAGTATGAGTAAAAGTGGTTGGGAAGTCACATTGAAAACGTAATTGTGCATTGTTAACAACTACTTGATATGATTAGGTTGTTAGAACTTATGTGAAATATTTTGTTTGTCCCCAAATACCAGTATATTCATGTATACTGATCGAGTTTTGTTTGTCGAAATTTTAGGTAATATCTGAAATTGGACAAACAGTAAATTGGCACCTATGAAGAATAAAGTTAAAATAATAAAGGAGGATTTAGGTAGATAGAATTCTACTTCAGGTAAAAATCCCAGTTACCTAATTTTTTGAAGGTATGTTACAAGAAAATTTCTATTCCAGTTTTCAATTTAGTCTTTAGTAGAATTTATTAATTATTTCTGATTAATTGCAAAACTACTGATCCTATTTGGGATAACGCCTCTGACTTCTTGATCTCCCTTAATTGTGGGTTACCAGGAAGCGGGGTCGTTACAATAGGTCTTTGAGGAATGAAGTTCCTATTATGGATGGTACTTTGACATGCTTGGTGTGCATTGACAGTAGGCTTAAGTGTAGGTGCCTACCTAAGTGTAGGGTTTATGGTTGGAAGAAAAGTCACATATCAAGATAGGACATGTGGTCTAGTTTAAGATCTTAGTCCAATACATAATAAGATTTATTATTGAACGTGGTATAGTTTAAGGTCATAGTCTCTGACCCAAAAAAGATCAAAAATGAAGTTGGATTAGTTTAAGAACATATTCCAGGACCCAAAGCAGATCTGCTAAATGGAGTTGGATTAGTTTAAGATTATAATATACGACCCAAAAGAGACTAGAAGATAAAGTACATGATTGGTCCAATTTAAGGGAATGGTCCAGACCCAAAGAGATTGAAGCGACCTTCTACACATAACATCATTATTGAGGATGCTTAAAAAATTGTAACCGTTTTAAATAGAAGCAAGGGCTCAAAGAGGTGTTTCCCCTTTAATCATGTGGCTGCATGACTCTTTAAAGGTACGAAATGTCATAGTGAAAGAGCTAATGTTGGTGAGGATCTGGAATCAAGGTCCAACATACAACTCAATCTTCTTTAGTGACACGGTACTGGTGTTGCATTTTTGATGTGCATTCAATGGCCTTGTGAAAATTGATCAATGCATCTTGCTTGGATGGTAGAAGTAGGAAGTTGCTATGTGACTATCATCATTAGATGTTGTATCATGATGATCGTGTTGTGAGAAAAGTGTTCTAAAGTGACATGAGAACATTAGTTGGGCCATCCTTCTATAGTGTCATTTGACTAGATTTCCCTTGTCGATTCAATAACTATTGTGCAGAGAACATGCCATGGGAGGGCACTTAACTAGTTAGAGGTAACTCTAGTTAGTGGGTTGTCTTTGTATGCATGCAAGGTTTCTCAATCTATTAGGATATGATGTGTCTTGTTGGAATCTTTCTCTCAAGATGTATGCAAGAGTTGATGGGGATAGATTCGGGTTAGACTCTGTTTCTATACTTGAATAATTCATGCAGTCTTTTGCTGCAGTTCCCTGACAGACTCTACTAGTGGAGATATGTCATGATTGTCAAAGGAAACCTTCTTAATGTTGAAATTATATGTGATATCAATTTAGACTCAGCCAAGATCATTTGAGATTTACCTTCATTTTTCTTTGTCGAGGCAAGGGATTATCATGATTTGAACTATGGTGGTAGCATTTGACCAATTATTTTGTTTCAATGATTTTGAATTCTTCTTTTGACATTAATATGATCATGTTAGTAAGAAAGAAGTAGTTTTGAAGTTGATTTTCAATTCAGTTTTTGATTTTATGTAGCATGGTTGATTACTTCCTATGTTACAGTTTATAGGAAAAGATGTTATGATCTGTAGAGTTCTTTTTGTTTTTTTTTTCTTTTAGTTTAAGCCATAGGTACAAATTTAGGTATTCTGAACTTAGAACCCTTTGGCAAGTTGATTATAACCCATGCTAGTCAGGAAGCCCATCATCAGATGTGAGGGGTGGTCATGTGATCATTGTAGCTTATCTGATTGTGAATGACAACTACCATACTCACCCTAATTTCCACTTTCCACATGTGAATTTTAAGGTGATTTGAGATCCCAATCATGTTTAAGGTCGTCTAATGTCTTCTATGAATAGGTTGGTTCTTCCCTCACTAAGATCATAGCCAGATGTAGCAAGCATTTGAGAGGAAATTCCCTACCCAATTAGGTTAAGGTGCCAAGTGTCAAAGACACCCCTATGGTCTCTAATATATTCTAGACACTTGTGTCCTTTGGACTAAGTTTTCCATTTTTTGATCATTTTGCATTTAAGTCTTTGTGCATTAATTCTTATAACCTTAGGATGGGAGTTTTTGACTAAAAAGAGAGTATTTATGCTCCACTAGTTCTAGATGTCATGCTTATTGAGTGTAATTGTGTTAGGTACTGAGTGTTCGAGCGACAACTCCTCACTGAGTTGGGTTAAGGCTCCAAGTGTTAGAGATACCCCCATGCTATCCTCTATACTTATTTGCAAAAATAATTCATCACAAGCATATGTCCAAGTTTAGGTTCCCTTTTGACTTCACAATTAATGTATATTCAATTAGTACTTTGACATTGTGGACATTGATGCTCAAAGACTTAGGATGGGAACTTGAATTGGGGATTAATGGGGGTTTCCTAGTGAAGGCTCCCCAATTGTGGTCCTCATTCTAAATCACCATGGAATATTGTGACACATGAACAATGTTGCAAGGGATCAAAATATCCTTATCCTCTAGTCCACCTATCTTTACGTGACCCACAAGCAAGGTTGTTGTCCTCTTTGAACATTAAAGTTCATGCAAGTAGTGACTCATAGATTTGTTTTCAGGATGTTATGTCCTTGTGTGGGTTCATTCCAACTTGCAATTGAGGTGCTCAATTTAAGAATATCAAGAAGATTGACTCTTGTTGATTTTGAGATGTGATTTCATCCTAAAATTTAAGATGTAGATGATTTCTTTGATTGATTGATTTTTATGGGTGAGATTATTTTTGAAATCCATTTGGGCCTCATGATAAGGGTCTTTATCCTTCTGTCTTAGGCCTTATGGTTCTAATTTGAACCTTCTGCTTTAGGGTGCGCGGGGAAGCTTCCATGTACTTAAGTAGATTAAGTGGAATATTATTTTTTATTTGATTTATTTTTATTTTCCCATATGCTTTTATTTTTTACATTTTGATTTTCTCTTTTTTTTTAAATTTTGAGTTTGTCATATTTTCATTTTTCATTTTTGACTTTTTTTATTTTTTATTTTTTTTAAGTAAAAATAGGTAGATAGATCCTTTACAACCCCTAGATGCTTTGGGGCTCCACAAAATTATGTGTCTCGGTGCTCTTTGGTAGAGCTTTGGCTCGAGTGGAGACTTGATCAACTCTATGACTGTATTTGTTAGTGTGTTTCTACTGTACTCTGGCTTGAGAAGGGATTCAATCAATTTTGTGACTGCACTTGGCCCTTTGGTGACAAGCTCTGGAGTGACTTCTACAAGGGCATCCACTCAGACCAACATGGACTCGGTTAGGTTCTGAATGTTTTGCTTGAAGGCGAAAGATGAGTATGTATGTTGTCCCAAGATGCGGTGATAACTACAATGAATGTTGGGATTGTATCTCATTGGCAAGTGAGTATGCGACTTCTTTTTAGACAGAAATTTCACAAGGTAGTTGACAATGGGGAGAGACTTACTGAGAGATACCCCTAAGGGTGTGAACCTTCTCTATGGTTTTTGTGTTGGTATTTACTTTTTTGTGATTGTGGGAGCAATACTCACTTCTAAAAAATGGATCTCCTTTTGTCATGCTTTGGAAACCAAGCTTTACGATCTTTTAGTGGTGACCATTGAAGGTGTAATTTCTACTATCATGACCTCTATGTCTTTCATTTTTTGCAAGGCTTCTCTCAAAATGGGACAATCAATATTTTGCACCTTATAGAGGCCTTTGATTGTCTGTGCCATGATGAAATCAGAATGAGACATGTTCATATATGGTCCTAGTATAAGAGGCTTGTTCAAGGGTGATGGTGTAGGGTACATTATGGGGTTGAATGTATAAGGCCTCTTCTTCTCCTCTAGTATTGTAGTCTTATAAACTTTTGTAGATTTTGAACTTCTTCCTTGACAAGTAGTGATTTTTGATTTTTTGTTAGATTCTTCTATCTGATCATCATCTTGGTTGTTTTGTGGAGTGACTATGTGTGTGATAGATGTCTTCTACCACAAATGCTAGGATGTAGTATTCTTGCATTGGTATAATACCCTTGTTGGACTCTTCCATGATGGTGTATGTAGTTGTTCACCCTACAGTTGTATGGTGATGATAGATGTGCATGACCTACAAATGGGAACAACTACATCTATGAATTTAGATGACCCATGCTAGCTTTGATTGTTTGATTAACTCCAAACTCAATTGCCTCTATGACATGTGGTTCTTCAACATATCATGATTGCTGGATGTATCCTATGTAGACTTGTGCCTTCAATCCATTAGGAGAGTCTTCAACCAGTGTCTTCATCACCTCAATGTTGGAATGTTCCTTGGTGATCTCCATCTCACCAGTGTTTAAATGTTCCTTGGTGATATCCATCTCAAGAAGCTCTTTCCAAATTATTAGTAAGAATTGTGTTTCTTGAGACTTTTATGATGTCCTCCTCTATGCTAAAGGTAGAATGATTAGTTGTTAGGATCTAGGTACCAATAGGGGATCTGACCCTTGTGTGGCAAGGAGTTGAAAAGGGAAGAAACATGGTTGTAAAAAAACTTCCCTTTGTGTTAGGAAATATGATTCAACATGTGGCATTAATGGGTTTTGTGTCCCAAACATTCTTGGTAGGTTTCAATAGAAACTGCCCCTTGCGTGGGAGACGATGATGAAAAATGTGATAGAAAAAGATATCACGACCATTTCATGTAGAAGGGCATGAAGATCATGTTGAAATTGAAACTTTGCCCATTGTGCAGAAAGAGATTGTTCATGTATCATCATAGATGATTAGGCTCAATGATTAGAAGAGAGGGACATACCCCTAGATTAAGTGATATGGGAAGATTTTTTCCGGTCTTGTTATGAGATATGTTTAGTAGCACCAATGTAAAAGATGTGGATTGTGGTTTCTAGTTGTAGATCCATGAATTTAGGATGGTGTCTAGGGATAAGGTGACCCACTCGGGGCCAAGGATTGTGGCTAGATATGGGTGTGTGAGATTCCTCTCACCTCAAGGGATATTGCATGGGAGAAACATTCACAATAGAAAGGATATCCAACGATAAGGTGACCCTCTCAGGACCAGAGACTATGGTTGGATATTGGTGTATGAGACTCCTTTATGCACAAGAGATATCTTATGATAAAAATAAAAGGATATTCTTGGACAAGGTGACCCTTGGGGCTAGAGAATGTGGCTGTATAGGAGTGTATGAGATTCCTCTCACCCTAGGGAAAATATTATGAGAGAAATACAAGGAAAAAGGTATCCAAGGACAAGATGACCCACTCGGGGCCAAGGCTGGAGATCGATGTGTGAGATTTCTATCTCATTAGGGAAGATGTTATGAGATAAATACTCACAAGGAAAAGGGTATATAGGGATAAGATGACCTTTTTGGGGCCAAAGACTGTGGGTAGATATGGATGTGTGAGATTTTTCTCCCCTTAGGGGAAATTTCATGAGAGAAATACTCACACAGAAAGGGGTTCATTGGTCCATTTTATGTCATGGTCTGACATAGTATGAAAATGGGTATGAGTGGGGTAACGTTCCAAATTTAGGTCTTAGTCTAGGGTCATATGTAAGAGGGTGTAAGCTGGGTGATGGTCCAATTTTAGGTCTTGGTCCAGAACCATGGTGTGTAGGAAAAGATGGGCAGACCACGTGCTACTAGGTGACATCTCAGTCAAGATGGAAAATCCCTTGGATCAAATGGTTTTGGCATGCTTAGGGCTTGATTTGATATTTCAGACAATAGTTGGATGTTATATCAAAGATTGAGGATTGAGTAACCTTATGACATAATGGTGAAGTTGTCAGTCAAGGATCAAGATGTGTAGAGGCCCTTTCAAGGATGTGGTTGTTGGGTATTCATGATCTTGTATAGCTCAAGTTCGGAGCGGATGATGCAAAGTTAGTTGTGATTTGATCGTGAGAAAATTGTAGGTAAATGGGGCAATATCTCACGCAAGGCTGAAGGTTTCAAAATTGAGTTCTCACAAACTCAAGGTATTCTGGAGAAGTTTATTAAAAAGGATGACTATTTGTCTCATTTGTGGTAAAAGATGAAGATTAAAGAGCATTCAATAGATCTAAATAGACTTTTGGCAGTCTTTCGGAGAATATTAGAAGTTTTAGGTATGAGTGGTGTCTCATGAGAAGAGACCACAACTAGGTAGCCTTTTAGTATGAATCAAGTATTAAGATCTTTCAAAAGGCCATCCTAGTTTGACAATGTTTTCCTTTTTTTGAGTTGTGAAAGTATTTTTATTTTTGAAAGACGATTCAACTTTATTGGGGTTTGAAAGCATTTTTCATCTTTTTCAATTTTTTGTATGATTCTTCAACTTTGTTGGGTTTTTAAAGATGGATCAACTTTTGTTGGTTTTTTGAAAAAAATCTCATTTTTGAAAAGATTGTTATTTTTAAAAAATATTTGTTCTTTATTAGAAAACATTTTCTTTTTTGAAAATATTTTAATCTTTTCAAAAGATTTCTCTTTTTTGTAAAAATATTGGATTGTTTTTTTCTTGGCTAATGATTATTCTTTTTTTGAATTTTTTTTGAAAATACTGTCCTTTAAAAAATGATTCTCATTAAAAAAACTAGTTATCGATTTTTTTTTGAAAAGATTGTTCTTTTAAGAAGATTGTTGATTTTTTTGGAAATATTTTTTATGAAAAAGAATGTTCTTTTTCTTGGAAAGATCATTCAATCAATATTGGTGAATGGAGATTGTTGAGTGTGAGAGATCATTTGAGATTGATCGAGGTCATCAAAATATTTTGAAGTTTGAAAAGATTATGGGTTGAATATTGTGGATGATTGAGATCGGATCCTTTCAGATCATGTGAGATCATTGGTATGATAAGATTGTTGACTATAAGATTATTTTAAACATGAGGATGTTATCAAAATACAAAAAAATGTGCGTGGTGATTACAAACTTAGAGCATAAATCCTTCAACAATCCTAGCGTAAAAAAAGCATTCAACAATCTTGCAAATCATAAAACAAGCAACCATAAGATGCATATGTAGAATATAAAGATCATTTTTAGCCTATATTTTTAGGTGTGATTTATGTTCTCACTTAGGCATGGTTTGTATAGAAGGGATTGGTCCTTATATTCGATATGGTGTGATGACACTCATCATGGGGGTAACCCATGTTCTTCAGACATGGGTACTACTCCTTATACACCTTGTAACCATAGAAACCATGATCAACCATGAGTGCTAGGAGAGGGGGTGTCATCAAGGCATCTATACGTCAATCTTAGCACTGCACCGGTACCTTTACTAACACCTTGATGCATCTACAGGCACACCCAACCAATTGATGTGATTGGATGCACCTTAGGCACACAAAAAGCTCTTTCAAATATATGTAAACCTAGTTTGGACACACTCTTAAACAAATCTGCAAGCACACAAAATCAGTAGTAGTACAAAGAATAGCAAGCCGTGGTCAAACTCAAGGGAGAGAGGGGGACCTAGAGATTAGTTTGTTTTGGCTAGATTTCAAATACAGAGTCTAGGGTTGAAGGGTTTAATCTTGGTTTTGGTTTTTACACTAGGTTGACCAAGAAATTAAGCAAAGGCAAGAAGTAAAACCTAAATTAACCCCAATCAAGTTAGATATAAGTAGGAAAGAAAGAAAAGAGATTAATAAAAGAGAAATTAAGTATAGGGGAACTAGTACCTACCATCCCCTATCCAACCTTATAGTGATCATCTAATTAGGGTTTAGGACGAATCCTACTAAAATCCAACAAGTCTAGGTCTATAGAATGGAAGCACATAGGGAAATTGGGAGCCAAGGGTTGTAATGGAGGGTGTAGATGAGGATTTTACACCTCATGACACCTCCCATCTAGCCTCTAAGTAGCTCTAAGCCAATGGTATTAATTGTCTCCAAACTCGCTACTTAGGTATCACATTTAGAAGTAGGAGAGTGGATATATATATGTGAGAGATGGGTAGATAGCTAGGGATCCAATAGTTGGTCCTAGGAGCAAATCCCAAATAGTCACCTATAAGCCATTTCCCATAAAATGTAGGTTTTTTCAAGCACAAATCACAAATAAATCCATAGAAAATGAGATAGAAGCAGAACATAATATTTAGAAAATGATACTATAGATTTCACATATCAATTCCCCCAACATGGTATCAAAGTCAAATTAAAAACCCCAAACATGTCACCTATGGGGCTTAAACATTCATAATACAAAAGATGGACAAAGAAGAATAAGTAGATGAGTGGATAACCATGGATGCTTGGTGAAGACCCCTCCTCCTTCATCTCTAATTGTAAAAGCATGCCCATCTTACTCCTTGATGGATGGATTGCATAGGATGTTGGATGGAAGTGGTTAAAACCCTATAAAGCTAGGGTTTTGTGGTGGAAGATGATGGAAATGGAGTGGAGTTAGGTGGAAATGAGTAGGAGAGATGTAGGTGGTGCCTTAAATGCTAAGAGTGGCTAACCTCTAGATCCCACCCACCACAAATGGTTATATAGTGGCTTGGAAAGCATAGAGTTGAGTGGGGGCATCTAGATGAAATGATAGATATGAACCAATAGGGTTTGTATGGCAGCGTGGTCGTTCTGCCCATAATGGAGGTTGACTGGGGTCATTTAGGTAAAATAATAGCTAGGGATTAGTAGGGTTTGGGTGGTAGCATGACAGTACTGTCCAGAATGTCTGTGGTGATGGAGTGGTGAAAGGGCATGCTTAGAGAGAATGATTGTGGTGGTGAAGGAAAAATGATAGTGGAAAATGGGGTTTTAGAGGCTGGTAGCATGACCAAGGTGGTTGTTAGGTGGCACATCCATGTAGGGTAGCATGTCTTTGGTGGGGGAGTTGGAGCATGGTTATTCTCCTTGGCATGGGGCCTTCTAACGTCTTGGTAGCATGACTGTTATGGCTAGAAATACCATGCTAGGGTCTTCTTGGCACTGTCATGTTGGCCACCATGACCGTGCTGATGGACTTGCTTTGAGCTGCTTCTTTGCTGATCTTCTTTGTGAATTTTGACATTTGTAGCATGGTTGTTGCGTGGTACCACAACTATGTTGGGATCTTTTACTTGCACTTTGATCTTCATATTCATGATTCATGGAGTTCTTTGCTTTAGCTTGACCCTGGACCACTGGGGGTAGGTTGGGGAAGCTCAAAAACTCTCTTCAGGCCTCTTTAAGGGTACAAAAACCCTTAGATTATCCTCCTTCCATCCCTTACATCCAAAGCATGGTAAATGTACCTAAAAAACATGCAAAGAACCTCCATAAGTGCATTTGACAATAAACCATTTTTGGAAGGAAGGACGGGAAAATATAACTTGTTCAATTTTCCATCAACGCAATGGACTTGCTGCCAAAAATCTCAAGAAAACACAAAAGAGGCCGATTGACCATCAATGCAATGGACTTGCTATCAAAATCCCTGAAAATGATTTTGGATTTGGAGCCCTAATCACCACGCCAAACTTAGGACATACTTGTCCTCATGTATGCTCCAACTCAATCTCTCATTTTATTTCATTGAGGAAAAACATGAAAGAATGCATACATCATGATGATCATTGGCTAAATTGATGTCACATGTGGAACTAGACTTTGAACAAAGCCCAAAAACTTCAATTATGGGATTCCAAGCACATGTGTAAGTCATGTAACTCCATAACACTCTAGGTATACCTATCATGCATGGAATACATCAAATTGATCAAAGTCATTATTTCACTTGATAGGAATCAATCATATACTTCACTTCACCTCTTATGACCCACTTGGCTTGTGTAGGGGTGTGTGGGATAGAGTTGATTTTCCCTATCCATAATAGGCATAAAAAGAGAGGAAAGGGTTGTGGATTCTATTACATAGGAGCACCCCATTTTTTTCTTTTCCTTTTCTTTTATGATGATGAGGAACACCTCCTAGGATGAGCCACTAATGGACTCCCCATAGTAAATTAAACTTGGGGGCTAGATGTGTGGTGGTCACTCAACCCCACACCACACTCCATAATATGATATGCCGTTGTAGTTTAGGCTGGCCAGAACACCTATCTGTCAGTTTTTTTGCTAGGAATTTACTCCCGACGGGATTCAAACTTGGGTGGGCTGAATGCGAGGAACCCATCCTGTCTAGTTTCACCAATACTGGATGACTTATTTTTCTTTCTTGAGATGCTATTACATATATTAATCTCTTATTTATTTTTCTTTTTCTATGTCCCATGTGTAAGTAGGGCATATGGTGATTGTAAGAAGGGAGGGGTATGTGTATAGCTACCCAAACTTTTGGAGGGTGGTCAAGGTTAATGTGTGTGCTTTGGAATTCTTTCATGAGGCATAAAGGTAAGAAAATGATGGAAGAAATTCTAAGCCAAAGAGGGGTTACAAGTAGTGAAAATTTATGTATGATCTCATTCAAGCAAGATAATCAAAGAAACATTCACCAAGATAGAGAAGCCATGCATAAAATGAACCATTATGGTATTTCACTCTTTCCACATGGAATAAATTTTCTCGAGCATTCAAGGCTTGTATGAAACCATTCTTATTAAAATAGTCAATTTCCTAAAATAGGCTTAGAGAACATGCAAATCTGCATCTTAGAACTCATCTACAAAAAATATCATCAACGGGTTGTGTTCTCCAAGTTTTAGTCATTCTCTACAACAAGTTGAGATTTAAGTTGAAACACACCACCGAGCAATGGTGCCATATTGTCTTGGAATCACATCTAAACCTACACTAAAAATCTTTAAACACAAACATGCAAATCATAGCTAAAACACATAAGAACTATAATAGAATACTTGAAATGCAATACATGGCACAAAATAAAAAAAAAGAGCAGTTTCTTTGAAAAATTACACAAAAATGCAAGAAAATGAACTATATGCATGCATGTATGCAAATCAAGTAGAAATATGATCTAGATAAAGTTGTTACATTCATCAATCATATAATAGGGTGGAACAAGTGAAATATGCATATAAAAATGAAACTGAGAAGAAGGGCGAGTACAACCATACCACCTCAAACTTTTGAATCATGTTGTTCTCAACATGACACTAAAGTCTACGACTGATAGCGTAGAGGTCACTATTTCTGTGGTGGCACTGGTTGTAGTCCTACATGTGGTGGAGGATACTAGTGTTAGTGTCCCCAATAGTCTACATGTGAAGCCAGGTATGGTCTCCAAATAATCATATAGGTCAACCCATAATTCCTCCCCCCACTGGTGGTTTCTACGAGTCTGTGCATGTTGTTACTAATACATATGGTTGATCTTATGATGCATCTATTGTTGATCCACCCACATGGCCTCTTGTGTCTTATGAATACCCTCTAGTTGTGCATGTATGATAAACATGTCATAGGTGTTCACTATAGGTTGCTACACATCAAAATCATCTTCTCTTTTCCTGGTGTAGTGAGGCTGCTCAAGAATGTTCTACTACCCTGGGATATCTGTCTCCCCTTCCCCCTCAGGTAAGTCAATTGGTGGTTCCCTAAATCACATTCTGGGGTTTTAACTTCTTTATGAAATGATCCATTGGCCCCATGCTATCAGGAAGAATAGTGGAATTATAGGGCAGCTCTAAAGTTATTCTAGGGTACCTAAGGTTCATGTTGTGTATGATCTTGTCACTATGTAGGGAGATCATTTGGACCATTCAAGATAACTCACATCTACATACTCGGTCCCTTCTACCTTTGTGAGGCTTTCTATGTCACAATATAACACTAGATCAACAGTAAGTGATCGACACTCCCATTATGAATGGATTCTTTCTCTTGGAGGGAATTGTCTTTAAATGGACCTAAGTTGACATGTTTACCACTCACCATTCTAGTTATCACAAATAGATACTTTTTCTAGAAACAACCTTGATTATGATACCTCCAAAAACTATGTTATCCAAAACATTCTAAATGTACATCATGATGGGTTTTTCTAGTTCTTGTTTTTTGACCTCCCCTCTATGAAGGTGTATTGGACAATGAACTTCTTCCACATTGCTAAATAATTGTACTTTGAATCCTTATCAATCCGGCTTCATCAAACTTATTTTCTATTTCTAGAGCGGGAGCAAAAAGCTTGTTGAGTTGGGAGGTTGTCAACATATGTGTGGAGTCATGAAGTCTAAACCGCTTGGCATCCTCCCTTAGGTATTGTACCTTCTTCAATGACCCAAAGAACTCATGGGTAGTATCAATGTAGGTATCTTAGACCTCATTTAGAACTTTAGAAAAACCACAATAAGTCCATATATTTCTTGAATATGTTATTTGCCCTTAGAGCCTATAGAGTAGACATACAAACATATTTTGTATGGATCAACCTCCTTGTTATGCACTCGGGGTGGAGAGATCTAATAAAAATTTTCCTCTATACTCTTATGATAAATGTAGATCCTTATATCTATTTCCTAAAAACATTCATCTTTTCTGCTTCCAACCTTGACAACATATCCAATGGTTCATCCTCCAACTCCTCTCTCTTTGTGCCCTCTTTCTCTTCTTGCTAATAATCATGTGAACCAAAACTAGTGTCTCAAGTTTAGGGGCACCATTTCAATTGGTGCATCATCTTCTTCTTTTTAAATCAAGAACCTCCTCCTTGATGGTTATTGTGTGGCATGTGGCTGTGCCAAGGAGTAGAGTTCCTCAATGGAGTAGGTTGTGGAGGTGGACATGAAGATGGTGTGGCAACAACCTTCTGGCATCTTCTCTCTCTAGCCAAAGTTTCAGCATCAATAGAATCAAAAATATCATCCATCTCATGATCTGATAGAACTTCCTCCTCTCCATGTTTGTTGTAGGTGGCATCCTTGAAGATGAACAGATACAACAATTGCTCACCGACATGGAACATGGAAGAGATCCCAAAATGGAGTTGGATGAGATAGAGTGGGGTTGTGAGATGGTGGTGAAACATTGGAGGTTCTCTTTGTGTGTATTGTGGTGCCGGTTATGGCTTGGATGCCACTTTGGATCCCCTTCTTCACCCTCTTACTGGTTGTCTTAATTGGATCAATGATCTTTTATGTATTTTGGATGTATGATGTAAAACATAGGGCTGGGCATATTTTCTTTGTAGGTGGAGAAATGGAGGTTAGAATGGAGAGCTGGAGGTTGGGGAAGACTCTTGGGAAACTTGGATGGAGATTGGAAGAGAATATTTAGAGGATTGGTGGTGATTAGAGGTCACCCTAAATCTCCTGGATGGTGTAATGGGCATGGCACATGTAGTAAAAATGGAAGGGGTCATGATGATCCCCCCAAAATAACAACTTAAGTGGTGGGGTGATGATAGTACAATTGTTTTGGCCATCACGACTTTGGCGGATGGCCCCAAAACTTGAGTTTTCTACTATGGTGTTGAGTAGTGCCACCACGTCCATTCCTTGATAGCATGTCTATTTTCTAGAAGCATGAACCGATTGATCACCTTTGTCCCAATTTTCTTTAATTCTTCTCAATTCTCCCAAATAACATATCATAATCAATTTCTTTGATCCATAAAAGATATAATCTACTTTTTTACTGCTGATTTGAGCCTTATTTCTCAATTTTAACATGTTTTCTTGGCACATGTCAAAACTCAACAAAAAAGTATTAAACATGGGAGTACTTTTCTTGAAAAATGTATAAAACAACCAATAAGTATAAAAAAGTGAAGGTTGGGTGAAAAATTACCCAAACCTAGGTGGGTTGCCTCCTAGTAGCTCTATGTTTTATCACTTTAACTGGGTTTCTTGTTTCTTGAGTCACTCATCCTCTTAAAAATTTCAAAACATCATCATCATAGTAGATTGATTTCTCATGTGCATTCAAGAACAACTTTTCCTCAAAAGGAACTTTCTCAATCAACTACATGATATCAAAACTTTGATTGGCCTTGTCAGGCCCAACTTCAACAATTACCTTCAATCTTTGACCATTTACTATGAACTCCTAACACCTTCTTTCTCATGTATCATAGTTTCTCCATATGGACAAACATGCTTGACTTGGTAAAAACCTTCCCACCTTGACCTTAGCTTCTTGAGGAGGAATTTCATTCTAGAATTGTATAACCATACCCACTGTCTGGGCTCAAAGGTCTTCTTGTTGATCAAATTGTCATGTAGAAACTTCACTCTCTCCTTTTAGCTCTTGGACAACTCATAGGCTTCATGCCTCTTTTCTTCTAATTCATTGAGTTTCAGATTTCTTCTTATCCCAGTGGTTTCCATGCCCATATCCATTGATCTCAAGGCCCAAAATGCATTGTGTTGTAACTCTATCGAAAAGTGGTAGCTCTTACAATATATGATCCTGAAAGTATTAGCACCACTGTGGGATTTGAATGTAGGCCTATATACCTAGATATCCTCATTGAGACGTAGAGACCAATCCTTGTGGCCCGATCTCACTATCTTCTCAAGAATGATATTTATCTCCCAATTGGCTAACTTGACTTTTCCACTCATTTGAGGATGGTAGGGATTAGCTACACAATGGTTCACACAATGTCTCTTCAAAAAACTCCCAAAGATTCTATGAAAAAAGTGGTTTTCACCATTACTAATCACAACTCTTGGGACTCCAAAGCAGCTAAAGTTGTTGGACTTCACAAAATCACACACCACTTTATGGTCATTAGTTCTAGTATCAATGACTTACATCCAATTGGAAACATAATCCACAACCACCAATATGTCCACAAAGCCAAAATAGGGAGGAAATACACCCATAAAATCAATGAACCACACATCAGATACCTCCACTGTTATGACCCGACTCAAAGCTAATATGTAAAGTATCATGATTAGTGCATAATTAAGTTAATTGAGCTAACTTAAGTGCTCATGTGGTGGTTAGTGCATCATCAAGTTGATAAACTTGAATTAAGTAGATAAGATCCAATTAGTGCATAATTAAGATGATTAATTTGAGTAAAGTAATAATTGGATGCAATTAGAGATTTGAATCAGTAAAATAGTGTAATTAGCATGTTTTCATGCCTTGGGATTGTAGTGGGCCTCATTCTTGAAAATGTGCAAAAGAAACCACCTGATTTGGACTTTCGAGTCAAAAGTTATGAACTTTTCCGATTTCAGGGTTTATATTACAAAAATTCCAATTATTTTCTTTATAAACCTTCCCTTATTTCCCTGTTAGTTATCCGTTCATTTTGTTTCCTGTTGGAGGCGGCGCAGAGGGTGCAGCCCCGCATGATGATCGTAGAGGCGATCAGCTAGCCTACCTCCAGCGATTCTCTTCTTCTTCCTCTCTTCCTTCTTCCTTTCTCCCTCCTCTTTTCTTCTTCTCTTCCTTCCCTACCCGCCTAGCTTGTTGCCTACCTTTGCTACTTGGGCGACCAGCAGCTGTAGCAAGCTGCTATGGAAGCAGCAAGCTGCGTACATCAGCAAGGAAGCTCCATGGGCACTTGGTGGCAGCAATAGGAACCATCTTGAGCTCCGATTCAGAGCTAGAGCTCGAAGCTGCAGTCCCTAGACCAATTCTAGCCTTGGATTCAAGTCTCGCTTCCGCCAATCTGCTGTAGGTGAAGCAACAGCCGTGAAGCAACAGCCGTGAACAGTGAAAATACCAAGGATCCGAAATCACCCGAAATCAGGCCTTGGACGCATCTCCGGACGAATCCGGATAGTCCAAATCACTGTGAGTAGGGTTTCATTTATTTATCATTAATAAACTCAGGCGTTCGAATATTTTTTGTTTTGTGCGCGAATTACGCTGATAACAGGCGTTATCAGGCGTCGGGCAGCGTTTGGCGTCGCTCGACCTTTTTAGTTCATAAAATGCTTCTAGACACTGTTAGATGATTAAATTTAGCATTTGAATAGTATGGATTGAATCAGTAGATTTATATGGTTCATTGGAACCTAAATTGCTCATTTGAATGTTGAAATTAGAAATTCATGTCTGAAAATGGTATGATTTGGGTATGAACCCAGACAATGAAGATTTCTGATAAATTATCAGATGTACGATTTCAAAGTTGATATGAATAAATAAAATATGCATGAAAACCCTAATTGCATATATCTTTTGACGTTAATATGTGTAAATTGATATTTACATGAAATGGCACATTTCTCTGAAATATTACCAGAAATTCTCAAGTATTGTTATTAAATTGTATTGTGATATGTAATTAACTCTTAATTGAGTTAAGTGATGCACAAACCAGGATTTGGGTTAATGTGCACGTTTTTCGAGAATTTTAGAGAATTGATAATTGTTGAGTATGATTCTCATATGTGAAGTAAATTTCTTTAATTTGTGCAATAAGATGTTCAATTGCGTAAATTCGCTATTTATGTGCCAAACTGAAATAAGTTGGGTTATTTATGCATTTCTAATTTGCCTGAATGCATGGTATGAGAATTTCTCAGAAATTACAATGATTTGAAATATATTGCTCTGTCGGTTTAGAATGACAGTGTATTGTGATCTGATATGAAATCAGTAAATGTGATTTTCCTGTTTAAATATTTATATGTTAATCAGTTAATAGACTTAGGTGCCCCAACACCGTAGAACCCCATTGCGCGGTCTGTACCTTTGGGGGGAAACGATCGATCTAGCCTTGTGCCTAGATGATCGGTGGCTCGTGTTCAACAATAATCCGTGCGTGTGTCACGGTGGCACGAGGGCAGAGAGACAGTGTTCAACAATAATCCGTGTGTGTGTCACGGTGGCACTGGAGTAAATAGGGGTTATTCAACAATAATCCGTGTGTGTGTCACGGTGGTAACCCAGACCCTCCGACTGTGCACTACAGGTTGCGGGAGGAGTCCAGAGCACTCAGAGTTAGTGTAGACAGGCCCTTGTGCGCCTGAGAGTCCTGTGCAGACCAGGACAGACAGTCAGACTTAGCATTTCCCGGGTGTGTCGCTAAGTCTTGTACGGTGGGATCGTAGTTCACTACAGATCTTCATATGTAGAGTGTGTTGCATATGTTTGGGGAATAATAATATAAATATGTAATCATATAGGATCACAGTAAATTAATATATCCGAACTTTTGTGTCAATTCATTATATATGTTTATTTGTTTAAATTATCTATTGTTGCATAGGAATGCGATTATATTCAGTAATCTGCTATGTCATTAGAACTGCCCTGCTTGTATTGTATTTATGTTTATTTCAATTTTATAAACCTGATGAGTTGTTTAGTGATAGCTAAATGAAATGCTATTCACTGAGCGAGTAGGCTCATACCTCTACTCAAAACATTTTCAGGTCATCATCAGCAGCAGGAAATCTGAAGGATCCTTTTCATCCTAACGCTTAGTCTGTAGAAGGTATACGTAGTTAGTAGTTAGAGGTCTCTTAGTCCTTTCCCTTCGATCCTTGGGACATTGTGTGGGTGAGAGAGAGTGTGTATGTGGAATGTGTATAAAGATGTAAATTAACTGTTATGTTTACTTTCTGTTAAACAATGTTACGTGTTGTAAACTCTGTTTACTTACTCTAGCCAGTTTAATTGAAATGCTTCCGCAATAGTTTATTTTGTTTTAGTTTACAGCAATAATCCGGATATCATTACGAGGTTTTAAAAAAAGAAAAAGTTCTCAGTGATTTGTTATGTGATAATCCCTCCGTCGCGCCCTAATCTCGTGATTAGTGGTTAGTGTGAGATCGGGGTGTGACATCTTGGTATCAGAGCATAGGTTGAGTACATGGTTATTCTAAGTCCAGGTCAGGGGACGATAAGAGACCAATAGGATTAGGACTAAGTGTCTTCCTTATAACTGTAATTTTCTAACATGAAGTGTTCTGTTATACTATTGCAGATGGCAGGAAGAGGACTTGGTCACGAGAACCAAGTAAGGAGCTTAGGTTGAGTCGTTAAGAATCATTAGGATTAAAGGATAAAGTTATAAGTGAGGAAAATAAGAAGTGATATGTCTTTAGCTTCTGGAGGTCTGAGTGTTTAGATACCCTGGCCAGGTGTCTGAATACTTAGATTGACCAGTATCAAGCTACTCTGTCTATTCTTCTCTGGATGCCGTGGCCAGGTATGCAGAGGAAGGATAGGCTAGAGACAAACCCTAGAAATCTTAGGGTTGAGAAATCAGAAATTAATACAGGAATAAGAGATTAAACATAGGATGTGATGCAACTCTTGCCTTATATTGCTTATTTGTTTGGAAATCACTAGAAATGCTCTTATATGTATGAATTTAGATTTTCAGTCTGTAGAATAAATATGATTCTTTTATGTTGTTGTATGTCATGAAATGATTTATTTATTGTTTAAATTCCTTGTAGTAAGTAGACCAGGAGTTATGTTTAAATCAGTTTGCCCTAAGTGGATATTCTTTCCACATGTTTGAGATCAATAGGAGTTAGTTAATCCTGAGTAGCTCTTGGCTTCAGGACTACAGGTTCATCCTGGTCCGGCTGGCAGGATGCGTTACTAAGATCTAATGACTCCTATTAACAATATAATAAAAGTAGATCCTGGATAATTTAGACTCGAATCATGGTGAAAAATGTATATACACTAAGATGTTGAGATATAAAGGAAAGATTAGAACAACTAAGAATTAGTTGGAACTGATATCGGAGACCCAACATTGGGACCTCATATGAGCAATCCTTAATTAGAAACAAAGGAACACAATAAGGTTCAGATTAAAATTTAATGATTAGGTGAGAAATACCCTTAATGGTACTAATCTATAATGCATAACAAATGCATGAATCCAATACATTATTAGTAAACCCTAGTTGAGGGTGTATCCTTATAAACCCTGGTTGAGGGTGTATCCTTGTGAAACCCTAGCTGAGGGTGTATCGTTGCGATTGTTTATAGGCAACTTTATAATAAAGTTATGCTTTAAACTAAGATAAGTCCATATCATGTGAGATAGCTGGACAATTCTAATGTGTGGCCTATGCATTATATGCTAAAGGTGAGTATTCTGTGATGGAATGCATTAAGAGGGGAGATACCTTAATACAAGATAAAGTTGGTTAACTCTAGAGGGTCAGAATTAATGAGAAACGGGGAACCCTAACCCTAATTTGGGGAAAAGGGAATGATAAGCCCTATTTGATAGTGAACCCTAATTCCTGGTTAAGGAATGGTGGTGTTACTATTGTATCACATGATGTGATGAATATCTTGTATGACTGTTATCATGCCTAATAACCATGCAGGTATGATGAGATGATGAATATAGCCAAGTTTGGGCTGTGACATTTATATAATAAATGTTGATTGGCTTTTTGTGTGTTGATGTTGTTGTTGCTTAATAAAAGTAATAATGTGTACAGATTTTATGAACCATGTGAATAAGTTGTTGCCTAGTGAGAGGTGACAAGATATGAATGGCCTTGTGAGCCATGTGTGATGCTTGGGTAACAAGTATCATGTTTATTTGTAACATTTGTGTTAATAAGTTATGCTATAGAACTTGGCTGATGTTACATTTATGTTATATATCTATAGTTCATTGATGATTATTCATATATGTTGTATTCATTACAAGTAGATGGATGAACTTATGAGATCTAAAGTTTGATTTCAAACTAAGGAAGCAAAGTCACATCACAATAATGCTATGTTACTGATAAGGACCAAACCCTAGAATGTTTAGAGTTGTAGTAGTTCAAGGGATGTCACTAGTGATTTGACCTTGAATACTAGTATCTTTATAAAACAAGATCATACGATTTGCACTATGAAAGGTAACCTAGCACTAATAAAATCCAGGGTTTAAAGTTAGCTAATCTGGAAGGTAGATAGACAATATGAAAATGACTCGGAGAAAAGAGTAAGATATAATTTTGAAATAAATTCTTACAGTAGTAATAAGAAGTTAGTACCATAGAATGAGGAGTATTACTCGTCACATGATCTGGAATTAGTTGTTGTAGTTCATGCTCATAAGACATGACGTTACTGTCTTTATGGTGAGGTGTGCCAGGTGTTTATAGATCATAAGAGCTTGAAATATATCTTTACCCAGAAGGATCTGAATCTTAGACAGCGGAGATGATTAGAATTGATTAAGGATTATGATATAATGATATATTATCACCCTGGAAATACGAATGCGGTAGCAGATGCTTTGAGCATAATGTTAAGTTCAACAGTTGATGCATTCTCTATTGCATGTTTCGAGAGAGACATGCTAGTAGAAATGTGAAAGTTAAACTTAGACTTAGAGGTGACAAAGTAGAGTGGTTTGATTGCACAGATGCAAGTCAAGCCTATCTTTTATGATTAGATTAAGGAACTACAGTAGGGTGATAGTGAGTTACATCAGATCATGCATGACATGACATGGGGAAAAGACCAGAGTTCATGTTTTCAGATGATGGTGTGTGGTATCAGCGTGACAGGTTGCATGTACCTCGAGATAATGATTTGAAAGAAAAGATTCTTGAGGAAGCACATGCATCAATGTATGCTATGCATTTAGGTAACACTAAGATGTACATGGATCTCAAGGAGTTGTATTGGTGGCCTAGTATGAAAAGGATGTAGATGAGTACATGACTAGGTGCAGTGTGTGTCAGCAGGTTAAGGCTGAGCACCAAAAACCTAAAGATACCTTACAATCTCTTCCTATACCATAATGGAAATGGGAACATATCACAATGAATTTTGTGATAGGGTTGCCCTTGACACCTAGAGGTTGTGACTCGATATGAATGATTGTGGATAGACTGACTAAGTCTGCTCACTTTCTTCATATTAAGTCAACCTTTGATGTCCCAAAGTTGGCTAAGATATATGTGGATGAGATAGTCAGGTTGCATGGTATTCCAGTTTCAACTATATCAGATAGAGATCCTAAGTTCACATCCAGGTTGTGAAATTAGTTGCATCGAGCTTTGGGTACAAAGTTGAGGTGCAGTACAACCTTTCACCCGCTGACAGATGGTCAATTTGAGAGGACCATTCAGACTTTTGAGGACATGCTGAGAGCATGTGTCTTGCATTTCAGTGGAAGTTGGGAAGAACACTTAAGCCTTATAGAGTTTGCATACAACAATAGTCACCATTCCAGTCTTGGTATGGCCCCGTATGAAGCTCTGTATGGTAGAAAGTGTAGATCATCCATATGTTGATATGAGGTAGGTGAAAGGTAGATTCATGGATTAGAGATAGTGGATTTGACCACTGAAAAGATTACTGTGATCAAAGTACAGTTGAAAGTTGCACATGATAGACATAAGAGTCATGCCGAGAAGAGGCGTTGACCACTTGAGATTCAGGTTGGTGATGAAGTGTATCTGAGGGTTTCACCGTGGAAAGGAGTGTTGAGGTTTGGTAAGAGAGACAAACTGACTCCTAGGTTTATGGGCCCATATCCTATCATTGAGAGGATTGGACCTGTAGCCTATAGGTTGGAATTGCCATCTGAGTTGGCTAATTTACTTGATGTGTTTCATGTATCGATGTTGAAGAAATGTTACCCTTGTACAGAGGAGATAGTTGACCCAGAACCTGCACAGCTCAGATCAGATGTGTCCTATGTTGAGGGACCAATTCAGATAGTGATCGAAGGATCAAGAAACTCAAGAATCGTGAGATACCATTAGTAAAAATTTTGTGGAGGAATCATAACCTATAGGGAGCCACATGGTAGCTTGAGTCCGGGATGTGTAACAAGTTTCCTTTTCTCTTTTAGGAATTTCGGGACGAAATTCTTATAAGGGAGGGAGATTGTTATGACCCGACTCAAAGCTAATATGTAAAGTATCATGATTAGTGCATAATTAAGTTAATTGAGCTAACTTAAGTGCTCATGTGGTGGTTAGTGCATCATCAAGTTGATAAAGTTGAATTAAGTAGATAAGATCCAATTAGTGCATAATTAAGATGATTAATTTGAGTAAAGTAATAATTGGATGCAATTAGAGATTTGAATCAGTAAAACAGTGTAATTAGCATGTTTTCATGCCTTGGGATTGTAGTGGGCCTCATTCTTGAAAATGTGCAAAAGAAACCACCTGATTTGGACTTTCGAGTCAAAATTTATGAACTTTTCCGATTTCAGGGTTTATATTACAAAAATTCCAATTATTTTCTTTATAAACCTTCCCTTATTTCCCTGTTAGTTATCCGTTCATTTTGTTTCCTGTTGGAGGCGGCGCAGAGGGTGCAGCCCCGCATGACGATCGTAGAGGCGATCAGCTGGCCTACCTCTAGCGATTCTCTTTTTTTCTTCTCTTCCTTCCCTACCCGCCTAGCTTGTTGCCTACCTTTGCTACTTGGGCGACCAGCAGCTGTAGCAAGCTGCTACGGAAGCAGCAAGCTGCGTACAGCAGCAAGGAAGCTCCATGGGTGCTTGGTGGCAGCAATAGGAACCATCTTGAGCTCCGATTCAGAGCTAGAGCTCGAAGCTGCAGTCCCTAGACCAATTCTAGCCTTGGATTCAAGTCTCCCTTCCGCCAATCTGCTGTAGGTGAAGCAACAACCATGAACAGTGAAAATACCAAGGTTGAAGACGATCCGAAATCGCCCGGAATCAGGCCTTGGACGCATCTCCGGATGAATCCGGATAGTCCAAATCACTGTGAGTAGGGTTTCATTTATTTATCATTAATAAACTCAGGCGTTCGAATATTTTCTGTTTTGTGCGCGAATTACGCTGATAACAGGCGTTATCAGGCGTCGGGCAGCGTTTGGCGTCGCCCGACCTTTTTAGTTCATAAAATGCTTCTAGACACTGTTAGATGATTAAATTTAGCATTTGAACAGTATGGATTGAATCAGTAGATTTATATGGTTCATTGGAACCTAAATTGCTCATTTGAATGTTGAAATTAGAAATTCATGTCTGAAAATGGTATGATTTGGGTATGAACCCAGACAATGAAGATTTCTGATAAATTATCAGATGTACGATTTCAAAGTTGATATGAATAAATAAAATATGCATGAAAACCCTAATTGCATATATCTTTTGACGTTAATATGTGTAAATTGATATTTACATGAAATGGCACATTTCTCTGAAATATTACCAGAAATTCTCAAGTATTGTTATTAAATTGTATTGTGATATGTAATTAACTCTTAATTGAGTTAAGTGATGCACAAACCAGGATTTGGGTTAATGTGCACATTTTTCGAGAATTTTAGAGAATTGATAATTGTTGAGTATGATTCTCATATGTGAAGTAAATTTCTTTGATTTGTGCAATAAGATGTTCAATTGCGTAAATTCGCTATTTATGTGCCAAACTGAAATAAGTTGGGTTATTTATGCATTTCTAATTTGCCTGAATGCATGGTATGAGAATTTCTCAGAAATTACAATGATTTGAAATATATTGCTCTGTCGGTTTAGAATGACAGTGTATTGTGATCTGATATGAAATCAGTAAATGTGATTTTCCTATTTAAATGTTTATATGTTAATCAGTTAATAGACTTAGGTGCCCCAACACCGTAGAACCCCATTGCGCGGTCTGTACCTTTGGGGGGAAACGATCGATCTAGCCTTGTGCCTAGATGATCGGTGGCTCGTGTTCAACAATAATCCGTGTGTGTGTCACGGTGGCACGAGGACAGAGAGACAGTGTTCAACAATAATCCGTGCGTGTGTCACGGTGGCACTGGAGTAAATAGGGGTTATTCAACAATAATCCGTGAGTGTGTCACGGTGGTAACCCAGACCCTCCGACTGTGCACTACAAGTTGCGGGAGGAGTCCAGAGCACTCAGAGTTAGTGTAGACATGCCCTTGTGCGCCTGAGAGTCCTATGCAGACCAGGACGGACAATCAGACTTAGCATTTCCTGGGTGTGTCGCTAAGTCGTGTACGGTGGGATCGTACTTTGCTACAGATCTTCATATGTAGAGTGCGCTGCATATGTTTGGGGCATAATAATATAAATATGTAATCATATAGGATCACAGTAAATTAATATATCCGAACTTTTGTGTCAATTCATTATATCTGTTTATTTGTTTAAATTATCTGTTGTTGCATAGAAATGCGATTATATTTTGTAATCTGCTATGTCATTAGAACTGCCCTGTTTGTATTGTATTTATGTTTATTTCAATTTTATAAACCTGATGAGTTGTTTAGTGATAGCTAAATGAAATGCTATTCACTGAGCGAGTAGGCTCATACCTCTACTCAAAACATTTTCAGGTCATCATCAGCAGTAGGAAATCTGAAGGATCCTTTCATCCTAACGCTTAGTCTGTAGAAGGTATACGTAGTTAGTAGTTAGAGGTCTCTTAGTCCTTTCCCCTCGATCCTTGGGACATGGTGTGGGTGAGAGAGAGTGTGTATGTGGAATGTGTATAAAGATGTAAATTAACTGTTATGTTTACTTTCTGTTAAATAATGTTACGTGTTGTAAACTCTGTTTACTTACTCTAGCCAGTTTAATTGAAATGCTTCTGCAATAGTTTATTTTGTTTTAGTTTACAACAATAATCCGGATATCATTACGAGGTTTTAAAAAAAGAAAAAGTTCTCAGTGATTTGTTATGTGATAATCCCTCCGTCGCGCCCTAATCTCGTGATTAGTGGTTAGTGTGAGATCGGGGTGTGACATCCACCAGAAGAATAAGGGATAGTGGCATCATGTCCCTCTTTGATACTTTTCCCACCTTTTTTCACTTCAAGCAAGCTTTGCAATTTTTTTGCAAATCCTTTAATAAAGTTGGCCAAAAGAAGCCACATTGTAGACCTTTTGCAGCTGTTCTCTTTCCTCCAAAATGGCATCCACATATGCTAGAATGCAACATGGAGGGTATGTCTTGCTGCTCATTCTCTGGAATGCATCTCCTTATGAGTTGGTCAGAGCAACACTTGAAAATATGTGGATCATCCCAAAAGTAGTTCTTCAATAGAACAAACAATCTACTTCTTTATTCCTTGGTCTATGTGCTTGGTACTCCCCAACTATCCAATAAATTGGCTATGTGCTTGTACCATGGCCTTTGAGTAGATTCAAGAAAGAGAAGCTATTCATGAGGCATCATCTCCTTGATCTTTTTCACTTCATCATAATGTGCTTTAATGTGAGATAGATGGTCGGTTGCTAAATTTTTAATGCATATCTTATCTACAATTTCAATATCAAACTCTTGGAGCAAGATGATCCACTGTATCAACCTAGGTTGTGAGTCTTTCTTTGACATGAAAATTTTAAGAGTTGCACCGTTGGTCTAGAAATCACCTTATTTTGGAGGACATATGAATAGAATTGTTCAAAATAAAAATATATCCAAAAACTCTTTCTCGGTGGTGTTGTCATATCTTTGAGCTTCATCTACAATAGTACTTGCATATTAGATAGCATGATGTATTCAGCCAATCCTTTTGACCCATCACAACCCCCACTATCATATTAGATGCACCAGTCATGATCTTAAATGGAAAAGACAATTTGAGGGCTGCATAATAGGAGCACAAATGAACTAATGCTTCAAGTGATTGAAGGCTTCAATGCTTTTATCATGAAAATTAAACTCAGCGTCGTCCTTCTCCAGAAGGTGGCATAATGGTCTAGATATCTTGCTAAAATCTTTGATGAAATGATGATAGAAACCTACGTGCCCCAAGAAAAAATGAACATGTATTACAATGGAAGGAATAGTCAAGGTACAACTGAGGCATACTCATCATCCTTTGCATTTCACGACATAGTCATCATCCTCAAGGTATATTTTTGTGCATACAAACAGAGGGATCAACACCTTCAAATTTTCAATAGACCACACAAGAGTTCTAGCATTCTTATTTAAGATAGAAATAAGGGAATCTCCTTGGCTTGGAGAAAGAATAGAAGAAATGATAAAAAGGAGGGTGTCAG
Organism: Alisma plantago-aquatica; assembly: GCA_963693085.1. NCBI lineage: Eukaryota > Viridiplantae > Streptophyta > Magnoliopsida > Alismatales > Alismataceae > Alisma > Alisma plantago-aquatica. The sequence goes on from OY856411.1 coordinate 1,111,506,177, forward strand.
TGGGACCAAGGAATGCATATTTTAGGCCTTCAAGAAATGGCTTCATCTCAAGGACAACAAGGTCTGTAATAGATATTTTAGCCATTCAGAAGAAATAGAAGTTAGATCCTCAGTAGTAGCAACTAGCAAAAGATCATTATTTTGTTTCATATCATAATCTGATAGCTCAAAAATGGGGTAAATATCTCTAGACTTGATCAAAGTCTCAATCCACACAGGTAGGCATTCTTCTACAATCACATCTTGGCAATCAACAAGATAATAATCTCCCTCAGTGGCATCTATCACCTCAACTTTGGTGGATGCTTTGGAAATGTTCAACTGGATCTTCATGTGCATGAAGGTCACATACGTGGTGTCCATCCTCACATATATCACTACAATGGTTGTGGCTAGGAAGGGTCTCCCCAAGATAATAAGTACTTTCATTGTATCTTTTTCCATATCAAGAAGAATGAAATAAAAAGAAAAGAAGGTAGACATGTCATCATTGAGTCTTACCAACACATCATGAATTTTCCCTTGAGATGTCTTTATTGGACAATTGTATGATGAAGTTTATCGGCTCAAAATATCCCAAATTCAAATCCGCATACATAGAACATGAAATTTACACAAGAACCCAAGTCAAGAAGAGCTTGGTCTATGTGGTGCATACATATGCAACAAGGAATAATAGGGACACCGGGATATTTCCTCTTATTAGGAGCAATGTGTTATAGAATTGAGTTAACTTTCTTATTGAGATTGACTTGGTTGGACATTATCATTATTGACTTCTTACTAAAAGTGCACATGTCTTTTAGAATTTGTGCATACGAGGGAATTTGCTTGATAGCATCCAATAAAAGAATACTAATCAACATTTTCTTGAAGGCCTCCATAATGTCTTTAGTGTGCTTTTGCTTTCTTTTGAAAGTTGAGTGGTTTTCAAGTGCATCGAGGAATGGAGGTAGCTGTGCATAGGTCTTATTAACATCAAAATATACATCAAGTGATATCACACAAATCATAATATCATCATTCACTATCACAATATCACCTTGATCACCCATCACAATATCACTACCATGTATCACAATATCATCTCCAGTTTGATTCACAAAACCATCAACTACTCATCTGTTTAGATGCTCTAAAGTCCTTTCACTCCTCTACACACTCACAACCTTCACTTGCTCATGAGAAGAAGAAGAGGAAGCTTGTGATGGCTATTGTGATCCTTGATATGTTGGCCTATGGTGTGGTGGATTGATATTTTAGAGGATGTATTTGTGGTTGTTTGGAGGTTGTTGTAGAGATGATCAATATTGTGGTGGTGGTGGGTATTGATGTGGTGGTTGTGGAGAGTATTAGAAGTTGTATGGAGGTTGCGGTGGCGGATGAGAATTGGGGTTAGGAGGCCCTTGGTACTACTGCAAGGTGGGCACTTATCCTGGTTGTGGAAGATAGGTGCCTTGAGGGGTACCCATTAATCCACCAACACCATTTGGATTTGATGCAACCCTATTTTAGGACTCCATCTTGTGTCCTTTTATATATTAATCACATCTAAACACGTTAGAATGCAAGTTATTTCCCCCAATATCTGATTTCATATCAAATGCACTTATGGCTACTTTTTGCTTATTTTTCATGGTTTTTGTACATGAATTGGATGTAAACTAGAGAGAAGGAGAGGATCCTTGGGTTTCTACACCCCGGGATTGGACCTGGATCTTCACCAAGCATCCCTTGAATGGGAAAAAATTGGTCCAAGGGAAAAAACAACCATTTGGAGGATCTAAGAGCAAAGTTGAGCAGTTGATCCCTCACCATAGTTCGTGGTACTATGCTACAGCTATGGCAAGATAGCTCAAAATGACAGTAATGACGTCAAGGAGATCAAGAATTTACCAAGACTGTGGCCCTGGTGCTGACCACCTACCTCGCCTATGCTAGATGCCACGACTGTGGCATTAAACATTGACAATGACCTCCTCTGAAGAATCATCGTGGCCACCTCCATCCACCTCACCTATGCCAAACATGACACATGTGTCTATTGCTACTCACCGTGACCGTGGACACTGAGCCTTCAAGGTCCCATTTTTAAATCTCATTTTAGCCTTCACCACCTCACTCATTCCCATCCACCATGACCAAGATGACCCTCATCCACCATGCCTGTGGTGACTGCCACGACCGTGGTGACTACTCAATATTAACCTATTTTTCCATTAAATTTCCAACATTGCCCCCACTTACCCTAGTGCTTCCCCACCACCTATATATACTAGAGTAGCAACCATAACACTGAGGTTAGCATTCATTACACTCCCCCTTAGCATTCAAGAGCTCTCACCTACCTTCATCCACCCCTGCTCCATTTCCACCTTCCACTACCTCAAAACCCTAGTTTTCTAGGGTTTTGACCATAAAACCTTATACTTCCATGCCATCCATACACCCCGGAGGAGGGAAATCATGCTACATTAGCTAGGAGGTGAATAAGGAGGAGTCTTCACCACGTTTTATGGCCCCACACTCCTCTATTCCTTCTTCTTTCTCTTCTTTTTCTTATTTTATGTCCTGCTAAGCCTCCTTAGTGGGCTGTTTGGGGGTAAAATGGTACTTTTATACCATGTTGGGGGGGGAATTTATCTTTTAAAACTCTACATTTTCATTTCATGATGATTGCTTTCTACTTATATCTTACTTCCCATGTTTCTGCTTGTGGTTTGTGCCATATGATATGAATTTTTTGTGGGTTTATGCTTGAAACCACCTAAGTCTAGGAGAAGAAAGCATATGTGAGGCTATTTTGGGATTGTCTCCTAGGTCCAACTAGTGGATCCCTAGATAGCACCCCATCTTCCCACACATATAGACCTTCTCCTACTCTTAGGTGTGAGATCTAAGTATCTAGTATAGGACGGTTTAGTGTAATTGCTTAGATGTTTACTAAAGCTAGGTGGAGAGTAATGTGAGGTGAAACACCCTTACCTATGCTCCTTATTCCTACCTTTGGCTCCCAATTATGATTAACATTCCTATCCTAGAAACCTAGATTAGTCAAATCCAATTGAAATCCCACGTAACCTTGGTCTAATTGAGCCTCGTAAGGCTAGATAGGGTGTACAAGGGTGTAGTTCCCCTTCCCACAGTCTATTATATCCATGACCAACCAATAGTCTAGGGTGATCTCTTTGCATTTGACTACTTGTTTGGTTTAGAAATCTAGGATGAAGGGTTGGGTTTTGCATGAGATGTTTCCCCCAACTAGTACCTTAGTATCATTCCCCAAACGTCCCACTCTTCCCATAACTTTCTTAAAGATCATCTTGATGTTTTGCTAGTTCATGCTGGCTTAGTTGACTACTTTACTTCCTCCTTAGATTAAATGCTTAGTCTTGGTAGTTAATCCTTACTAGCATAGTTAGTGCTTCTTTATGTTTGTTCAATCTACATAGTGTTAGTTTAGGTCTTTAATTGCTCTAGTTCCTTAATTATTAGTTTAGTGTAGTTTTGTGCTCTTGCTTGAGTAGTTGTCTTCTTTGTTAATTAGAATTACTTACTTAGGGTTAACTAGGTTTCTTGCATGTCGAGTTTCCTTTCTTTTCCAGACACTCACATTTTAGTGTAATCAACCCAAAACCAAGATTAAACCCTAAAAACATTAATCTCTACTTTAAAAATGTAGCCCACACTAATTAAGCTCTAGTGCCCCTCTCTCCCTGCTGATCGACCCTTTTCTTGCCACTTGCCTATACTACAACATGACCCCATGCGCTTGCGGGTGAAGTGTGACTGGTTAGGTGGGTGTGTTAGACTAGATCTTTATAACTATCAAAAGATCCAACTTTGTGAAAATTCACCAAGCTTTCTGGCGCCATTGTCGGGGAGTGAGGCACTCGACCTAGCTAGTCAGTGTAGCTTAGCTTTTCCTACTTACCTCACCATTGTTATTCTTATTCTTTATTTACCTTTGCATTCTTGTCTTCTAACTGAGCTCTTGTTGTTTTTTGTGCCTTATGCAGGCAACAGTTGTCCATGCTTGGGCGACGTTTGAATTCTACTGATTTGGTTCACTTTGATCCTGAGATAGGTATGAGGAGATGCCAACACTGACGTAGACAACATCAAGAGGCTGAAATGGATGGACATGATACCCAAATCCCTTTTGAAGTATCACCACTAAAGACACTCCATGAGTACTTCACTCTAGGGAACTACACTTTTCACATTTCCACCCTTGTTGACCAAATGTTGGGTCAAAAATTTTCCATTCCACCAGCCCTCCTTGGACTCCTTCCCACCTTGTATGGGATGGAGAACAAAAACTCATACCACCATGTCGTTGCTTTTCTAGAGACATGCTCCACCTTCTGCACTCCTGCAACAATCGATGATTCCATAAGAAGAACCCTATTCCCATTTTCACGTAAGGAGAAATCCAAGGAATGGTACATGTCAAAGCCCAATTGGTTATTTGGATGGTATTGAAGAATGAGTTCTTGAAGAAATTCTACCCCATCACAAAGCTGATGTAGATGAGGAGGTACATCACCTCATTCACTCAAAATTAGAAAGAGCCATTTCATGAGACTTGGGAAAGATTCCAGAAGCTTCTAAGAGATTGTCCCCATCATGAGGTCCCTATCTAGAAGCTGGTACAATCCTTCTAAACCAGGCTATCTGACATGGGTCAAATGGTGATTGACTCCTCTTGTGGCAAAACCTTCATGGCCAAACCCCAAAAGATTCATGGATACTCTTTGAGCACCTTATTGAAACTCACATCACCGAGCTTGAAGCATGGAAGTGCATTTTGACACAAACTGGGCTCCTCCTCCCCCCCTCCTCTAGCTCCAGTTAAGGATGAGGTCAAATTGCAAATGATGAAGATCCTTGCTGACATAATGAACTTGATGAGGAGCCAAGTGAGAGGTTCTTCTAGCCACTTCACCAACACCGTGGAGGCTATCTGTGAAGAAGTGAAAGCCTTGCAATCTTTTGGGAATAGAAACAACCAAGGTCCCATGTCATAATCCTACACTCCAGAATGGAGGAATCACCCCAATGTTTCTTGGAAGAAACAAGGGGAGGAAGGACCACTCCAGAATGGAAGAATCATCCCAATTTTTCTTGGAAGCAACAAGGGAAGGAAGGATAAAGGCAACTAAGACAAAGCCAAAGGGCAAGGTACTACTCAAAATTTGAAGATGAAGTTTTTTGAAGGCTAAGGAGCCTTAATGACATGAATAAAGATGTGTCCTCTCAAGGGAAAAACATAGCCGTTTAGAGAAAATGATTGATCAAATTTATCTTTCACTTGCTTATTATTAGGAGGGAAGACTCCCTTCCCAACCTATGCCTAACCTAAACAATGATGGTGTTTCTATAAGCACTCCTCAAGGTGCCTATGTCCCACTATAAGGGCAAGTACCCACTCTGCCACAATATCAAGGACCCCTAAAATCCCTATGTTCTTCCACCTCCACAACCCCCATTCAACTACCACTACACTCCACCTCCACCGCATTCATATCAACACCCCTCCAAAATATCACCCCCATCCACAACAACCACAATTCATTCTCTAAAACCCAAACCCCCACACCAAAGGCCACCACCACCTCAACAACCACAACAACCATCACAAGCTTCCTTCTCTTCTACCCATGAGCAAGTAAACATGGTCTCAGTCATATGGGGTAAGAAGACGGTTGAGGAATTCATGGAAAGGGAGAATAATGTGATCGAGGAGGATAATGTGACCAAGGAGTATGATGGAAAGACACGACTGGACAGTTCTTGTGGGGATGCCTCTAGCACCAAAAATTCTGATGTTCCATTTTTGCTTGAAAGTACCAAGTATGCCTAAGTCCTTACTTCTACCTCTTCTTGTGATAAGATACCACCAAGTGTCCTGCCGCTATTTGAAAAGGTGAAGTCACTCGTCTCACCCCCTAGGGAGCTCATGACACTTGTTGTCCCACCTTTTGTTGAGATGATAACACCTAATGTACCATCCCATTGGGAGCTGATGACAACTCAAGCTCCACCCCATGTGATAGAAACCACACCCATACTACCCCATGCCTTAGGAGGTCCTTCCCCCAAGGTTAGGCATGTTTGTGCTCGGATCTTCTTAAAATCCCTGAAATAAGGAATGGCAAGCATCCCAACATTCATTTCCTTGCTTAAGGATGTTTTCACTAGGAAGAGAAAAGTAATGGTGATGCCCCATAGAGAGATCATAGCTACGAAGCATGTCAATTTCATTTTAGTCAGATACTTCCCTAAAAAGAGAGGAGACCCATGTGTGCCTCTCATCTAGCACTACATCAACTTTCAACTAATCGAGCTTGCTTTCCTATATTTGAGCTCAAGCGTGAGCATAATGTCTTATAACAAAGTTTTGCAGCTCGACATAGAGAAAATGGACCCAGTAGACTGGGTACTGATGTTGGCAGATGGATCTATGAAGGTGACTAGAAGTATCTTGAATAATCAGATCATGGAAATGGACAAAATATTGAACATTGCTTACCTTGTTGACTTTATGGTCATGGATTTTGAGCCATTTGATGGAAAGAATTTCATTATCTTGGGGACATATTTCTTATCTACAGCCGATGCAGATATTAAGATACGCACTATCTCAATGACTTTCGCTTGTAATAGGAGGAAGTTTGACATTTTCATGTTTAGAGAGGAAGAAAGACAAAGGCTGAGGGATGAAGATCTATGTACTAACTTGGATTATATCAACTTCTGTGAGCAATGGTTGGCAAACAATAGATACAACAACATGCATGTTTTGTAGGATGAAGACCATGTAGTCAGAGACTTAGAAAGGGTCACTTTGGAAGAGAAATAAGACATTTTTGATGTGAACACCTGATGTGAAAATAAGATCATGCCTGACTAAAGGCAATAAATTTAGTGCTAGTGGGAGGCCCATGTCGGTTTGAGATTTCCAGAACCTCCTTTTTCTCATCATACTTTTGTTATTCCAAGAAATACACACCATACTTGATGGTTTCTCTATTTGTGAATCATGTAGTACATGAGAAAATGGAGAAAGGATGATTCATGAAGGAGCTGGCCAAAGAGGAGATTAAAATTGAAAAGAAAAATGAAAACCAGTGAAAAAGATACAGGATGACGTCCATAACAATTGTTCTATGCAACACGGTCGTGTGGTTGACAAGATAGAACAACCATGTTGCTCAGCACGGTCGTGGTGGCACTGCAATTCTCACCTAATGCTACGTTGATCATCCCACCTCTTAAAAATTGTATTCCATGACTCCATACCATTTAGCCTACTATTGTAAACTTCTACTTCATGTTGAGGACAACATGGTTTAAAAGTTTGGGGTGGTAAGCCCTTGCTTTGCCTCAATTTTCCACTATATTCCTTGCTCTACATTTTTTCTGAGATAATCAATTAGTTTAACTAAATCTTATACTTGTCTATCTTGACTTTGTGTGATTTCTTTACATTCATGCATACTTGTAGTTTAGTTCCATGCATTTTTGTGTAAATTTTCAAAATTTATGCTTTTCATGCCATGCATTGCATCTCATGTAGATTTTTTTGGTAATTTTTGTGTTCTTTAGCTAGGATTTTCTACTTTATTCTTTTTATTCCCTAAATATATGCTTGTATGTGATTGAATACAAATTGGCACCATTTTGGCCAATTTTGCCCAAATTTGGAAATTCTTGCCTAAAGTATGTTTTGACTTAATATCCCCTATTGATGTGAAAATGTTGATCAATGACAAATGCATGCTAAGTTTCTATATTCTATTTTTAAATGGCCTTAATTGTTGACCTTCTACATGTGAGTCACTTCTCTTAAGTTTGTGAATGGTTTGGTTGAATTGTGACTTGAGCAAGCTATGAATGCTTACAACTTATATAATCACATGATAAAAGTATGAATCTCATGTTGTTCACTTATGTGTTGTGATATTGTCTGATGAAGTGTTGGAATGGCTTTCATGCATGAAATTTATGTTGAGAACCATACTAGTGACCCTCGTTTGACCCACTTTTTATTTCATCATCTTCTTACCTCTCCACCTCATGAAAGGATGCCAAAGTGCAAATATTCAGCTTGGCCACCTCCAAAAGTTTGGGGTGGCCATATCTGTATCTCATGACTTCACTCTCACAACCATATGCCCTACCTACACCAAGGGCAAAGAAAAGAAAAAGAAAAGAGAAGAAATAGCAAAAATAAAATAAAAGATGCTCCTATGTAATAGCATCTAAATAAAGAAAAGATGAGTTTTCTATGTAATAGCACTCCAATATCTTACTTGCAATATTTTCATCTATTTTCATACCCATTGAGCTAGGAAACATCAAACCTAGCTCACTTCACCCTTTTTGCACAACTTGTGCATTCTATGCCCTATATTTGAAGTTTGTATGCTCAATGCTCTTTTTGTGATTGGTTTGTGAAAGTGGAGAGGAGAGAGGTGGAACACATGTACTTAGTCACTTTTAAGCCCATTTAGTCAATAATCATCCATTGATATACATTTGTCATTCTTGTTTGTTAGAAGAAATTGAAGAGAGATTAATTTGGAGCATACTTGAGGAAAAGTATGTTTAAAGCTTGTGGTGGTAATGCAGCCCTATTTTAGGCTTTGTCTTGTGCCTTTTTGTATCTTAATCACATATAAACATGTTAGAATGCAAGTTATTTCCCCAATATGTGATTTCATATCAAATAAACTTATGGTGTTTTTTGCGTGTTTTCAGGGTTTCTGTACATGCATTGGATGTAAAGGAGAGAAAAGGAGAGGATCCTTGGGTTTCTACACCCTCAGATTGGACCCAAATCTTACCTAAGCATCCCTTGAATAGGCAGAAATTGGTCCAAGGCAAAAAGCAACCATTTAGAGGAGCTAAGAGCAAGGTTGAGCAGCTAAGCTCTCACCACATTTGTGGTACTGAGCCGCAGTCATGGCAAGATAGCTGAAAATCACAGTAACGACATTGAGGATATCAAGGATTTACCACGACCGCTCATAATGGTAGTGGCGTTGAAGATCTACCTCACTCGTGGCAGCTACCACGATCACGATGTTCAACATCGATAACGACCTCTATAGAAGGATGACTGTGTCCACCTCCATCCACCTCACTTGTGCCATGCGCCATGCTCGTGCCACCTGCTACTCACCACGACCATGGCCAGTGAGCCTCCAAGGTCCCATTTTTCACTATCATTTTAGCCTTCACCACCTCACCCATGCCCATCCACCATGATCGGGATGACACTTGTGACGGCCGCTATCAAACCGAAAGCCAAATCATCACAGTAATTACGCAGAATAACCATTAGCAGCAGATTAACAAAAATCACTAAAAATTAAAACCATTTTACAAAGAGATCCATTGCCAGGAAACTCTTAAAGAAAAAACCAAAGCAATAATATATACATCATGGATCACATTGTACATACATTGTGTCATCTCATCTCGAGGATATCATATACTAGTTGCTTTGCCCAAACATATGCATAATCAACATAAAACCTCGAGGCATACAAGCCAAAATCTCAGATCCTTTATAAAACCATTACGTACTAACTCCCAAGGACCTGAGAGTACAGAGATGACACATAAGACTTCTATCTACAAGACACAACATACAACACACTCAACCTGAGCTGTTACTGCTATCCCTATTGCAATTGTCCTCCCTCTATAGTACAGTCTCTACCTCCTCATCTGCGTCCACCTAAAAATGTTGGGACCAACGGGGTGAGACAAAAGTCCCAGCGAGAGATATAACTATCCACCAACAATATTATTATCACAGGTAAACAATATGAAACTGAGCAGAGGATATTTTATATTAATAATCAAGATGAATCACTATTTATAAGCAGAACAGAGCAATATCATCTTTTAAAGCAATGCAACTATCTATGATAGAGCAATAAATCATCTATTCACTTTATAAGGAATATGAAGAACACATATAACATCTATCCATTTAAGATGTATAAAAGTAGTGTAACATCAACCAATGTTTCCTTATTCAATCCTTACGCAAATACGCTACACGGCTGATTACATATTTACAATCATAGTTATGCCTCGAGAAGATGAGGTATACCACTCATGCTCCAACCGACCACAACTACATAAAGCATCGGTACCATACGAGGTCAAAGGAAGAGACAACTTTCAAGACCTCACCTGTCTCGGTCAGTACGAGACCACTAGCAGTGACATCACGTGTCAAACTGCAATTAACTTGCCAGAGTATAGTGTCATCTTCACTATAGAGTTACAGCCACATCATGCACTCTCTTTAGGGAGATCACACAACAATCCCCGATATATTAATATTGAGTCATGGCACATAGCCATACTCTGAGGGAAATATCACACATCAATCCCTATTTAGATGTAAGGATATGTTTGCCCATCACCCCCACACATTCAAAAATATTCTCTCCGGGTTAAACTCGTTTCACCATTCAACAAATTTTGACACTGAATGGATCTATGGCTAGGGAAACGACATGATACAGTTCCACTTGATTAATTAGGTGCATTACAATATCTTTTAGCATCAACCAAGTTACATGCATGAACTATAATAGATGCTACAAAGAAATGTGTAATACATTTATCAAGCACTTTCATAATCTTTGGAACACATTGAATGCATAACACTCGGGATCTCAGTCCCTTATCACATTACTGGGGATTATCATCCCTTAATATTGTGATCATCATGATTACTAGATCTGGGTATTCAAACCCTCAGTTCATCATTGAACATTGTCACCTCTTATCAGGTAACTATTACCTGTAGGTCCTCAAACCCATGTATACATTATACTTGTTGAAAAAGTATTTCACACGGCTCACACAGCTTATTTAATCTGTATCATATGAAATAACATAGCTCATACCTGGCTATGCTCATCATCTCATGATACATGCATGGTTAGTATTTCATGATAAAAACAATATAAAGTACATATAATCACCATGAAATACAAGAGAAATACAACCTTCCCAATATTAGGGTTAGGGTTTCCCTTTTTAGCTGAATAGGGGTTCAAGTTCATTTTATCAAGAATCAACACCCTAATTCATAGCTCCACACATATTAGGAGCATACATTGATATCATAAGTATTCAATCATACTTGTTTATTCTCATCATTTATCATTAAATTTTTATCACACAAAGTATGAGTTTCTCTCTCATCCTCACTAGGATATTGATTACATCATACTTTATTAAGTTGTCTCAACCCTTTTCTTAAGGTACATTGGCCTATACTTATAAAAATGCATTAAAATCTTTACATCTGAATGTATCATTTGACATAACACACTTCATGTGTTACTCAATCAAGTATATCAGATTTGAGGTGCTTACTTCCATATTGGTTTTGAGGTGCTTCCACCATATCGGGCAAGAGGTGTGTGCTTCCACCATATTAGGCAAGAGGTGTGTGTTTCCACTATATCAGGCAAGAGGTGTGTGATTCTACCATATCAGTCAAAGGTGTGTGCTTCCACTATATCGGGCAATAGGTGTGTGCTTCCACCATATCTGGCAAGAGGTGTGTGTGTCACTTATATCAGTTTACTCAAGTGTAGGGTTTTGCATATCGGGTTAGACCCTTATGCTCATACCTTTTCAAACCTTCAAAGTATCAACCTACCATGTTTTGAGTGACAACCTAGATAACTGGTTAGTCCTTTTCAACCAACCCAAATGTACAAAATGATAGGGGTGTGGGGATACAAAGTATAATGGATTTCATATCACCATATTGGGTTTCATTACCATATCGGGTTAGAGGTGCTTCAACCCGATATCAGTTCGTGCCATGATGATGTCATAATCATCAAGCTCTAGAATTTCATCCCTTACTATTCTAGTTCATGGAAAACAATCCTATGCAACTATTAGAACTCATAGAATCATAAATCATTCAAGAAAAATCGAAATTGAAAGTAGATCAACAAGTATAACAAGATTGAAGGTGAATAATAACATGATTGGGTTCAAGTTATATAAACTGCCTCAAGAACAACTTCAAAGCTCCAAGCTCCAAAGCTTCATGTTCACAATGTTGAAGATGAACTTATCAAAGATCCAAGACTTGTTCACAACTCCTCTATATGCAAAGAATCACCATAGATAAGAACTTGGCAAAGAAGAAAAGAAAGGAAGAATCACGACTCGAGAATCATGCTTCAACCAAGGTTGAAGATGACCATGGCTTCACCTTAATATTAAGGCTCGAGCTCCTCCTTGATTTTCAACTACTATGCATGATATATAAGAGAAAGAGAGTTGTAGGATTCAAAAAGTTTCACTAGTAGGTGAAAGAAGTGGTATATATAATTGAGGCTCATGAGAGAGAGTGTATAAGAGGTGTCATCACATTATACTACTAGGTGACACATGTCCATGCATGGGTTGAAACATGTCCATCCATGCACACATATTTATATTGACATGCAAAACTCTTGGGGATAATCTATGGATAAGATTTCGGCCATTAGTTATCTTGTTGAACAAGACATTTCAACCCAACATCACTTTATTCACAAACAGATACAACTTTTCCAAGGAAAGTTGTAAAATGATATCCATCAACTTCTTGAGGTGCTTAACTCGTCATGGCCTTTAAAAAGAGTTGAAAAAATGATATGGGACCTCCTCTATGGCTTCTTGTCTGATAGGCACTCCCATATAAGCTCTACAACTCAATACATTTCAATACAACTCATTTTAGGGTTTCGACTATACAACTCTTCTTGGTCTTTTCATTACCAAGAATACCATCACTCAAATATGATTCAAACATGGTGACTCTTTCTTTATATCTCCTCTAGATGATGCTAAGAGAGAGTAGGGACAATCTATAGGTGGTAATTTGCATATCAACCCTACATTTTGGGTAAATTGCAATTTGCACCAAAATTGGTACACAAGGTACAAGCATTTTTCAACCAAGCTCCAACTTGGAACTTATGCTTTCCACAAGCCACCCCTTAACATAATTCTCTCTATTATGATACTAAATAACTCGAGGCACATTCAAAATGTGGCATATTTCAATATAACCCCTCATCTTGGGTAAATTGCAATTTACACCCAAACTATCATATAATGCACAAACCATTTGCAAATAAGCTCAAACTTGAAAATTAAACTCTCCTTGAGTCTTAATTACTTTTCAAAAGATTAAAACAAGTTTATAAATAACTTACTTAAGCTAAACTTCTAGGTTTATGCCATAACCCAGGTCAGGGATGTTACAATTATCAACCCCTAATAGGGATTTCGTCCCTAAAATCTCAAGAGAAAAGAGAAGGGTACTTCCTCCTCATTTCTTCCTCCAGCTCCCATGTGGCTTCTTCAATGCCAAGGTGATGCCAGAGAACTTTCACAAGAACTGTCTTTCTTTTTCAACTTTTTGATTCTTTGTCAAGAATCATCATTGGACCTTCCACATAGGATATATCTTCATTCATTTCTACCTCTATAGGTTGCAACACCAACTCTATATTAGGATGACACTTTCTCAACATAGATATATGAAACACTAGATGTAGTCTATTTAGCTCAGGTGGCAACTCTAACCTATAGGCTACCTGTGACGACCCCACCGCCTGAGTCGCCACAATGGTAATTATGCAGAATAATCAATAGCAGTGGATTAATGAAATTCACCAAAAATTAAAACCATTTTATAAAGGAATCCATTGCCAGAAAACTCTTAATGAAAGAACCAAGGCAATATATACATCATGGTTCACATTGTACATAAATTGTACCATTTTATCTCGAGGATATCATATACACGTTGCTTTGCCCAAACATATACATAAGCAACATCAAATATTGATATAAACAAGCCAAAATCTTAGATCGTTCATAAAACCATTACGTACTAACTCCCAAGGACCTGAGAGTATAGAGATGACACATAGGATTTCTATCTACAAGACGCGACAGACATCACACTCAACCTGAGTTGTTACTGATGTCCCTACTGCTGTTGTCCTTCCTCTATAGAACGGTTTCTACCTCCTCATGCACATCCACCTAAAAAGAATTGTGGAACCCACGGGGTGAGACAATTGTCCCAGTGAGAGATATAAATCACCTCCAACAATATTATTATCACAGATAAACAATATAAAATTGAGCAGAGGATCTTTTATGTAAATAAGCATGTTTAGTTGCAGTGCAAAGCAATAGAATTTTTTAAACAATTTAACTATCTATAACATAGCTATAGATCATCTATTTGATTTATAAGGAATATGAAGAACATGTATAACATCTATCAACTAAGATGCATAGAAGTAATGTAACATCAACCAATGTTTACGTATTCAATCCATAAATAGATACACTACACAACTGATTACATATTTAAAATCACACTTATGCCCAGAGGAGATGATGTATACTGCTCATTCTCCAACTAAACACGGCTACACAAAGCATCAATACCATACAAGGTCAATGGAAGAGCTGGCTACCAAGACCTCACCCGTATCAGTCAGTACGAGACTACTGGTAGTGACATCATGTCAAACTGCAACTATCTTGCCGAGGTATAGCGACATCTTTGCTAAAGAGTTACAGACACATCGTGCACTCTCTTGGGGGAGATCACACATCAATCCCCGGTACATTTCATCAGGGCGATTACACGGCAACCCTGGTATTCATTAGGAAATCACACAAAAATCCCTATCTGGATGTAAGGATATGTTCGTCCTTCACCCCCACATATTAAAAAATATGCACTCTGAGTTAAACTAATTTCTCCATTCAACAAATCCTTACACTGAATGGATCTATGGCATGGGAAACTACATGATAAGGTTCAACTTGATTAATTAGGTGTATTACATTATCTTTTAGAATAAATCAAGTTACAAGAAAGAATTATAATAGATCCTACAAAGAAAGGTGTGATACATTTATCAAGTACTTTCATAATCTTTAGAACACATTGAATGAATAACACTCGGGATCTCAGTCCCTTATCACATTACTCGGAATTCTCATCCCTTAACATTATCATCATCATGATTGCTAGATCTGTGTATTCAAACCCTTAGTTCA
The DNA here is from genome assembly GCA_963693085.1 of Alisma plantago-aquatica. Lineage (NCBI taxonomy): Eukaryota > Viridiplantae > Streptophyta > Magnoliopsida > Alismatales > Alismataceae > Alisma > Alisma plantago-aquatica. The sequence goes on from OY856411.1 coordinate 1,111,521,315, forward strand.
TCACTACAAATTGTTATCTCTTATCCGGTAACTATTACCTCTAGGTCCTTAGACCCAGGTATACATAATACTTGTTATACAAGTATTTCACATAGCTCACAAGGCCCATTTAATCTGTATCATATGAAACATCATAGCTCATACCTACCTATGCTCATCATCTCATGATACCTGCATGGTTGGTATTTCATGATAAAAGTAATATCAAGTACGTATCACCACCATGCAATACAAGAGAAATACAACCTTCCCATTATTTGGGTTAGGGTTTCCCTTTTCCCCGATTAGGGTTAGGGTTTCCCTCTTTAGCTGATTAGGGGTTTCAAGTTCATATTATCAAGAATCAAAACCTTAATTCATATGATCAAGAATAAAAAACCCTAATGAATAGCTCTACACATATAGGGGTATCATTATATGCCCATTGAATGATTATCACACAAAGTATGAGTTTCTCTCTCATCCTCACCATGATTATGATTACATCATATTTTCTTAAGTTGGTTCAATCCTTTTCTCCAGGTACATTGACTTACATTATCAAAATGCATTAAACTCTATACATCTTAATGTATCATTTGACATAACACACTTCATGTGTTACTCAATCAAGTATATTGGATTGCGGTGTTTCCACCATATCAGGCATGAGGTGTGCCATCCAACTCATAAAAACAAGATTAACTAATGGGAAAGCGTATCATTCGCAGCGGATTAACAAAAATCACTAAAAAATTTAAACCTTTTGCAAAGAGGTCCATACACAGGAAAACTCTTTTATCAAGAACCAATGTATATCATCTACATCCTAGTTCATAAGCATATCACATGTACTATCTCTTCTCGAGAATTATATACAACAATTACTTTGTCAGAATTATACTTAAGCAACTCAAAATCTCATGGCATCAAGCCAAAATCTCAGATCGATACATTAAAAGAACTAACTACTAACTCCGAGGACCTGAGAGTACAAAGATGACACATATGACTTCTATCTACAAGACACGACAGACAGTACACTCAACTTGAGTTGTCACTGCTGTCCTTGCTGCTATTGATGTTCTTCCTCTACAAGATATTCTCAGTCTCCTCCGTTCTTGTCCACCTAAAAATGTTGGATCCCACGGGGGTGAGACAATTGTAATTTCCCCAGCGACAGATATAACTATCTGCCAAAAACATTATTATTGCAGTTTAATGATATAAAACTAGGCAGAGGATAAGTAGTTTAAAGCATTATCATCTTTTAAAGCATTGCAACTATTTATGATAGAACAATAAATCATCTATCCTCTTAATAAGGAATAGGAAGAACATGTATATCATTTATCTACTATATCATTTCAACATCTCAAGCTTTTCCTTATTATCCTAATATGTCACCCATGATTCATTCTTGTTTTCATCTGTTGGCCTTAGCCAATCTGCTAAACAAATATTGAATTATTCCAGACATAAGAGTATACATCATCATATTCTATCTAGGCATTGGACTATGCCAATCCCTTGGTTATAGGCTTCATGCCTCTGCCAGGTATTGGACTTTAACCAATCCTGATTACACCGCCAGGCATTAGACTCTACCAATCCTGATTACACAGCCAGGCAGTGGACTCTAACCACTCCTAATTACATGCTTCATGCCTCTGCCAGATATTGGACTTTAACCAATCCTGATTACACAGCCCGACAGTGGACTCTAACCACTCCTGATTACACAGCCAGGCAGTGGACTCTAACCACTCCTGATTACAGGCTTCATGCCTCTGCTAGGTATTGGACTTTAACCAATCCTGATTACACAGCCAGGCAGTGGACTCTAACCACTCCTGATTACATAGCCATGCAGTGGACTCTAACCACTCCTGATTACATGCTTCATGCCTCTGCCAGGTATTGGACTTTAACCAATCCTGATTACACAGATCATGGGATATAAATTCCTTTTAACTCATCATTGATCATCACATCCTTCTTTAGGATCTAAAACCTTAGGTTAGCCTTCATAGCTTTTCACATTCTTTATTGAATTCAATTGTTCCTTTTATTAAGTTTATTAAAACGTTATCATTTCTTACAATAAACTTTTATAATAATCTTGGTACCTTTCACTATGCCACAATTGTTCTCATGGCTCATACGGCCCATAAAATATCTTGTCACCTATCACTAGGCGACATCTAATCATATGGCTCACAAGGCCATTAAACATCGTGTCACCTATCACTAGGCAACATCTAATCATATGTCTCACAAGGCCATTACACATCTTGTCACCTCTCACTAGGCAACAATAACATATCACCTCATGTAATACAATAGTAACACCACTATTCCCTCAATAGGGTTAGGGCTTACTATTCACATCACATTAGGGTTTCTCATGTCCCATTGCCCAATTTAGGGTTAGGGTTTCCCATCTCACATTAATTAGGATTTCATATTTATCAAATCAACCTTAATATATTGCTCCACACCTCTAGGAGCATCCATTAACATCTCAAGTATTCAATCATGTTTATTACTTTTAACATTTATCATTTATCATTAAATGATTATCAATACAAGGTATGAGTTCATTTCTCATCCTTATCATGGTATGATTACATCATACTCATTAGTTTAGATTAACCCCATTCTCAAGGTATATTAGCCTATTCTTATCAAAGTATATCAAACTCATTACAATTCATTGTAACAATTTACATAACATACTTCATGTGTTTCCTATCCAAGTATATTGGATTTGAGGTACATCAATGCTTATCAACCTTGGGATGCTAAAAGTGATATCAATCATATCTTGATGTATCACTTTCCTCATCACTTCCAACTTACTTGAGTTATCAACTTATCTTGGATTAAGGTATTTCCCATCTTAATGCTTTCATCCACTAACCTATCACTTTTACCATGAAGTGCATAGGTCACACACAAGAATGGTGCAACTATCTTCAATGATATGGACTCATTTCAGGTTAAGGCATTGCTTACTATAAAGTTGCCTATGATCAACCATTTGAGATGTTTCATCTTTATAAGGTAATACCAACTATTTTATCATTAGGGTTCTCTTATTAGGGTTATGGTTTATCATCATATTGCCTAAGATTAGGGCTTCACTTATTATAACTCAAAATTTGAGTTTCACATACCTTCACCCTATATTAGGGCTCCTCATCATACCATTGCATAGGGTTTCACATGGCATCACCCTCAATTAGGGTTTCACATGACATCACCCTCAATTAGGGTTTAAATTCAATTATCCACAATTAGGGTTTGCTATTCATCCTAATTAGGGTTTCCATTCAATTACGCATAATTAGGGTTTACTATTTATCCCAATTAGGGTTTCATCTTCCATTACCCATAATTAGGGTTTCTTATATCATCACCCTAAATTAGGGTTACATCATTACTCTAGACTAGGGTTTCACTCAGGATTGCCCAACTTTTAGGATTATGGCTTATTAACCCACTTGATTAGGGTTTCATGATCTCTTTACTAAGGATCATACCCTAATCACATATTCTTCATAATTAATACTCATGTATGAATTCCTTTCTATCATCCACTCAACTTGATTAGGTTACATCAACCTTTCAATCAAACATGTACAACTATGGTTGACAACTATGGTTGACATAGTGTATTGAGACATTGCTTTCATAAGCTTTTAGGGTTAACCATTCTAAAGGTACTGATCATCTAGGTACTTTAGTATTTTAACCTTTGTACCTATCATTGATAATCATTATTATCAACCATTGGATCAATGGATCAATCATCACCTTAAATCTCCAAATGATTTGATCACTTTAGATCTCCATTCAGTTTTGGCATTTCAACACCACATGGTTTTGAAACTGTTTGGGCATCTAGGGTTTCCTTCAACCAATCAATTAGGACCATTGGATCAACGTCCAATTACATCAGCAATTATCTCCAACTGGTCTTAAGATCAATTACCCATTTGATCTTGAGAGCAATTACCCATTCGGTCTTGAAATCAATTATCCATTCAGTTTTGTAACTGAATTAACTCAATCGATTTTGAAAACCGGTTGCCCATGTTGAGGTGTGTGCTTAAGATGACATCATCATCTTCAAGATACAAACCCACAAAACTTTCTGTAATTTCCATGGTGATTTCACCAATCATTCAAATAAAATTTCGGGAATAATGAAGGAATCAACAATTGATAAAAATATGGAATCAATAACAAAGTTCAAGGGTTCAAGTTATAAAACCCACCTCCAATTGATCTTCAAAGCTTCAAGCTCACATCAACAATGGTGTATGCAACTCCTTTCACTATCCCAAGGATCGTCCTCAAGCTTTGAGTGAAAAGGAATGGTTAGAATTGAAGATGGGATCGAGATATGAAGAAATCATGCATTGATTTTCGATTTCCACCATGGAATCAAGGTAAACGAAGGTCAAGAAGCTTACCAACAGGTTGGGGGTCGTCCTCCTGTTGCTCCAAGATCCCTTGGTAGTTTTTGCAAGTAAGAAGTGAAAGTGGATTCGGAATTCCCTTTCAACTCATGGATAAAGGAGCATATATATGAATTTTATTGAAAATTCATTTAAAAGAGAGAAAGTAGGGATTATCTCCTCCATTTCCTTGCCACTTTCCCCCTTCCCTTACTTGGTTACTAGGATATACCCTTTTCCTCATATTCCACTCAATTATACATGAATTAAAGGAAAACAAATTAAGCACCTTAACCCTTATAATAATAATATCCAAAAGTTAGTGGATATTTCTTTTTCTTTTAATAATGTGAGTGGGTTATCCACTTGCTTGAGATATTTTCGTGCCTTCGAAAGGCACATGGTCGTCCATTATTTTGAAAAATCATCCCTATCCTTTTGGTTGAAGGTATCTTCAATTAATATATTTATTTTTGCTTTAAATTGAAGTAAAGTTCCAATTTATGCTTAAATCTTGATTATTTTAATATCAAGATTCTCTCTCCTCCAAAGTGATCCAAATGAGGCTCCCCCCTCATTTTATTTGATCTACATGATGACAAGAAACATTAGGGACTATTTTGAAGTGGTAATTTGCATATTGAACCCTATGTTTTGGGTAAATTGGACATTACACCAAAACTAGGTTTTAATGCACAAACATTGCTTTTTCAGCTCTTTCTTGGTACTCAGGATACCACAAGCCTTACCTCTGCATCATCTTCATTATCCTGATGCTTCAACACATGAGGAACATCTTATCATGTAACATTTGCAATTTAACCCCTCAACTTGGGTAATTTGCATTTTAGTCCAAAACAAGAAAAACAATGTTTCAACATTATTCGAAAAGGACTAAAATTGAAACATAAGTTCCCCTTGAACCTTAATTACTTTTCAAGAAATAAGAGCAAGCATATAATTAACATTATTAAGCAAAACACCTAGGGTTAAGGCATAACCCAGGTCAGGGATGTTACAAATCATAAACCCCTAACAAGGATTTTGTCCCCGAAATCCCAGATAAAAAGGAGACAAATATTATTCATTTGTTGTATCATCAAGTCTCCACATAACATCTCATTGTTATGGAGACACCATAGAAATTTGATCAATACAAAGTTCTTCCACACAAAATTCTCATAGAATCAAACACATAGGACACATACTCCACTATCCTTTCATTATTGACTGTGGAGTTAATTCTATGTCAGATAACATTTTTCTTATTTAGATCGAGGTTATTTGTTAATTTAATTTGATAAACTTTTCTTGCAATAATTTTACAATTATTCCTTCAAATAGTTCATTCTCATCAATGTTATGTTTATTCAAAGCATAAACCCCTAACATATGATGTCCATGCTACATTAGGTAACTGGACTGATTCCACAGTTAACCATTCTAGGTAACCATCATAAAATAGCCTGATATTTCTCAGATACCAGAATCCCCTACCTTGGTATATAACACATGTGTTAATAAACACATCATATCCTCATCTTCATTTTTGTTTATAAGTTGATTTATAATTAAATCAAATTCCTCCGTATATCGATTAGAATGTGGTAGAAATTTCCATGCCACATCTCCTTCTTGATTAGGCTTCTTTGGATTGTTTCAGAATGATTACTTGATCAGAGTAATCAGAAAGGTAACAATCTAGGTATGTCATACTTACCTTGACTTCAATAAATGAATACCTGGACAGGGTATTCAAGAACTAAAATTAGGTAGTATGTATTTATTTTATTTTATGTTTTCATCTCTTTAAATTTTAATATACTTAATATCTCATATTTTTCTCTGAGTTCCTTTTTCATCTCTTCCCTTCCTTAAAGGAGAAAGAGAAACTTCAAAACATATAAAAGAATATTAAATTGAACACAAGTTTTCATTCTACTTATCTCTTCATCATATCTTCAAAGGATTATACAAATAAACTAAATAACATCTACCTTTCTTATAGTAGGGAACAAAAGATAATTCAAAATAGAAAGTTCTATCTTGACAAGTCTACCTTCTACCAGTTATCTAGTGTCTTGTATGTTGGGTCACCCCATCACTTTCTATTTGGACATTGCCACCTCAGATGTCCTCTCTGTCCACATCTATAGCAAGCTTTGAGCCTTTTAGGTGACTGTTGCTTGGGTGCACTACATTGTAGTTGAGTCGGTACTATTGAAATCTTTGATTGTTTAGTACCACCAATTCCTTGTTCTTGTGACTAATTAGACTTCCTTTTAAGGTCTGTCTCATGTTTCTTTGTCATAGACCCTTCTATCCTTCGAATTGACTCCACAAATGTGGAAAACCTCTCTCTACTTTCTAGTGCAGATGCCGGAATAGACATCTCTGCATTCAATCCTTTTTTAAAACATCGAATCTTTTCCTCCTCAGTAGCAGCCATCTGAAGATAAAATCGTAAAAGTTCCATGAACTTAACCTCATATTCACTTATTGACATGGCTCCCTGTCGTATCTTCTCAAATTGTGAGATCTTTTCATCTAAATAAGTCATTGGAAAATAATTATTGACGAATTCTCGACGGAATTCCTCCCATCCAACCTCTTCATCATTCCTTTTTATTTCTTCTATAGCCCACCAATGTCTAGCACTACCCTTCAAAAGGTACATAGCATGTTTAACTTTGTCAGCATCCAGGATATTAAGGATCTTAAAAGCCTTTTCTAATTAAGTGAGCCAGAGATCAACATCTGTTGGTTCAGATGTCCCAGCATATTATATGGCTCCTACATGATATAGTCGTTCAAAGGTCTTACCAGACCCATATCCCTCATTGGAAATTGGTGCCCTAGGTGCTGGTGCTGGCATCCGGTTTGCCATATACTTCAGTGTAGTCACGAGTTGCCCAAAAAGATTATGAACATCTGGGTTTCCTCTCATGACTTCATCAACATGGAGATTTTCAGGCACTGGTTCCTCCCTCGCCTGATACCTTGCACCTCCCACTGTTTCAACAACATTGCTCTCAGTAACGTGTTCCTCGTGCTCTCCAGACATCTTGGAGTTATATATCTTCTTCTGCATAAATAGAAGGAACTATAAGATACACTGGGGTACACTTAGAACATACTCGACACCTTAGTCCTATGTCTCTATAGACTTGGTGAACCTAGAGCTCTAATACCACTAAATTGTGGCATCTAACTCATAAAAATAAGATTAACTAATGCGGAAGCGTATCATTCGCAGCGAATTAACAAAAATCACTAAAAATTTAAACCTTTTGCAAAGAGGTCCATACATAGGAAAACTCTTTTATCAAGAACTAATGTATATCATCTATATCCTAGTTCATAAGCATATCACATTTACTATCTCTTCTTGAGAATTCTATACAACAATTACTTTGTCAGAATTATACTTAAGCAACTCAAAATCTCAAGGCATCAAGCAAAAATCTCAGATCGATACATTAAAAGAACTAACTACTAACTTCGAGGACCTGAGAGTACAGAGACGACACATATGACTTCTATCTACAAGACACGACAGATAGTACACTCAACTTCAGCTGTCACTACTGTCCTTGCTGCTATTGATGTTCTTCCTCTACAAGATATTCTCAGTCTCCTCCATGCTTGTCCACCTAAAAATGTTGGATCCCACGGGGTGAGACAATTGTAATTGCCCCAAAGAGAGATATAACTCTCCACCAAAAACATTATTATTGTAGTTTAATGATATAAAACTAGGCAGAGGATATGCAGTTTAAAGCATTCTCATCTTTTAAAGCATTGCAACTATTTATGATATAACAATAAATCATCTATCCTCTTAATAAGGAATAGGAAGAACATGTATATCATTTATCTACCATATCATTTCAACATCTCAAGCTTTTCCTTATTATCCTAATATGTCACCCATGATTCATTCTTGTTTTCATCTGTTGGCCTTAGCCAATCTGCTAAACAAATATTGAATTATTCCAGACATAAGAGTATACATCATCATATTCTATCTAGGAATCGGACTATGCCAATCCCTTAGTTATAGGCTTCATTCCTCTGCCAGGTATTGGACTTTAACCAATCCTGATTACACCGCCAGGCATTGGACTCTACCAATCCTAATTACACAGCCAGGCAGTGGACTCTAACCACTCCTGATTATAGGCTTCATGCCTCTGCCAGGTATTGGACTTTAACCAATCCTGATTACACAACCAAGCAGTGGACTCTAACCACTCCTGATTACACATCCAGGCAGTGGACTCTAACCACTCCTGATTACAGGCTTCATGCCTCTGCCATGTATTGGACTTTAACCAATCCTGATTACACAGCCAGGTAGTGGACTCCAACCAATCCTGATTACACAACCAGGCAGTGGACTCTAACCACTCCTGATTACAGGCTTCATGCCTCTGCCAGGTATTGGACTTTAACCAATCCTGATTACACAGATCATGGGATATAAATTCCTTTAACTCATCATTGATCATCACATCCTTCTTTAGGCTCTGAACCCTGAGGTTAGCCTTCATAACTTTTCACATTCTTTATTGAATTCAATTGTTCCTTTTATTAAGTTTATTAAAATGTTATCATTTCTTACAATAAACTTGTATAATCATCTTGGTACCTTTCACTATGCCACAATTGTTCTCATGGCTCATAAGGCCCATAAAATATCTTGTCACCTATTACTAGGCAACATCTAATCATATGGCTCACAAGGCCATTAAACATCTTGTCACCTATCACTAGGCAACATCTAATCATATGGCTCATAAGGCCATTACACATCTTGTCACCTCTCACTAGGCAACAATAACATATCACCTCATGTAATACAATAGTAACACCACTATTCCATCAATAGGGTTAGGGCTTACTATTCACGTCACATTAGGGTTTCTCATGTCCCAATACCCAATTTAGGGTTAGGGTTTCCCATTTCACATTAATTAGGATTTCATATTTATCAAATCAACCTTAATATATTGCTCCACACCTCTAGGAGCATCCATTAACATCTCAAGTATTCAATCATGTTTATTATTTTTAACATTTATCATTTATCATTAAATGATTATCAATACAAGTTATGAGTTCATTTCTCATCCTTATCATGGTATGATTACATCATACTCATTAGTTTAGCTTAACCCCATTCTCAAGGTATATTATCCTATTCTTATCAAAGTATATCAAACTCATTACAATTCATTGTAACAATTTACATAACATACTTCATGTGTTTCCTATCCAAGTATATTGGATTTGAGGTACATCAATGCTTATCAACCTTGGGATGCTAAAAGTGATATCATTCATATCTTGATGTATCACTTTCCTCATCACTTCCAACTTACTTGAGTTATCAACTTATCTTGGATTAAGGTATTTCCCATCTTAATGCTTTCATCCACTAACCTATCACTTTTACCATGAGGTGCATAGGCCACACACAAGAATGGTCCAACTATCTTCAATGATATGGACTCATTTCAGGTTAAGGCATTGCTTACTATAAAGTTGCCTATGATCAACCATTTGAGATGTTTCATCTTTATAAGGTAATACCCACTATTTTATCATTAGGGTTCTCTTATTAGGGTTATGGTTTATCATCATATTGCCTAAGATTAGGGATTCACTTATTATAACTCAAAATTTGAGTTTCACATACCTTCACCCTATATTAGGGCTCCTCATCATACCATTGCATAGGGTTTCACATGGCATCACCCTAAATTAGGGCTTCACATGACATCACCCTCAATTAGGGTTTAAATTCAATTATCCACAATTAGGGTTTGCTATTCATCCTTATTAGGGTTTCCATTCAATTACCCATAATTAGGGTTTACTATTTATCCCAATTAGGGTTTCATCTTCCATTACCCATAATTAGGGTTTCTTATATCATCACCCTAAATTAGGGTTACATCATTACTCTAGACTAGGGTTTCACTCAGGATTGCCCAACTTTTAGGATTATGGCTTATTAACCCACTCGATTAGGGTTTCATGATCTCTTTACTAAGGATCATACCCTAATCACATATTCTTCATAATTAATACTCATGTATGAATTTTTTCTATCATCCACTCAACTTGATTAGGTTACATCAACCTTTCAATCAAATATGTACAACTATGGTTGACTTAGTGTATTGAGACATTGCTTTCATAAGCTTTTAGGGTTAACCATTCTAAAAGTACTGAACATCTAGGTACTTTAGGATTTCAACCTTTGTATCTATCATTGATAATCATTATTATCAACCATTGGATCAATGGATCAATCATCACCTTAAATCTCCAAATGATTTGATCACTTTAGATCTCCATTCGGTTTTGGCATTTCAACACCACATGGTTTTGAAACTATTTGGGCATCTAGGGTTTCCTTCAACCAATCAATTAGGACCATTGGATCAAAGTCCAATTACATCAGCAAGTATCTCCAACTGGTCTTAAGATCAATTACCCATTCGATCTTGAGAGCAATTACCCATTCGGTCTTGAAATCAATTATCCATTCAGTTTTGTAACCGAATTAACTCAATCAGTTTTGAAAACCGGTTGCCCATGTTGAGGTGTGTGCTTAAGATGACATCATCATCTTCAAGCTACAAACCCACGAAACTTGCTGTAATTTCCATGGCGATTTCACTAATCGTTCAAATAAAATTTCGGGAATAATGAAGGAATCAACAATTGATAAAATATGGAATCAATAAAAAAGTTCAAGGGTTCAAGTTATAAAAATCGCCTCCAATTGAGCTTCAAAGCTTCAAGCTCACGTAAAAAATGGTGGATGCAACTCCTTTCACTATCCCAAGGCTCGTCCTCAAGCTTTGAGTGAAAAGGAATGGTTAGAATTGAAGATGGGATCGAGATATGAAGAAATCATGCATTGATTTTCGATTTCCACCATGGAATCAAGGTAAACGAAGGTCAAGAAGCTTACCAACAGGTTGGGGGTCGTCCTCCTGTTGCTCCAAGCTCCCTTGGTCGTTTTGTCAAGTAAGAAGTGAAAGTGGATTCGGAATTCCCTTTCAGCTCATGGATAAAGGAGCATATATATGAATTTTATTGAAAATTCATTTAAGAGAGAGAAAGTAGGGATTATCTCCTCCATTTCCTTGTCACTTTCCCCCTTCCATTCCTTGGTTACGAGGCTATACCCTTTGCCTCATATTCCACTCAATTATTCATGAATTAAAGGAAAACTAATTAAGCACCTTAACCCTTATAATAATAATATCCATTTAGTGGATATTTCTTTTTCTTTTAATAATGTGAGTGGGTTATCCACTTTCTTGAGATATTTTCGTGCCTTTGAAAGGCACATGGTCGTACATTATTTTGCAAAATCATCCCTCTCCTTTTGGTTGAAGGGCTCTTCAATTAATATATTTATTTTTTCTTTAAATTGAAGTAAAGTTCCAATTTATGCTTAAATCTTGATTATTTTAATATCAAGATTTTCTCTCCTCCAAAGTGATCCAAATGAGGCGCCCCCTCATTTTATTTGGTCTACATGATGCCAAGAAACATTAGGGACTATTTTGAAGTGGTAATTTGCATATTAAACCCTAGGTTTTGGGTAAATTGCACATTACACCAAAACTAGGTTTTAATGCACAAACATTGCTTTTTCAGCTCTTTCTTGGTACTCAGGCTACCACAAGCCTTACCTCTGCATCATATTCATTCTCCTGATGCTTCAAAACATGAGGAACATCTTATCATGTAACATTTGCAATTTAACCCCTCAACTTGGGTAATTTGCATTTTAGTCCAAAACAAGCAAAACAATGGTTCAACATTATTCGAAAAGGACTAAAATTGCAACATAAGTTCCCCTTGAACCTTAATTACTTTTCAAGAAATAAGAGGAAGCATATAATTAACTTTATTAAGCAAAACACCTAGGATTAAGGCATAACCCAGGTCAGGGATGTTACATGAGGTGTGTGCTTGCTCCCATATCGGGTAAGAGGTGTGTGTATGCTAACCATATGGGAAAAGAGGTGTGTGTTCTTCCATATCGCCCAAGAGGTGTATGTGTGCTTCCATATCTCCCAAGAGGTGTATGTGTGCTTCCATATCATCCAAGAGGTGTATGTGTGTGTCACTCATATTGGGTTGCTCAAAATTAGGGTTTGCATATCGGGTTAGACCCTTATGCTAATACCTCTTCAAACCTTCATGGTATCGGCCTACCCTTCACCATGGGTTATGTGGGAAACCTAGACAACATGTTAGTATAAACCAAACCAAGTGTACAAACCAATAGGGGTGTGGGGTTCCAAGGTATATCGAGTTTCATATCATCATATTGGATTTCAACACCATATCGGGTTAGAGGTGCTTCAACCCGATATCTATTTGAGCCATGATGATGATCATCATCTAGCTCTAGAATTCGTTACTTACTATTCTAGTTCATGGAAAACAGTCCTATGCCACTAATAGAACTCATGGATCCATCAATTATACAAGAAAACTCAAAATTGAAAGTAGATCATCAAGTATGGCAAGATTGATGGTGAATAATAACATGATTGGGTTCAAGTTATATACCCACCTAAAGAGCAACTTCAAAGCTCCAAGATCCAAAGATTCACGTTCCCAAGGTTTAAGATGAACTTATCACAGAACCAAGACTTGTTCATAATTCTTCTACATGCAAGGAATCACCATAGTTAAGAACTTGGTGAAGAAGAAAAGAAAGAAAGAATCACAACCCGAGATTCATGCTTCAACCATCCCGAGTTTCATGCTTCAACCAAGGTTGAAGATGGCCATGGCTTCAACTTAAGCTTAATGGCTCAATCTCCTCCTTGCTCCTCACTACTATGCATGATATCTAAGAGAAATGGAGTGATACGGTTTGAAAAATTCACTAGTAGGTGAAAGGAGTGGTATATATAATTGAGGTTCATGAGAGAGAGAGTGTGTATAAGAGGTGTCATCATTTTACACTACTAGGTGCCACGTGTCCATGCATGGTTGACATGTGTCCATGCACACATATTTATCTTGACATGCAAAACTCTTGAGGATAATCTAGGGATAAGATTTCGGCCCTTAGTTATCTTGTTGAGCAAGATATTTCAACTCAACATCACTTTATTCACAAATCGATACACTTTTTCTAAGGAAAGTTGTAAACCGGCATCCATCACCTCCTTGAGGTGCTTAACCCATCATGGAAAAGGCCAAGAGTTGACAAAATGATATGGGACCTGCTCTATGGCTCCTTGGCTGATAGGCACTCCCGTATAAGCTCTATAACTCAATTAGGGTCTCAACTATACAACTTTTCTTGGTCTTTTCATTACCAAGAATACCACTACTAAAAAAAATGATTCAAACATGGTTCCTCTTTATTTATATCTCCTATAGATGATGCCAAGAGATATTAGGGACACTCTAGAGGTGGTAATTTTGCATATCAACCCTACATTTTGGGTAAATTGCAAATTGCACAAAAATTGGTAATTTTGCATATCCTCTAGCTTGGAATCACAATCCAAGACAGCCTTATACTTTTCTAGTGCACCCATCCCAAGAATTACATCAAACGCATGCATATCAAGTGGTATAAGATCCACCTGAATATTGTGTTCTGAAAAGAAAAGTACACATGGAGAACATACCTCCTGCAACACTGCAGATCTGACTAACAAAGTTTCTAATAACAAATTATTTGCTCTATGACTGACAATCATATTGCAGTCATGAATCACTTCTCGAGTGATAAACGAATGTATAGCAGTCGGATCAATAAAAATAGATACAAAGCATGATGAAGACATATCAGAATGAAACAATTGCATCTGATCTATCATGACTCGTGAATTGACTACTACCTCTGGCTGATTCATAGCATAGAATCTTGCCATTGCCTGCTGTTGACTCCGTGCTCTATTATTTAGTGCAGATGAACCTACTTGGGATGTCTATCCACGACCTTGTGTGCCACTGCTAAATTGTTGCCTCTGGGAGCCTTGTTGACTCTGCCTTGGTGGTTGAGTTACCTCACTGTCTCTAACTGGGCAATCCTTTATTAGATGTCTTGTCTTCCCACACTTGAAGCAGTCTCTGTTCTCCCATTGCGGCCTAGATGGTCCTATCACTGACATTGATACCATGCTATGGGCTCCACTTGGTAGAAAATTATGGCTTCTATCCTTACTTGATGTCCACTGCGTCTGAGCACTAAGCCTCTGTGGTGCTACTGGTGTAGGAAACCTCAGTTTCTTAAAGCTTATAAACCTCTATCCCTAGAATTGGGCAGGTACTTAACTACTGTTAGCTTCACATTTTTGAGTCACATACCTCTCTATCTGCCTAACTGAATCCACAATGGTGGCAAACCTCTCTCTATTCTCTAGAGTAGCTATAGGTGTGGTTAACTCAGCATTCAGACCCTTCTCAAAATGTCGAATCCTTTCCTCATCCGTAGTAGCCATGTGTGGACAAAACTGCAGAAGCTCCATGAACTTAGCTTTGTACTCACTAATCTTCATCGGTCCTTGTTTAATCTGTTCAAGCTATGAGATTTTCTCATCCAGATAAGTCTTGTGAAAGTATCTACTAACAAACTCATGTCAGAATTCCTTCCATCCGACCTCAACACCAAGTCTTTTCTCTTCTTCAATGGCCCACCAATGGCCAGTGCTTCCTTTTAACATGTACACAGCATGCCTAACTTTATCAGTTTCTAGGATGCTAAGGATTCTAAAGGCTTTTTCCAATTTAGTAAGCCATGAATCCTCATCTGCTGGGTCAGCTGTACCGGCATATTTGGTGGCTCCTACCCGACGTAACAGCTCAAAGGTCTTACCAGATCCATGTCCCTCATTGGAAACTAGTGCCCTAGGTGCTGGTGCTAGCATCTGATCTGCCATATGCGTCATTGTGGTCTTGAACTGCCCGAAAAGAGCATGAAAGGCTGGGTTTTCTAGCATGGCTTGATCAAGTTGGGGATTCTCAGGCATTGATTCCTCTCTAGCTTGTTCCCTTACACCTCCTCCTAGTGTAGAAATGATGAATGCATATTCATCTTAGTTTTAGTCACCATTTTTGGCCCAGTTTTACACTGAATGCTAATATTCACCCTTTGAATATGCTCATATACAATTTTCCCCAGTTCCATATCATTATTTAGAGTTTTGATCAAATCTATTCATCTCCATTACATGATTGAACATCATGCTATGTGTGCCAGTGTAGGAGTAGGGGATGGTGGTCCTGCTAACCGACTAGAGGGCCTAAGAAACTTTCGATAATTTGTACCGGGGGGTTGGTTCATGATGAACGTGACCATGATTTCAAAGGAAGACCATGACCGTGGTCCTAAGGATACACCTCGACCTACATGGAGATCACGACCTGACCACAGACCGTGACCGTGATCTGGTTACACCTCGACCTAAGGTTGGACTGTGACCTTAGGAGACTGTGACCATGCACCACACCATGATCGAGGTCTAAAGTAGCTTGACCACGACCGTGATCGAGACACGCACACATGACCGTAGACAAGAAGAGAAGGTCTGTGACCACTGTCAAGACACCTCAACCGCAGCCAAGAAGAGAAGGTCTGTGACCGTGGTCAAGACACCTCGACCGCAACCAAGAATATAACTACGAACGTAGAGTTAAGTGAGTGGCATGCACCTATAAATAGGCCACCCACCTATCTTGTCAAGGCATCAACTCATCCCGCCACCAAGCCATCACTTTATGCCCCGACCTGGGGAGTCCAATCTCCAAAGCCAAGAGCCAACCTCTGTGGTGTTCTTGTGCCTCTGTTCATCCAGATCTGAGGTGGAAACCCATATTGCAGCCATCCATCTACATCTCCAACGCCTTGCATACACCATCACATCAACAAACTGCTCCTTCGGTTGCAAGCAAGGAGGATGAGAAGAGAAGGAAGGTGGAGAGAGAAGGCATATCCCATCTTCTGTGGTGTCCTTCCTCGTCTAGATCTGCCCCAACGTTGTGTACAAGACTGCCTCTCCACCGAGTTGTGATTGTTTTACACCATGCTCATGCCAGATTCTTCCCTCTCTCTTGTTCTTTTTGTTTCTCTCACCATGTGCGAGTAGTTTCCTTTCACTGGGGTGCGGGGACTAGCCCTGCTGCCCGTGCTCACATGTCCTTCCATTAAACATTCCATGGTTTGTATATAACTTTTCATTTCCTTATTAATCGTTTGATGTGTGCTTGTGGATTGATCACCTGCTTGTATGATCTATTTCGTTCCTATATTGTGAGAACTTGAATACGTAGGTTTTGAATGTCAATTAATGTGGTTGAATACCTGACGAGAACTTCTGATGGGATTCCTTGAAGTCATAAGTGTGTGATCCATGAGGTGACGAGACATCTAGCCCACAACGACACTTCTATGTGCCGAATGCACGTATGGGGTCCCACAACTTCAGTTGGATATCTGTATCTTCAGAGTTGTAAGTGCATGATCTGGATGGCGATGAGACATCTAATGCCTAAGGTGATGCTTACGCAAACCTAACATCCGTATGGAGGATTTGCAACAACTCCATTTGGATGGTTATATCTAGCCTGGATGTGTGTGTTTGGATATGTTTGCATGTGTAGCGGTGGTGAAACCCGGGTCCATCCCAGCGATTCCCATCATTAATCTTTAATCAACTTTTAATCATGCTCTTTACTTTCCTTTCAATTAGTTTAATTAAACCCAAACCAATCTCTGTTCTAAATATTAGTCTTGATTGAGCTAGATCCGACTAGCAAAGATTCTTAAAAATGTTGTCCCTTGGGATTTGATCCTTAACTATACTGCGATAAGACCTGTCCACTTGCGGGTGGTATTATTGCATAAGGTTTTGATAAAAACTCAGGGATTTCAGCCCTGGGTGAGTTTGTTAGTGCAATAAGAACCACGTCAAGCAACACTGCTCTCAACAGCATGTTCTTCGTGTGCTCCAGCCATCTTTTAGCTTTAATTCTTCTCCTATATGAGTAGAAGTCACTATAAGATAAAATGGAGGACACTAGAATTGACTCAACAACCTTAATCCTATGTCTCTGTAAACTCAGCAAACCTTAGGCTCTGATACCAAAACTTTGTTACGACCTGACCGCCCGAGCCGCCACAATGGTAATTATGCGGAATAATCAATAACAACATATTAACGAAAATCACTAAAAATTAAAACCATTTTACAAAGATATTCATTGCCAGGAAACTCTTAAAGAAAGAACCAAGGCAATATATACATCATGGTTCACATTATACGTACATTATACCATCTTATCTCGAGGATATCATATACCAGTTACTTTGCCCAAACATACACATAAGCAACATAAAATCTTGAGATAAACAAGGCAAAATCTCAGATCATTCATAAAACTATTACGTACTAACTCCCAAGGACCTAAGTGTACAGAGACAACACATAGTATTTCTATCTGCAAGACACGACAGATAGCACACTCAACCTGAGCTGTTACTACTGTCCCTATTGTTGTTGTCCTTCTTCTACAGAATAGTTTCTACCTCCTCATGCACGTCCAACTAAAAAAAATTGTGGAACCCACGGGGTGAGAAAATTGTCCCAATGAGATATATAACTCTCTGCCAACAATATTATTATCACAGGTAAACAGTATAAAAGTGAGCAGAGAATCTTTTATGTAAATAAGCATGTTTAATCATTGTTTAATTGCAGTGCAAAGCAATAACATTGTTTAAATAGTTTAACTATCCATAGCAGAGCTATAGATCATCTATTTGCTTTATAAGGAATATGAAGAACATGTATAACATCTATCAACTAAGATGTATAGAAGTAATGTAACATCAACCAATGTTTTCGTATTCAATCCTTAAGAAGATAAGATACACAATTGATTACATATTTACAATCACACTCATGCCCAGAGGAGATGAGGTATACCGCTCATGCTCCAACCGACCACGACTACATAAAGCATCGGTACCATACAAGGTCAATGGAAGAGCTGACTGCCAAGACCTCACCCATCTCGACCAGTACGAGACCACTGGCAGTGACATCATGTCAAACTGCAACTAGCTTGCCAGGGTATAACGACATCTTCGCTAAAGAGTTATAGCCGCATCATGCACTCTCTTTGGGGAGATCACACATCAATCTCCGGTACATTCCATCAGGGGGATCACACGACAACCCTGATATTCATCAGAAAAATCACACAGAAATCCCTATCTGGACGTAAGGATATGTTCGTCCTTCACCCCCACATATTCAAAAATATGCACTCTGAGTTAAACTCGTTTCTCCATTCAACAAATCCTGACACCGAATGGATCTATTGCCTGGGCAACTACATGATAAGGTTCAACTTGATTAATTAGATGTATTACAGTATCTTTTAGCAACAATCAAGTTACAAGCAAGAATGATTATCACACAAAGTATGAGTTTCTCTCTCATCCTTAACAGGATAATGATTACATCATACTTTATTAAGTTGGCTCAATCCTTTTCTCCAGGTACATTGACCTACATTATCAAAATGCATTAAACTCTATACATCTTAGTGTATCATTTGACATAACATACTTCATGTGTTACTCAATCAAGTATATTGGATTGAGGTGCTTCCACCATATTGGGTATGAGGTGTGCTTGCTCCCATATCAGGCAAGAGGTGTGTGTATGCTTACCATATCACCCAAGTGGTGTATGTGTGCTTCCATATCGCCCAAGAGGTGTATTTGTGCTTCCATATAACCCAAGAGGTGTATGTGTTCTTCCATATCACCCAAGAGGTGTATGTGTGCTTCCATATCATCCAAGAGGTGTATGTGTGTGTCACTCATATTGGGTTGCTCAAAATTAGGGTTTGCATATCAGGTTAGACCCTTATGCTAATACCTCTTCAAACCTTCATGGTATCAGCCTACCATTCACCATGGGTTATGTGGAAGCGTAGACAATAGGTTAGTCTAAACCAAACCAAGTGTACAAACAATAGGGGTGTGGGGTTCCAAGGTATATCGGGTTTCATATCATCATATTGGGTTTCAACAGCATATCAGGTTAGAGGTGCTTCAACCCGATATCGATTTGATCCATGATGATGTCATCATCTTTAATCTCTAGACTTCGTTCCTTACTGTTCTAGTTCATGGAAAATAGTCTTATGTCACTAATAGAATCATGGATCCATCAATTATATAAGAAAACTCAAAATTGAAAGTAGATCATCAAGTATGGCAAGATTGATGGTGAATAATAACATTATTGGGTTCAAGTTATATAACCCCCCTTAAGAACAACTTCAAAACTCAAATATCCAAATATTCACATTCCCAAGGTTGAAGATGAACTTATCACAGATCCAAGACTTGTTCAAAATTCTTCTACCTACAAGGAATCACCATAGTTAAGAACTTGGTGAAGAAGAAAAGAAAGAAAGAATCACAACCTCAGATTCATGCTTCAACCAAGGTTGAAGATGACCATGGATTCACCTTAATATTAATGTCTCAAGATCCTCCTTGATCCTTACTACTATGCATGATATCTAAGATAAATGGAGTGATAAGGTTCAAAAAACTCACTAGTAGGTGAAAGGAGTGGTATATATAATTGAGGTTCATGAGAGAGAGAGAGAGAGTCTATAAGAGGTGTCATCATTTTACACTACTAGGTGCCACATGCCCATGCATGGTTGATATGTGTCCATGCACACATATTTATCTTGACATGCAAAACTCTTGAGGATAATCTAGGGATAAGATTTCAGCCCTTAGTTATCTTGTTGAGCAAGATATTTCAACTCAACATCACTTTATTCACAAATCGATACACTTTTTCTAAGGAAAGTTGTAAACCAATATACATCACCTCCTTGAGGTGCTTAACCCATCATATCAAAGGACAAGATTTGACAAAACGATATGGTACCTTCTCTATGGCTCCTTGTCTGATAGGCACTCCCATATAAGCTCTATAACTCGATACAACTCAATTAGGGTCTCAACTATACAACTCTTCTTGGTCTTTTCATTACCAAGAATACCGCTAACAAAAAAATGATTCAAACATGGTGCCTATTTCTTTCTATCTCCTCTAAGTGATGGCAAGACATAGTAGGGACACTCTAGAGGTGGTAATTTTGCATATCAACCCTACATTTTGGGTAAATTGAAAATTGCTCCAAAACTGGTACACAAGGCACAAGGATTATTCAAACAAGCTCTAACTTGGAACTTAGGCTTTACACAAGTCACCCCTTAGCATCATTTTCTCTCTGATGATGATAAATCACTTGAAGAATGTTCAAAATGTGACATATTGCAATATAACCCCTCATCTTGGGTAAATTGCAATTTTCACCCAAACTATCATATAATGCACAAACAGTTTGCAAATAAGCTCAAACTTGAAATTTAACTCAAGGAGAGTCTTAATTACTTTTCAAAAGATTAAAACAAGTTTATGAATAACTTACTTAAGCAAAATTCCATTTTATGCCATAACCCATGTCAGGGATGTTACACTACCTTTCCAATCTGTGTTGTCACTGGGTAAGGTCCCATAAATCTAGGAGCTAACTTACCCTTTTTCCCAAATCTGAGAACACCTTTCTAAGGAGAGATCTTGAGATACACCCTATCTCCAACTTGTAATTCTAAAGGTCTATGACGTTTATTGGCATCTGACTTATGTCTATCCTGTGCAGCCTTCAAGTGTTGTTGTATTACTTTAATCTTTTCAGTTATCTGTTGCACTAATTCAGGACCCAGAACTTGGTATTATCCTGTCTCATACCAGCATAACGGAGATCTACAACGTCTACCATATAAGGCTTCATATGGTGCCATATCAATACTTTTCTAATAACTATTTTTGTAGGAAAACTCTATTAAGCTCAAGTGTAAGTCCCAACTTCCTACGAATTGAAGAACACATGCCCTAAGCAAGTCCTCCAAAGTCTGCATAGTCCTTTCAGATTGTCCATCTGTCTGAGGGTGAAAAGTTGTGTTAAACTTTAACTGTGTACCCAAGGCTTTATGTAGTCGTTCCCAAAAATGACTTGTAAACTGGGGACCTCTATCAGACACAATTGTGGTTAGAACTCAGTGTAACCACACTATCTCATCTATGTAGATATGTGCAAGTTTTTCATCAGTATAGTTTGTTTTAATAGGAAGAAAATGTGCTGACTTAGTTAACCTATCAACTATCACCCAAATGGAATCATGATTTTTGGCAGTTCTAGGTAGACCAACCACAAAGTCCATTGTCACATGATCCCATTTCCATTGTGGTATAGGTAAGGGTTGCAATGTTCCTACATGCTTTTGGTGTTCTGCTTTAACTTGTTGACACACTGGACACTGCATAACAAACTCAGCTACATCCTTCTTCAAACCAAGCCACCAATACATATATTTTAAGTTATGATACATTTTAGTACTCCCTGGATGCATTGCATACATGGATGAATGAGCTTCCTCCATAACTATCTTTCTTAAGTCATTGGCATCATGTACTAACATCCTACTATGGTAACATACTACCTCATCCTCTGACTCATGGAAACTGTCCCATTTCTCACTACCATACTCTGACCTGATCTGCTGAATCACAGTATCATCCTGTTGTGCCTCTTTAATCTATTGTCTCAAAGTAGGTTTCACATGCATCTCGGCCAGCAATGCGACTAACAAAGATACTTTTAACTATACATTTATTTGTCTCAAAGAGACAAACATGTCCCATTTAAAGCACATTAAACAATTCAACTGTGCTTTATCTATGGGTGGAGACGAAGATTTTCTACTTAGTGCATCTTCCACTACATTAGCTTTTCCAGATGATAATCAATTGTACAATCATATTCCTTGATCAATTCCATCCAGCGGCATTGTCTCATGTTCAACTCGTGCTATGAGAAGATGTACTTTAAGTTTTTATGGTATGTGAAAATCTAACATGTTTCTTCATAAAGATAGTGCCTCCAAATCTTCAACATGTGGACCACTGCATCTAACTCTATATCATGCGTCGGATAATTCTCCTCGTGTTTCTTAAGCTGTCAGGAAGCAAAAGAAACTACATGATCATTCTGCATCAGCACACATCCTAGACCATTCTTAGAGGCATCATAGAAAACAATGTATCCCTTTCCCTACTCAGGTAAAACCAACACAAGTGCACCAGTCAATCTTTCTTTCAACAACTGGAAAGAACACTGACACTTGTCATTCCAGACAAAAGGAACTTCCTTCCTGGTTAACCTAGTTAGGGGTAATGCTACAGAACTGAAGTCTTTAATAAACATTCTGTGGTGACCTGCCAGACCTAAGAAACTGTGAATCTCATTTGGTATCTTGGGTAGTTCCCACTCTACAACAGACTCCACTTTCTTAGGATCAACATGAATACCTAAAGTAGATATAACATGTCCTAGAAAAGACACTTCTGACAACCAGAACTCACACTTGCTAAATTTAGCATATAGCTTGTGTTGTCTCAACAAAGTCAAAGCTTGACGAAGGTGTTGTTCATGTTGTTGACTATCTCTACTTTATATCAGGATGTCGTCTATGAATACCATTATGAACTAATCAAGGAATGGCTGGAAGATTCTATTCATCAGCTCCATGAATGTTGTTGGTGCATTAGTTAGTCCAAACGACATAACTACAAACTCATAATGACTATACCTTATCCTAAAGGCTGGCTTAGGTATGTCACTCTCCTTGATACATAACTGATGATATCCTAACCTTAGATCTATATTAGAGAACACTGTTACACCACACAACTGGTCAAATAGATCATCTATCCTTGGTAGAGGATATTTTTTCTTTATAGTCATCTTGTTAAACCGTCCATAGTGTATGCATAATCTCATAGACCCATCCTTCTTTTTAACAAAAAGAACTAGAGAACCCCATGGCGAAGTACTCGGTCAAATGAAACCTTTCTCAAGCAACTCTTGTAGCTGTTTCTTGAGTTTTTCCATCTCAGCAGGCGCCATCCTATAAGGTGTTTGGGCTATGGGTTGCTTACCCGAAATTAGATTAATCTCAAAATCAATCTCTAGAGGTGGAGGAATATATGGAAATTCTTCAGGAAACACATCCTTGAATTCCCTGATAATAGGAACTTTACGAAGACTAGGACTTTCTGCTTTGGTATCTACCACATGTGTCAAGAATGTTTTACATCCTTGTTGCATCAGTCTCTCAGATACCATTACTGATAATAGATAGGTTGGAGGAATCTTTCTGTCCCCTTGAAAGACCCATGTCTCATTACTGTCTGTGAATATAGGTTTCTTGGAATCACAATCCAAGACAAACTTATATTTTTCTAGGGAATCCATCCCAAGAATTACATCAACCCTGTACATCTCAAGTGGTATGAGATCCACCTAAATGTTGTGTTCTAATAAAGAAAGAACACAAGGAGAACATACCTCCTGTAACACTAAAGATCCGACTAACGGAGTTTCTAATAACAAATTATCTGCTCTATGACTGACAGTCATATTGCAGTCATGAATCACTTTTCGAGTGATAAAGAAATGTGTAGCACCCAGATCAATCAAAATAGATATGAAGCAGGATGAAGACATATTAGAATGAAACAATTCCATCTGACTTGTCATGACTCGTGGATTGACTACTGCCTCCGGCTGATTCATAGCATAGAATCTTGTCGTTGCCTGTTGCCGACTCTGTGCTCTGTTGTTTGGTATATGAACCTGTTTGGGATGCCTGTCCACGTCCTCGTGTGCCACTGCTAAACTGTTTCCTCTGAGAGCCTTGTTGAGTCTGCCTCAGTGTTTGGGTTACCTCCATGTCTCTAACTAGACAGTCCCTTATCATATGTCCTGTCTGCCCACACTTGAAGTAGTTTATGTCCTGTTGTGGTCTAGATGGTCCTATTACTAACATTGATGCCATACTATGGGCTCCATTCGGAAGAAAACTACGACCTCTACCCTTGCTTGACGTCCACTACGTCTGTGCATTCAACCTCTATGGTGCTAATGGTGCAGGAAACCTTAGTTTCTTAAAACTTCCAGACTTCTATTCCTAGAGCTGGGCAGGTCCTTGCCTACTGTTAGCCTCATGTTTCTCAGTCACGAACCTCTCTATTTGCCGAACCGACTCCACAAAGGTGGCAAACCTCTCTCTATTCTCTAGAGCAGCTATAGTTGTAGATAACGCAGCATTCAGACCCTCCTCAAAATGCCGAATCCTCTCCTCCTCTGTAGTAGCCATGTGTGGACAAAACCACATAAGCTCCATGAACTTAGCTTCATACTCACTAATCTTCATTGGTCCTTGCTTAATACGCTCAAACTGTGAGATTTTCTCATTCATATAAGTCCTGGGAAAGTATCTACTGACAAACTCACATCAGAACTCCTCCCATCTGACCTCAACACCCAGTCTTTTCTCTTCTTCAATGGCCCACCAATGGCCAGCGCTTCCTTTTAAAAGATATACAACATGCCTAACTTTATTAGTTTTTGGGATGCTAAGGATTCTAATGGCTTTTTCCAGCCCAGTGAGCCAAAAATCTACATCTGCTGGGTCAGTTGTACCGCCATATTAAGTGGCTCCTACCCCGCGTAACCACTCAAAGGTCTTACTAGACCCATGTCCCTCATTGGGAACTGGTGCCCTAAGTGCTGGTGTTGGCATCCGGTCTGCCATATGCTTTATTGTGGTCATGAACTGTCTGAAAAGAGCATGAAAGGCTGGGTTTTCTAGCATGGCTTCATCAAGATCGGGATTCTCAAGAATGGATTCCTCTCTTTCCTAATCCCTTGTACCTCCTCCTGGTGCAGAAATACTGCTCTCAACAGCATGTTCTTTATGTGCTCCAACCATCTTTTAGTTTTACTTCTTCTCCTATATGAGCATAAGTCACTATAAGATAAACTGGAGGACACTAGAACATACTTAACAACCTTAATCCTATGTCTCTATAGACTCAGCAAACCTTAGGCTCTGATACCAAAACTTGTGATTACCGCTATCAAACCGACAACCAAATCATCACAGTAATTATGCGGAATAACCATTTGTAGCGGATTAATGAAAATCACTAAAATTTAAAACCATTTTGCAAAGAGATCCATTGTCGAGAAACTCTTAAAGAAAGAACCAAAGCAATATATACATCATGGATCACATTGTACATACATTGTACCATATCATCTCGAGTATGTCATTTACCAATTGCTTTGCCCAAACATATACATAAGCAACATAAAACCTTGAGGCATACAAGCCAAAATCTCATATCATTTATAAAACCATTACGTACTAACTCCCAAGGACCTGAGAGTACAGAGACGAAACATAGGACTTCTATCTACAAGACACGATAGATGGCACACTCAACCTGACCTGTTACTATTGTCCTTGTTGCTATTGTCCTCCCTCTACAATACAGTCTCTACCTCCTCGTCTGCGTCCACCTAAAAATGTTGGGACCAACTAGGTGAGACAAAAGTATCAACGAGAGATATAACTCTCTGCCAACAATATTATTATCACAGGTGAACAATATGAAACTGAGTAAAGGATCTTTTATATTAATAATCAAGATTAATCATTGTTTATAAGCAGAACAGAGTAATATCATATTTTAAAGCAATGCCGCTACCTGTGATAGAGAAATAAATAATCTATTCACTTTATAAGGAATATGAATAACACATATAACATCTATCCAATTAAGATGTATAAAAGTAGTGTAACATCAACTAATGTTTCCGTATTCAATCCTTATGCAAATATGCTACACGTCTGATTAAATATTTACAATCACACTTATTCCCTGAGGAGACGATGTATACCGCTCATGCTCCAACCGACCACAACTATGTAAAGCATAGATACCATACAAGGTCAAAGGAAGAGCCAGCTTCCAAGACCTCACCTATCTCGGTCATTACGAGACCACTGGAAGTGACATCACGTGTCAAACTACAATTATCTTGATAGGGTATAGTGGCATCTTCACTATAGAGTTACAACCGCATCATGCACTCTCTTCAGGGAGATCACACAACAATCCCCCATATATTAATATTGAGTCATGGCACATAGACATACTCTGAGGGAAAGATCACACAACAATCCCTATTTGGACGTAAGGATATGTTCGTACATCACCCCCACATATTCAAAAATATGCTCTCCAAGTTAAACTTGTTTCACCATTCAGCAATTCTGACACTGAATGGATCTATGGTCGGAGCAACTACATGATAAGGTTCCACTTGATTGATTAGGTGCATTACAATATCTTTTAGCATCAACCAAGTTACAAGCATGAATTATAACAGATGCTACAAAGAAAGGTGTAATACATTTATCAAGCACTTTCATAATCTTTGGAACACATTGAATGCATAACACTTAAGATCTCAGTCCCTTATCACATTACAGGGGATTATCATCCCTTAATATTGTCATCATCATGATTTCTAGATCTGGGTATTCAAACCCTTAGTTCATCACTGAACATTGTCACCTCTTATCAGGTAACTATTACTTGTAGGTCCTCAAACCCATGTATACATTATACTTGTTGCAAAAGTATTTCACATGGCTCACAAGGCCCATTTAATCTGTATCATATGAAATAACATAGCTCATACCTGGCTATGCTCATCATCTCATGATACATGCATGGTTAGTATTTCATGATAAAAACAATATCGAGTACATAACATCATCATCCAATACAAGAGAAATACAACCTTCCCATTATTAGGGTTAGGGTTTTCCTTTTTAGCCAATTAGGGTTTCAAGTTCATATTATCAAGAATCAAAACCCTAATTCATAGCTCCACACATATTAGGATCATACATTGACCTCATAAGTATTCAATCATACTTGTTTATTCTCATCATTTATCATTAAATGATTATCACACAAAGTATGAGTTTCTCTCTCATCCTCACTAGGATATTGATTAGATCATACTTTATTAAGTTGGCTCAACCCTTTTCTCAAGGTGCATTGGCTTATACATATCAAAATGCATTAAACTCTTTACATCTTAATGTATCATTTGACATAACACACTTCATGTGTTACTCAATCAATTATATCATATTTGAGGTGCTTACCTCCATATTGGTTTTGAGGTGATTCCACCATATCAGGCAAGAGGTGTGTGCTTCCACCATATCGGGCAAGAGGTGTGTGATTCCACCATATCGGGCAAGAGGTGTGTGCTTCGACCATATTGGGAAAGATGTGTGTGCTTCCACCATATCAGACAAGAGGTATGTGCTTCCACCATATCGGGTAAGAGGTGTGTGCTTCCACCATATTAGGAAAGAGGTGTGTGTGTGTCACTTATATCGGTTTACTCAAGTGTAGGGTTTTGCATATTGAGTTAGACCCTTATGCTCATACCTTTTCAAACCTTCAAAGTATCAACCTACCACGTGTTGAGTGACAACCTAGATAACTGGTTAGTCCTTTTTCAACCACCCCAAATGTAAAAAATAATAGGGGTGTGGGGTTCCAAAGTATAATGAATTTCATATCAACATATTGGGTTTCATTACCATATCAGGTTATAGGTTCTTCAACCCAATATCGGTTTGTGCCATGATGATGTCATCATCATCAAGCTCTAGACTTTTGTCCCTTACTGTTCTAGTTCATGGACAATAGTCCTATGCAATGATGAGAACTAATAGAATCACCAATCATTTAAGAAAAATCGAAATTGAAAGTAGATCAACAGTATAACAATATTAAAGGCAAATAATATCATGATTGGGTTCAAGTTATATAACCCGCCATCACTTTATTCACAAACCGATACAACTTTTCCAAGGAAAGTTGTAAAACGATATCCATCACCTTCTTGAGGTGCCTAACTCATCATGGCCTTTTACAAGAGTTGAAAAAATGATATGGGACCTCCTCTATGGCTTCTTGACTGATAGGCACTCCCATATAAGCTCTACAACTCAATACAACTCATTTTAGGGTTTCAGGTATACAACTCTCCTTGGTCTTTTCATCACCATGAGTACCATCACTCAAATATGATTGAAACATGGTGCCTCTTTCTTTATCTCTCCTCTATATGATTCTAAGAGAGAGTAGGGACAATATAGAGGTGGTAAGTTTCATATCAACCCTACATTTTGGGTAAATTGTAATTTGCACCAAAATTGGTACACAAGGTACACGCATTTTTCAAACAAGCTCCAACTTGGAACTTAGGCTTTCCACAAGCCACCCCTTAGCATCATTCTCTCTCTTGTGATGATAAAGAACTTTAGGCACGTTAAAAATGTGACATATTGCAATATAACCCCTCATCTTGGGTAAATTGCAATTTACACCCAAACTATCATATAATGCACAAACAGTTTGCAAATAAGCTCAAACTTGAAAATTAAACTCTCCTTGAGTCTTAATTACTTTTCAAAGTGGAAAGAATTTGATAGAGGGGGCTTGCGGTGCTCTGGTATCCCGCTAGATTTCCTTGGTGGCGGTATTTACTCGAGGGGGGAGGCAGGAAACCAGCTGGTGGTCGGGTGCGACCTTCTCCCCCTGGGCGATCTTCCTCTCTCCCTTCTCATTTCGTCACGGTGCCTGCCTACTCGGGGCCTCTCCTATGTGGTGGCTCTCGGTGTCTAAGCTTCCTCTTTTTCTTTCCTCTTTTCTCGTCTACATGTGTGCTCGTTACCTGGTGGTCGGTCAGTGAGTTGGGCGCCCCCTGGAACATCAATAGGGATTGGAGATCAAGCGGGGGAACTATGTTGCTGGAGGTGACTTTGCCCCTATGTTTGTCCTTCCACTCAGGAGGTGCTTGAGCGTGTAGGGACTGCGGAGCTGGTTGGAAGCGGTGGTGGGGTTCCCTGCACCCTCTACCCTCACCTCACACTTTCCAGGGCCCTCTTATCCCCGGTGGTGGTTCCATTGGGGTTTTGGCTCCCTTCCCGAAAGCTACCTAGGTGGTGCATACTACCTATTTGACAGGTTATCTGTCTGTGTTTTTCCTTCTTGTTGCTTTGTTTCATGTCTTGTTGCATCGTTGTGTGTAGGCATGTGTGCTGTTGTGGTTCACCTTTGTGTTGTTTTGTTTGGTTGTGTTATATGGCAGCAAGTGCGAAGGTGATCCCTTCTTCGGTCACTGGTTTGGAGCATATACTTTATATTAGATATAATCTCAGGTTGAAGGAATCTCTCATAAAAATATATTTTGGTCAGCGATATAGAAGAGAGATCAATACATCATTGTACTTATCACATTCCGATATGATTTTTTAGTTATTGTATCTTCTCTTTAGCTTTTTGTGTTCAGTTGGTGTATCTCCCTTTACATGTAGATGTCATATGGCTTTAAGGTAATGAATGTGGTGTCTTTAAAAAAATTACTTTTCAAAAGATTAAAATAAGTTTATAAATAACTTACATAAGCAAAACTTCCAGGTTTATGCCATAACCCAAGTCAGGGATATTACAACACTCATCCACCACGACTGTGGTGACTACCCAACTCTAACCTATTTTTCCACTGAATTTCCAACATTGCCCCTCTTAACATAGTCTTCCCTACCACCTATATATACTAGAGTGGTGACCATAACATAGAGGTTAGCATTCATTACACCCCCTTATCATACAAGAGCTCTCACCTACCTTCATCCATTCCCTACTCCATTTCCACCTCCCACTACCTCCAAATGCTAGTTTTCTAGGGTTTTTAACACAAAACCCCATATGTCCATGCCATCCATCCACCTTGGAGGAGGAAGATCGTGCTACAAAAGCTAGGAGATGAAGAAGGAGGAGTCTTCACCATGGTCTATGGCCCCACACTCCTCTACTCCTTCTTTGTCTTGTTTTTCTTGTTTTATGTCTAGCTAAGCCCCCTTGGTGGGTTGTTTGGGGGCAAAATGATACTTTTATACCATTTTGGGGGAATGTATCTTGTAAAACTCTATGTTTTCATTCCATGATGATTGTTTTCTACTTATATCTTACTTCCCATGTTTCCACTTGTGCTTTGTGCCTAAATATATGAATTGCTTGTGGTTTTATGCTTGAAACCACCTAAGTCTAGGAGAATATAGCATATGTGAGGCTATTTTGCCATTTGCTCCTATGTCCAACTAGTGGATCCCTAGATAGGACCCCATATTTCCACACATATATCCCTTCTTCTACTCCTAGGTGTGAGATCTAAGTAGCTAGTATAGGACTATTTAGTGTAATTGCCTAGGAGTTTGCTAAAAGCAAGATGGTGAGTACTATGAGGTGAAACACCCTTACCTCTACTCCCCATTCCTACCTTTGTCTTACAATCAAAATAAACATTCCTATCATAGAAACCTAGATTAGTCAAATCCAACTGAAATCCCACCTAACCTTGGTCTAATTGAGACTCGTAAGGCTAGATAGGGTGTGCACGGGTGTAGTTCCCCTTCCCACACTCTATTCTATCCATTGCGAACCAATAATGTAGGGTGATTTCTTTGCATTTGACTACTTGTTTGGTTTAGAAATCTAGAATGAATGGTTAGGTTTTTCATGAGATGTCCCCCCCAACTAATACCTTAGTATCATTACCCAAATGGCCCACTCTTCCCATAACTATTTAAATCCCATCTTGCTATTTTTCTAGTTCATGCTTGCTTAGTTGACTAGTTTAATTTATCCTTAGATTAATTTCTTAGTCTTGGTATTTAATCCTTGCTAGGGTAGGTAGTGCTTCTTTGTGTTTGTTCAATCTAGATAGTGGTATTTTATGTCTTTATTTTCTCCAGTTCCTTAATTGTTAGTCTAGTGTAGTTTTGTGCCCTTGCTTGAGTAGTTGTCTTCTTTGTTAATTAGAATTGCTTGCTTAGGGTTAATTATAATTCTTGATTGTCTAGTTTCCTTTCTTGTTTAATCACTTGAATTGTAGTGTAATCAACCCAAGACCAATATTAAACCCTAAAAAACCTAATCTCTGCTTTAGGAACATTGTCCACACAAACTAAGCTCTAGTCCCCCTCTATCCCAGAAGATTGACCCTTTTCTTGCCACTTGCCTATACTACAACCTCGTGCGCTTTCAGGTGAAGTGTTATTGGTCTATGTGATTGTGTAATACTAGGTCTTATAAATATCAAAAGATCCAAGGGTGTGAAAACACACCAGGATTCACCAAGTTTCGAGAGGGAAGCCAACCCTCTTCACAATGGGCAAGTGATAGAGAAATTTGGTCAATTCTTTGCTTTAGTTGGCTAATATTTTGTCCTTAAGTGAACACATCCTTCTTCACATCATCAAGACTTCTCAATCTCCCAAGAACTTCCTCTTTAAATTTGGAGTTGTATTTTAATCCTTGATGTTGCCTAGGTTGCCCTTGTCCTTCTTCACCTTGCTTCCAAGATAAGTTAGGATGATTTCTCCATACTGAAATGTAAGAATCGGACATCATCTCTTGGATGTTCAGGCTGCCATAAGATTATAGGGATTACATTTACTCACAAAAAACCCCCACAAAATGAGCATATTGGCTCGAAGAGCCTCCCAGACGTGTCTTCATAAGATTCATCATATCCACCAAAATTTTCATTATTTGGGGACTTGAGTTGTCTTTGGTGCGACAGGGTGAAGCTGCCTAGTCTCTATCACAATGTACATCGACACTAGAAGCTTGATGTCTCGAGTTTTCATCCAAGTGCTCAAATAGAGGCCAAGATTCTTTAAGAGGATTGGACATGAATGCACCACCACATGATGAGTCTACAACTGTCCCCATCTCAGAAAGCCTGGTGTAGAAAGATTGAACTAGTTTCCAAATAGGCACCTCGTGGTGGGGGCAATCCCGCAAAAACTTCTAAATCTCTCCCACATCTCATGAAACCGGTCATTCTCTTTTGAATGAAGGAAATGATGTACCTTCTCATATGAGTCAACTTGGAAATAGAATTTTTTTCTTCAAAAATTCATTCTTCATGTCCTCCCAAGTCATATTGTAGTCTTTCATGAGTGCCACTCCTTGTGTTTGAGAGAGAAAGGGGAAAATGTTATTAAGATGGAATCATTAGTGGATGTAGGTGTCTTGAAGGTGGAAAATGTCTCAAGGAAAGAGTTCATATGCTTATAGGGGTTCTCATTGACAAGTCTATATAAGTTGGGGAGAATCCAATAAGACTAGGAGGGATGGAAAAATGTTGTCTAGGACTTTGATCAACTCTGTTAAAAATTAGGGGATTGTAGCTACCCAACATGATATAGTCATGTAGTGGATTATGCACATGTCAGGTGTAGGCTTATCATGTTCCTTATCATGGTTATGTGCATCCTTGTTTTCCATCTCTTCTTCTAGATGTTGGTGGTGTTAATTTTTCTACCTTTGTCTTCCTATCTTGGGATCCGCTAAGAAATAGTCAATTGAAAGAGAATGTTTCCAAACTTGAAATAATGGTCACTTTCACAAGGCACAACCAAGAAATAGACAAGTTAATAAATAAGTTTGCCAAGTAACACAAAGAATAATGAATAGAAATGGTAAGGTCAATAGGAAAAGTCAAATCCAGACAAACTAGCTAGGCCAAGCACTTATCTTCCCCATAAACAATGATAAAAAGTTTGATGTGTCAGCCGACGTACCCAAGCAGTAGATGTTATTGGATACGCCTTAGACACACAACATGGTCTTTTTAATATCTATAAACTCGATTTGGACAAACTGTTAATCAAATATGCAAGCGCATGGGATCATGAGTAGAATAGATAATCGTAAATCGGGTTCAAACTGAAGGGAGAAAAGGGGCACTAGAGGTTCATTTGTTTTGGATACATTCCTAATCCAGAGTCTAGGGTTCAATCAATTAATCTTTGTTTTGGTGGATAAACTGGGTTGGTCAAGCAATTAAGCAAAGGCAAGTAGTAAAACCTCAATTAACCCCATACAAGTTAGATCTAACTAGCAAAGCAAAAATAGAGAAAAAGAAAATAACAATCAAGTTAAGGCCTGCAAGAAAGAGGTATCACTAAAGACTAAACTATCAAATCAATCCTAACTAGCAAAGTAGAGATGCCAGTTGATTAAACTAGGTAAGGTCGACATTACACTAGCAATTAAGGCTAAAGATAAAATAGAGTTTAGATTAGCAACTAAGTAGATAAAATAAGAAGACGAGACTAAATATTAGCACTAAATATCCCAGCAAGGTCTAGTTTCCATGAACAAGGAAATGAATAAATGAAATAAGTAAAGAGGCTAACTTTGTTAATGCTAGCTAGACAAGCGAGCAAATTAGGGTTTTAATAAATTAATGAAGGTGTGAGAAGTTTGGGATAATGTGACTATCACCTAGGTTGGGGGTCATAACATGCTAACATTACTTACTCATTTGGATTACCAAACCAAACAATCAAGCTAGATGTTAGAGAACAACCCTAAACTACTAATTGGCAATATATGAAATATGGTGTGTATAGGAGAACTACTCCCTATCAACCCTATCCAACCTTATGAGGTTTGTTTGATTAGGGTTTAGGTGGAATCCAACTTAGATAAAACAAGTCTAGATTTCTAGAATGGAATCACTTAGGGTAATTAGGGGTCAAAGGTAGTAATGGAGGGTGTAGATGAGGATTTTACACCTCTTGATATCTCCCATTTAGCCTTTAAGTAGTTCTATGCCAATTGCACTAAGTATCTCGAAACTAGCTACTTAGATCTCACACTTAGAAGTGGAAAGTTGATATAAATGTAAGAAGATGGGTAGCTAGCTAGGGATCCACTATTCATAGGAGAAAATATCAAAATACCCACACATAAGACATTTCCTTCTAGAACCTAGGAGTTTTCAAGAAAAAATAACAAAGAAATCTATAGGAAATGAGATAGAAGTAGAACATAATAATTGGCAAGCAAAACTATAGAGTTTACATATTACTTTCATCCAACATGGTATCCAAGTCACATTTTAAGCCCCAAATAGCCCACCTACAGGACTTAACTAGTTATAATACAAAAAATGGAAAACGAAGAATAAGTAGAGGAGTTGACAAACATGAATGATTGATGAAGACTCCCCATTATTCATCTCCAGTTGTAGAAGCACACCCTTCTTGCTCCCCTAGTGGATGGATGACATAGAATGAAGGATGGAAGTGGTCAAAACCCTAGAAAGCTATATTTTTGAGGTGGAAGATGACGGAAATAAAGTGAATTTAGATGCAAATGAGTGGGAGAGGAGTAGGTAGCGCATTTAATGCTTGGAGTGGCTACCATCAAGCTCCCAGTGGCCACAAATAGATATATATTGGCTTGGGAAGCATAGGATTGAGTGAGGGCATTTAGGTAAAATGATAGCTAGGAAGCATAGGGTATGGGTTCCCTGAACAATCGTTCTAGTGGAGTGGTGGAATGGGCATGCTAGGAGAGAACTGTCATGGTGGTGAAGGAAGATGATAGTAGAAAAATGGAGTTTTAGAGGCTAGTAGCACGATCATGCTAGGCAGCATGGCCGTGGTGGCTACGAGGTGGCACGGTCGTGGTACCAACAGATCCATAGTGGGGGAGTTTGAGCATGATAAGTCTCCTTGAAACATGCATTCTGACATCTTGGCAGCACGACCGTATTGGCTGCCACAATTGTGCTGGGATCTTCTTGGCCCGGTCATGCTAGCTAGCATGGCCATGCTAACAGACTTGCTTTGAGATGTGTTTTTGCTGATCTTCTCTGTGATTTTTTACATATGTAGGACGGCCATTCTGTGGTACCACGACTGTGTTGGGCTTGTTTACTTGCACTTTGATCTTCATATTAACAATCCATGGAGTTCTATACTTTAGCTCAACCATTATCCACTAGGGGTAAGTTTGGGAAGCTCTTGAACTCTCTATAGGCCCCTCTAAGGGTAGAGAAACCCATAGGTCCTCCTCCGCTCCCATCCATCCAAAGCATGGTCAAGGTACTTGAAAAACATGTGAAGAAACCTTCATAATTGCATTTGACAATAAACCATCTATTGGGAGAAGTATTATGAATTCTAACATGCTTGAAAATGATAAAAGGGAAAAATGACATATGATGAAGCCCTAAATTAGGGTTGCATCACCTCACACCACATTTAAGGATTCAACATGAATGTTGACACCTATTCCATCATGCATGGCTTCATAGGTGTACATAGTGTGAATGCACGATTTTATATTTTCTATAATAAAGCATGAAAGATAAATGATAAGTATATAAGAAAACAATCATGTAACTGTTAAAAAAAGAGAATATATTGATCATCCTGAAGACTCTTCTCCTTCTTTTCTCTCTTTTTAATTATTATTATATTTAAGAAAAAAACAAAAAAGGAAGTGGAAGAAAGAAAAGAGAGGGAAACAGAAGCTAACCCTAAAAGGGAAGCTAAAGATAACTTTGGTGTGTGTGTGGGGGGGGGGGTAAGTATAGTCTAACCCTAAAAGCAAAAATTGTTAAAAAACACGATGGTTGTCATACTACCAGAAAAACAAAAAGATAAATCGAAATAACATGAAAAGCAAAATGAGAAAAAAACTCTTTTTTTCACTGGTGGGACAAATGATTCTAGCAACACTTGACTAAGTACTAGGAAACAAAAAGTGGAGATAAAAAGCTTTTTTCTTCTGGCAGAGTAGAGTGATCCACAATGAAGGTTTTATGGGTTTTTTTGTGTGGAAAACTTCTATGACTCACTATCAATTTTTTTTTTGAAAATTCTAGATTTTAAAAAAAAATGAAAAGAACGATAGAAGAATAGATCGAAAAAAGAAACCTCAATCAGTCTCTCAAACATGAGATGACCAAGAAGGAAAATACAACTCAGATCATGTGATATCCCTAGTGGAGTTGCCAAAGTATTGTACCCGATTCAAGAATTCCCCTTGGTGTGGATTGATCCTAGGATCACTTTATAGAGAAACAAAGGAAAACAATGAACAATAAAGCTTTTATACTTGCCATCCTATTTTATTTGTAAAATAAGGAAAACATATGTGGGTGTTTAAATCAATTAGAAAACACAAAAGACCTAATTTTGACTCCTCCCAGGAGCAAATAAGAGAAGTATGCATAATTTTAGAGATTAGACTCGGTGATTCTATTACAACTGGGAAAGGTGGTAGCATCCCCATCTTGCTCGATAACGGTATTGCATCCTTTTCACACATCTCAGATTTAAATGTCAGTGCTTGAGGTTATTATTAAGAAAAATGAAAAAAAAACATAAAAAGTGATAATTTTATTAGCAAACCTTTGGGGTTTAGGATGGATATGGATTTCCCTTCATTGTCCTGAAGGTCCTAATTTTTAATAACTTGGGGTCACAATCGCCTCATGAACTCCCACTACTAAGGTCTTTCACAGAAGATTATGAATGATGCATATGAAGACTTAGAAGATGGTTTAGAAGATATAAATGAAGAATGAGATCTAATATTTCTTGACATCAAATAAATATAGATATGCAAATAGATCACATGAAAATTTATAAGTAGTTAAGAGAATCAGTTAAATTAGTAGTTAGGAACATAGTTTGATTACCATTGTGCATCCTAACAATGCGTAGAAGCACGTGGTGTCAAAGGAAGGATCCTCTGATCATGAGTAATCTAGAAATGGAAAGGGGAGATAGTTGATCATCTAGCTTTAGGATGGTCGCTTGTGGTTTCTAACTAAAAGATTTTGGATTGGCGGTACAACACACTGATCCTTGAGGACCACGACTAGCGGAATGTCATGTTCTTTGATGTGGCACACCTGGCCGAGCATGTGGTTATGTTGTGTGTTCCCAGATAGGAAAAAGGAAGGGAATTTAAAGATCATAAAATTAAATTACTTGAGGAGAAAGTCATTCACGGATAGCCTTGATGTACCACTGACTTCTACCTTGAAATTTGGGATTTTACCATGTGTCACCTTAGTGGGAATGCCTACAACTTCTAGGGGTTCCTTGAGAATAGAAAATGGTTCTTTGTTTTCAAAATCTGGATATTCTAGAATGTTTTAGGTGATATTTTAGATCGAACTAATGGAAAAAACAAATTCTAAATATAATTGAATAAAATGATGAAGAAAGAGAAAATATATAGATTCGACATTATCCTTCATTATTATAAAAAGTTGTGTATTTTTTGGCAAGAAAAAGGCCATTAAATATGCATAGGGAAAAGAGAATATTTTATTAAGGATAATCAAATTGGGCAATTTATATGAAAGGCTTATGAAAAGCAAAATTGAGTAAATTGTGTTGGAGTCTTGGAAATAATATTTTCTATCTAGGAAGTCCCAAAATGGATACAAGTCGGTGAATGAATGGATTAAATAGGCAAAAATTATGGAAAAGCAAAAAACATGGAAATGATAATAAAACGTGGAAATGTGAAAATATTAGAAAAATTAGGAAATGAACACCATAATTACCTACATAATTAACATTAATCATGAATTTTTTCTAAGTAAGAAAAAAATCAGGTGTCAACACATGTCACAGTTTTTAATTCATAAAATGAATTAAAATGCATCAAAATAAAATAAAACATAAGTAAATTTTTACATAACTTAAAATGAAATAATGATTCTCCATATTGTTATATGGGTTTCAAAACCTAAATCTGGCATAAAAATGTGAACTTATGGTTTGTGTAATCAATAGAGTTCAACCCTAATCACATATGTATGTTTAATAGGTGGTATGAAGCATGTTGAAGATCTAGGCTTTGACTCTAGATAGATCTAGACTAGACCTCGTGTATGTTGCATCCTTTTTGAAGTATAATTGGGGAATCACTTATTCTTTCTCTCTTATGCCTATTTGAAATATGCACGTTACATTCTCCTTTGAGATCTATTTGACCTTTTTGAATCTCAAAACTTTGAAGTTAACATATATTGTCATTGCTTAATTGATATTGCGATTTGTATCTTGTTCATTCTTTCCGAAGTTATACTATATTTGGTGAATTTGGATTACTTGTACAATTTGTGAAATGGAAAACCTACTTTGTCGTGCGATGGAATATCATTGTTGTACCCACATCTAAATTATGATTGTTATATAATTGATCCAATATTATGAAGTAACCCTAGGATGAAATCATTTTTAGTAAGATTGACTAAACCCTAGTCTTGCTTCCCTATTTGTAACTATGCATTTATGATGACTATCATAATGTAATCAGTTGTTACACTAAAGGTGGTGATTCCTATAGTGAATTTTAGAATGTGATGGTGATGCATATTCCGTATTTGTGGGTGGTGATGTCCCTTAGGTGGTGATGATTGTTCTTGAGTGATTGTGTGGTGATTCCCTTTATTCCTTTTGGGTGGTGATAATCCATTGTTTGACGTGGTGATGCCTCTTGTGTTTTATATTTTGTTGTGATTCCCATTAGTTTGTGTTGGTCATGCCATGAACACATTGTTTATTTTATTATTGTCTTCATAATAAATCACATTCTAAAATTTGTTGTGAGTTACAAAAATGGAAAATTTTGACTTTATCCTTTTACATTCAGGTATCATCTTGTGAATAATCATTTTGACATCCATTTGGATGATATCATATGTCTCTTTGCATGGGATCCTTGATATGTTATATGATGTCCTTTTCCTTATATTTCCCAAGTTACTATTATAGTCAATATTATATGCACCTACCAACATTTGTTGATAATTTTCAAGTTTTCTTCTCTTGTGGGGTTTGATTCCAACCCCTTTGGTGGAGACGACTTTAGAAGGATGAATAAATTGATAAGAACATGCACACATGTAGTTGATGTATCTTGGGTAATAGAATGAAGTAGCTAGATTACCCTTTGCATCTAGGATTTTTGTTATGGACTCTACCTTTTACATTCACCCATATGGTTGTCAGCCCTGTGATCTTATATAATTGTATAGGTAGAAACATTTCGTTCTTCTCCCATCTCTCATGTTTTGAGCATACAAAATTGGATTGTTAATATTCCCATGTAAACAATTTACATTGGTATTTGGAATTGAGATTATTCCTACTATTCAATTGAGTAAGAAATAGATCCCCTATTAGGTATCATTCCATATGTGCTAACATTAGAGGATTTTTCCCTTCGGCAACAATTCTTTGAAGTAACTTTAAAGTAGGACATACAACATCTAATGTTGTTGTACAAAATGTCCAAAAACATGGTGTAGTTTGTGAGGAAAATCATAATCATCTTTTTCTTTTCACCTTTCATATCTCTAGGATGTTGGCTGATGAGGCAATCTCTCTTCTTCAATTCCTTCCAAAACATAACAAATAGGAATATCATGGTGCCAAAAGTTACATCCAATAATTTTGTACTTAGATATATAAGCTTCACCATCCACAAAGGGATGACAACTTCATTCATCATGTGCACTTCTCTGATGGATCTTTTTATAATTAGAACTTGTTCTTTGTTATATAATTAGTTGTATTAAAAAATTATGAAACCTTAAATCAATAAAAAACCTTAACATTAGTCTCTTTTTTGGCAATGGTACAATATTCACTTTAATTAGTTGATTAATTTTATTTTAGGGTTTAGATACAGAATGAGACATTTTTATCTAAATTTAATACTAATAATTATATTTTTTTTAGTATATAAGATACATATTTGGTTCCCTTGAGATATTAGACTCTAAGTCAGTTTTGATCATTCTATTGTTTCAAATAAAGATAAATCTCAACAGCTTAAGTAAGTTCATCTCAAAAAGACGACCTGATTGCATATTTTAAGTCTACACATTTTGATAACTAAGATAAATAATTTCATTACTATTATATGATCCTAGATACCCTAAAAGTTACAGTGAAAATATTGAATAAACTGAAAATATGATCCCTATATTAATGTAGCACGACTAATATACCTAGTGTAACATGAATATACCTAAATTTTAACTGTAATATATCATCATGTATTTGTTTCCCACTATTGATAATCACATTCTCTTTTGAGGTTGTTATATTGGGAGTTTAGGACTGAGTTGTTGTCTCTTATCTTTGCTCATGATCTACTAAAAATGGAAATTGATCATTCTCTTGTTTATTACTCCATGTTTTCTCCTTATTTAC
Organism: Alisma plantago-aquatica; assembly: GCA_963693085.1. Classification (NCBI taxonomy): domain Eukaryota; kingdom Viridiplantae; phylum Streptophyta; class Magnoliopsida; order Alismatales; family Alismataceae; genus Alisma; species Alisma plantago-aquatica. The sequence goes on from OY856411.1 coordinate 1,111,561,917, forward strand.
TTATAATTCATCCTCCTTTTGATTTCTCTTCTCTTTTGTAACATAAAGAAACCTAACACAATTAAATTAAAAACCCTCAATCTATGCAAAGAGTCCTTTCCACCCAAAACTTCAAAATTTTTAATACAATATGGAACCAAATAACACCTATATAGACTATATAAAAAAAGCTTATTTAAGATCTTTGTAACTCCCATCCACCACTAATATCACCACCTATTATATGAATTGGAGCCATAACTCTACCCTCATCACATGTGCTGGTGAGTTTGTCTTAGTATCATCAACCACATCTGATTAATAGCATTGTTATAAGCTTCCTCACATATTGCTTGATATTTTCCCCATATTAGAATATGATCTTTAAATTATTCTTCTCTTTCCACCTCATCTTCATGACTCTGAATATAAATGATTATTTGTGCTATCTCAGACCACATATTCCCATTTCCCTTTCCCATGTCCGTTAGACCTCCCGCTGGATAATGGCTCTCTTAGTTTGGATGAACTCTTGTTGTAAACTGTGCTCTCTATTCATCCTATGTTCCTATTTTTTTTCAATGTCTCAATGATTTCATTGGTTTTTATCATTTTTCTTCGACATGTATTATTACCATAGTCACAAAATCTATCAAAATTGTGCTAAATGTCATCATGTAGTGAGAGAAAGCAATATGGGCATCTTAGGCCCTTGAGTACATCCTGAGGGATGTCAAGATACATAAATATAATTCAAACACGTTACTCAACATGTCCAAATGACTACAAGAATTTGGATTACATTTGTGATCAAATATAAAAATATGATCCAATGCTCAATTCACTTGACAAAGTCATAGGGTGAATTAAAAAATATCACTCTATATCTCTCATGATTAAAAACCTTGGCTGCACAATTCAAACATAAAATTCCCTCAATAGGAAGACCCTCGATTAGAGTGAATGTTCTAACTCATGAAGTGTTAATTAGAGACTACCTTGCTTGGATGTTGTAACTAGGGTCTCGACACAAGATATCCAATGAATTGGATCCCCATCATAAAGAATAAGTCTATCCATGTAAATGCACCCCAAACGTGCATATGGATGTTATCCATATCCATATTCGAGTCCAAATCCATCTAAACCATATTGTAGGAGATAGGGTGCGCACTTGACATGCACTCAACCTTTACCACTTACCCTAAGCCCACTATAAGGAGAAACCTGGGCCATGAAGCCTCTATAAGGAGAAACATACTATTGGAATGCTCCTCATGTTCCCACGCCTCCTAATTTCCCCCAATAAACTTTACATCATTCATACATACCCCATAAGCCTCTAGAAGGTGGACACACATTTGTCATGCACTCTGCATTCCCTTCTCCTCTCTCTTTGACCACTCAACTTTGCATCATCCAAATGCCCCTAGAAACCTTCCAAAGATGGGACACCCACCTGAGGCAATAAACTTCACATTATCTCTTGCCTTAACAAAGTTGACCAAACCACATCTTGAAGACTCTAGAAACAAGTTGGATGTTATCTTGCAACGCCCTTGTTGCCCTTTTTTGCCTTGAAAACACTAGGTACCCCCTAGCCACTATAAATATAGCACCCCAACCACCATTTATATGGGCCAAAAGTTTTTTGATACATTGGTTCAATATTTGAGAGGTGGAAAATGCTAGAGGTTTAGAATTCTAGCTTACTCTTTGAAAGATACATAATAGTGAGAAACTTAAGCTATGATTAGATTGTCAACAATATATCTAGAGAGACAGAAGATATCAAACCTTTTCTCTTACCATGGGAGAAGAAGATACATCTTCCCCTCCCAACAATGATCAAGCAAGGTAGATGCATGAATCAGACATGATGTGATCCACTATCTTATCCCCACCTTTCCATCCCCTTAGTGGTGTGAGGAAATGGACACCCAGGGTTGACGATCACCATTGCAATTTTGATATCACTAACATGATTCTTGTTTGTTATTATTTTGTTATTGTTGCATCTCTATGTTCTCCCCTCGTTTTTAGACTGCTTAGTGGTATAAGGTTATGAGAAACCAAGGTTTATGATCACATATACAATTTTGTTATTTGGAAAAATTTATTGGCAAGGTGATATTTCTCATCATTGTGTTATATATTGCATATACAAGCCCTATTGAAAAACTTATGATAACCTTGTCAATATTTATGATAGAACAAGGGTGTCATGGGTGTCCCTAACACCTTCCCCCATGCATAACTTGATGTCTTATCCTTTTTCTCTAGTTTTTCCTATTTACCTTATCCACTCAATTTTTAAAGTGTGTTTTTATGGTTTTCCCCATTTTCCCACATAAACATGATGGATACTCCATTTTACCGATCCATCCATCAACATCCCCTCCTGGTTTTCTTCCCATGCTAATATTGTACTTCTTAGAAACACCATATAGTAGAGTGCCCTACCTCCTCATCATGTATATCGGGTAGATGATAATAAATGATAGTTTTTGGGATCACTATGAGGAGTCATGCGATAAAAATCAATATCATGATTGGGGCAGTCTACAAAAATTTTGGGGCTTAGGATGAAGACTCTTACCATGCAAATCAATATTCACCTGATTTAAGTTCCAATTATTATGCGATCAAGAAAATTCTAGACAACCAAGACTCTTCAAAGGAAAAATTAGATTTTCTCAAGGCTCAGTTAGTAGCACAACTCTCCCAACTATTTGAGGCATTTGACGGTCAACCAAAGACTTACCAAGTAGTAGGTGAGTCATATGAACATAAATATTATTATGCAATATGATATTCTCTTCCTAGATGTAGTGGTACATGGCATTGAGACTAGGACAATAACACAGTCTAAGGAAAGACATCTAGAGGACAACCCAAATTGAAGGCATATGACCTTCCTCAATTTAGAGTCTTTTCAATAAGGGACAATGTAGGGTATTGGCATGAGAATGACCGTTTGAAACAAGTAGAACCAGAGACACCACCAAACTTCACTGTTGCAGGGCCAATGGCAAATATCTATAATCACCAAGCAACCTCATTTAGTTTTATTCAGGAAAGGTGCAAGATGATAATGAACATACAACTTATAGTGTATATGTAGTTGTTTTACATTAAAATGTATCTTTTTCGTAGGAGGTTTATATGATACCACTATTTGAATATGATTATCCTCTACACATTAAGTTCCTACCAAAACCTAAATGAGTTTGGGATGTGCCACATGGAGTAACTATAGAAACATGTTGAGATAGTAAAGGACCTCATTGCTTCTACTAACTCCATTGTTGATTGGAGAAGGACCCTATTACTTCTATTAACTCAAATTTTGATTGCGCCCGCACCAAACCTTCTTCATACAGAACCAAGAGGTGATAGAAAGATAGAGCCATGTCCTTCTCTTGATTTAGTATGGTTAGTGTTATTAAGAAAGGATTTAGCGCATACTACCTTAGCCAAGAAGGTAGTCTACCATTGGACTTCATGGAAGGGTAGATCATGAATCCACCTGACATGCACCACTCCTATTATGCCTTTTCTTGTAGTTCCACACACATGTATTACACTACCTATATTGATAAATGAGTATTTATAGATATTATTGAATGGATTTTAGGGTGAAAGAAAATAATATTAAAACATCTTGACAATAAATTTGAGTTATCATGACCATTTGAGCACTTGTTGAACCATGTAACTTTCTATTTAAGGTCCCAACCCGTGGATCAATATCAGTGGAATTCTTCCCCTCTATCTTGGGTTTAGTATTTTCTCAAGAACAAGTAGATTTATAATATCATGTTGGAGGTTGGTTGATATGTACACCATTCCTCCCATAATGATTCTATTTTTTTATTCATGTTCCTTATTATGCATTTCATCATTCTATCTAGTCATTGTATTTAATTTACTTGCATATACATTTATCTTTCCTATTTTAAGAAATTATCTAGTCAGCTCAGTGTTACTTGTATTTATTTGTATAATAACATTGTGTATAGAAATTGTCATTCAATCCTTCTTGTCTGAAGTAAATTCTTGATGTTAAGTATCTTTGTAAAAACATGTTAATGGTTAGAAATCACCCTCAGCCAGTGCATATTATCATGAAATTCCATGAAAAGAAATGAAAATTTAGAGGGACTGATAGGGATCAAATGTGAATTTCCTTCTACTGATGAGTGAAACATATCCACGAAACTTCCATGCATCCCCGTGTCATGACATCATTTGGATGTCACAAATTTTAATGAATAATTCAATGTGCTTAGTCCAAAAACAAGTTTGCACAAGATCCAAACCCTATTCTGCACTTATTCTTCCATCTTCTTTCCCTCCATCCTCTTAAACAATATAAAAATGATAAAATGTGCTACTACTGCTGGTTCTCCCATGCTCCTTTGTATGTAATAAGGGCGTACCACATAGAAAAATAAAAATATTCCAATGTGCACAACAAGCAAAGTTTGTCCACCATTAACAAATAGAAAAATTTATTTAAAGGCAATGTCAAGTCGATAAGAAGAGAATTATGCAATCTTCCCTCCATACCCCCATTCACTCTCTTTTTCACCTAGGCACATGTTTTCGACACCTTTAACATCTAGCTGATAAAACCTAGATTTGGATGTTCATAGTTGTGGTTTTATGAGGTTCTTTGATTTTTCTTAAATCCTTAGACATGTGTGATATTGGGATTGAGATGAAGAAGTGATATTGGTAAGCAATGTCAATAATGAGGACATGTCTATTCATTCTCTATGATATCAATATTTTGGGTAACTTTGCCATATTAGAGGTAGGACTCTAGGCATAATGTGCATAAGAGTCATGTACATTGGTTGGGATTATTTATTTGGAGAATGATTGGATTTTGTGTTACTCAAGGAAGAACAATATTTGAGCTTGGGATATATTGTTTGATGAATGTCTATTCATCACATTTTTAGTTTCATTCCATTTCAATATTTTATATACATCAGATTTAACGTGTATTTCACTTATTTTAGGTTTTTAATAGTTTTGACAATTTTCTTCCATTTAACATGTTTTAATGTTTTACTTGTAGTACAATGGAAAGAGGAGAAGTCATAAAACCTTCACAAAATGTTAAAAATTTGATCCAAGAAGCTAAATCCTCATTCCCCAACTCTGACAATTGGAGTGAGGGGTTATTACATGCTATAAAAAAATCTTCCTTTTCTCTAGGGAATAGTTACAAAGAAAGGAAATGAGCAGTTGACCCACTAACGATTCTACATTAAGCGAAGCACATCAATTTCACTGACTAAATAGCTATGATAGATAAATGCTACCTTGTTATCAAATTGGTCTGACATCAACATAACCAACCAACCAAAAATGGTAGCTAACAACTACCACATTCGCATGACATCACCAAGCCTAGCTAATTGAGTGGATACTCAAGCTTGTCGACCAACTGAAAAATACATCAAAGACAAAAAACTCTTAAGTTTCACATCCAAATTCTAAATCTTTTGGTTCAAATGCCCTTGGTTTCATTATTAATGCTCCAGAGAATCAATACAATATAACATGATTGGATGATTATCTATTCCCACTGGTCAATCGTCTATGCATAACACTAGAAATTAGCAGGGAACGTCTCCCTAGTAGTCATATGACTTCATATTGGCTTAATTTTTTATAAGTTGATATAAAAACAATCGATTAACGTCCAAACAAAAGGTGTTTGACCATTTACAACCCTAGATATCATTAGGTAGGGCATGAGACAAAGATCGATGACTTAGTGTTGATAGGTGCTCATGTAGAGGCATGGCTAGAACTTTATAGTGTGGTTTACCTCACTATTTAGCTTCTCCTTGATGCTAATTATTTATGCATGAGCTTCTTGTTTCTCACCCTCTCTCTCTTCTTGTATCATGAACATGAGTAGACATCAAATATCTACTAGGTGTGGAGAGTATCCCTATCACCCTTGTTTTCCTTGTAACTCTCTCTATTTTGACATTGTATGAACTTTGATTATTATGAATTTCTCATTTATTGCTAGATTTTGTGTTCTATTATCATGTTTGCATGTGAATTGGGTTTTTTTATACACATAAGTGTGGGATAATTTGAGAATTTTATTACTTCTATGAAGAACTTCAGGTAGGTCATTTCAAGATAAATGTGTAAATGACATGTGGAATATCATAACCATGTGTGACAGAATATGATATTTGTCCATTAATTTATTCCTATATTTGAATAAATTTAGTAGAGTCACCATCTTCGGTAATGAATTGATGCTAATACTAATTTATAGAGAGGGAGGGAGAACTAAACAATGGTGCCCAACCCATTGTCCTAGTATTCTTATATTATTGATTACATCATTTCAGTCTTACATAAATTGTCCATTGATTTTTAATGAATAAATTGTAGGTATGTATGCTGAGGGCCAATCATATGATGAGTTGTAATTGGGCATCACATACCTAATTTGATAATGATAAAGGTAATTCTATCTATTATGCTTGTCTCAGTCATGAGATGATGCCACAAACATTGTAGATGTTTAGAGAATGATGTTATTCGATGACATTGTCTTCTAGTTGAGGTCTTGAACAATGAGATCATATGTATGATAAGAGTACATACATTCTTTTTATGTCCCTAGTCAGATATTACTTTGGAAGCAAAATACATGACTATAATACATAAGACTAGAATGTGTGTTGATTGATGATATAGTCTCATTAATCATGATATGGGATATCAAGTCAAACACATAGATACTTGTTAAAGAACAGTGTATTGGACAGACCCACCTTGAGAGAAGATATCAAACTTTTACTCTTACCTTGGGAGAAGAAGATACATCTTCCCTTTCCAACAACGATCAAGCAAGGTGGACACATGAATCAAACATGATGTGAAAAACTTACCATAACCTTGTCAGGATTTATCATAGAACAAGGGTGTCCCTAACACCTTCCCCCAGCATAACTTGATGTCTTATTCCTTTTCTCTAGTTTTTCCTATTTTTCTTATCCACTCAATTTTTAAAGTGTGTTTTTATTATTTTCCCCATTTTCCCACATAAACATGGTGGATACTCCATTTTACCGATCCATCCATCAACATCCACTCCTGGTTTCCTTCCCACGCCGATATAGTACTTCTTAGAAACACGATATAGTAGAATGCCCTACCTCCTCATAATGTATATAAGGTAGACAATAATAAATGATAATTTTTAGGATCACTATGAGGAGTCATGCTATAAAAATCAATATCATGATTGGGGCAGTCTACACAAATTTTGGGGCTTAGGATGAAGACTCTTACCATGCAAATCAATATTCACCTGATTTAAGTTCCAATTTTCATGCCATCAAGAAGATTCTAGCCAACCAAGAATCTTGGAAGGAAACATTAGATGTGCTCAAGGCTCAGTTAGTAGCAATAATGGATCACATCATGTCTGATTCATGTGTCTACCTTGCTTGATCGTTGTTGGGAGGGGAAGATGTATCTTGTTCTCCCAAGGTAAGAGAAAAGGTTTGATATCTTTCCATTTCTAATCCGCTTCCACCCAAATCGTTGTTCCCCAATTGTGACCGTGGACATCCAAAACTTTAAATAAACCCGTGTCAGCCGTCAATTCTGAAGTAGATGAAATAACGGTGGGCCGAAGTAATGTGCGGATGCCCAGTTTGCCCACCATTACCATCCCAACCCGTCAGTAGATTCAACAAAAATACGCAACTTCTGATTTTGCTCATTGTGCTTCTCCATGTTGTGTTTATCGCTAGAGTAGAGTATAAAGCTTGTAGTGATATATGCGCGTTTCCTAGTCGAGTCCTTGGGCAGCTGGGCTGTGTATAGAATCACAATAAGATGGCAGAGGTTGGTAATGGCTGACCCAGGAATTTCGACTGTGTAAAGCCTAGACAAAATATACCGACTTTTTATTTGCAAATTTTGAAAATATGTAAGGTATAGAAAGTGGACATAAAATTGCTATCACGGTCAAGTATTAGCACAGGTTTTTTTTTATACGTAGGAAACTTCATGGATTACACATTATATAAAATCGTCAATGAGAACTTGACGGGGTCTTTCTGATAATATCGCGCCTTTATACTGTGTTCTTCTCAACTGTAATCCTCCGGTCTAAATCTAAAACATAAACCATCTACAATAGTCTTCAATCTTTGGGCATATAATCACTAACACGCATATTTTGAATAAATCTCTTTGCTACTATCCTTCTATAGTCTGCATATTGGATGACCTCGGTCGTCTATTCTTTCAATGATATATCATAAGATTTACCAACTAGGAGGGTGAGCAAGTCACCCCTATTAAAGACATAACAAATTCCTCGCAATTTGAATTTGCAATCACGTTTACAATATTGTTCTATGTACTAGGAACCAAAATTTTAAAATTTTCCAGAAGCCGTATCCAATACAACTTTTATGTATCAATTTAGAAGCTTAAATTTACCTCGGTTTCAATGAAATTTTACTCATTTGTCCATGAAAGTATAACTCTCGGTTTAGGAGAAACCCTACGCAATCATTCTATATTGCAATCGTGTATATTCATCTTTAGCTCTCTACGTGTCTGGTCATAATAAATGATTGACTCACTTCATCATAGCCCCATTTTTTTATTTATTGAATGTAGGAACCCTAATTTCGAGTGGACCGACTCCATCTAGACCAAGAATTTTTCAATCAAACACAGTTACGATAGAGAAAATGGATCACAGAAACAATTACTTCTTTGTTTGAGGAAACAAATAATAACTTCGCTGTCAATGATAGACTTTTCCTTGGTTATCATAATTTACGAATGGAAATTTAACCACCTACCCCATCCATGCCTTCACGCTTCACGTTTCTCCCGTCGTCCCACTTTCCTCCCCAGACGTGTGTGGCAGTGTGCTATGCGGCCATTTCAACCACTGTATTTGGTGACCAGAAAAACTGGTCAATAACGTGAGCCAATTTTAACATGGCCAACCAGGCTAGTAAGGCCATGCGAACGGTAGCCTGTGAGGCCGAGCAAAAACTTTGCAATCTATTTGGGCCATTCAGCCAGCGGTGTGTAAGCCATGACCTCAGGCCCGTAGATTTGCTAGCAATTCGGAGAGGTGTACAAAGAACGAAGTATGTACTGCTATCGAAAGTATTAAAAAAAACATATTGAAGTGTTCGTTGCACTAACGGATAATCAAAATCAATCATACACTGTTAGTCCACAAAAGCTGTAGAGATCAGTATTCTGTTTTCGGATCGGATTTCAAACTAAACCCTTATCTTGATATAAGTAAATACCTACATAAGAAAACTGAAAATGCACGGCACGGCCCTGACAAAACTTAGCCCCAGTCAAACGAACAATCTTGATAGAGGCTTGGCAAAGTTACCGTGTGAGAAAGATTCCCCTGGACTAGGACATAAAAACTTTAAGCAAGATAAGCCTCATATCTTCGAAACAGATAATGGTCAACCGTGTTAAATCATACTCATTCTGGTTTGTTACTTCGTTGTCCTTGACACAAACTGATTGCCGTGAACCATCAATCACCTTTTCATTTTCAATGGTTCTTGTTTCTAGATTGCTAGGGCAAGCAATCAAATGGTCCCAAGCAAAAGTTTTCATACGTCAGAATCTGCAATGCTCATCCTTTTTCATTGAGTGAAGGACATTTGATTATTTCTATTCCAAGTCCCACTCTTCCCGCCACTTTTTTCATCCAGACGAACCTGTGTAATTCGAATGTCTTTAGTAACAGCTTTGCACATATCATAAACAGTAAGACCTGCAACACTGACAGCGGTTAAGGCCTCCATCTCCACACCAGTCTTCCCAGTAGCAGTGGCTTGCCCATTTATATGAACACTGAAATCCTTCTCATCGAGTGCCAGCTCCAAACTGACATGTGATAGGCTGATGTTGTGACACAAAGGAATCAGAAAGCTTGTGTGTTTTGCACCAACGATGCCAGCAAGCTTTGCTACATTCAGGACATCTCCTTTTGCTATCTGATTAGCAGCAACTAACTTGTATGCTTTTTCTCCAAGAACAACTTTGCAACTGGCTTTGGCAGTTCTCTTGGTGTCATCTTTAGAAGAGACGTCAACCATCTGGGCTTCTCCATTGCTATCTACATGAGAGAGGCCCGCTTCAGTTTCTCTTCTCACTGAATGCACAAGTTGAGCTTCTTGAGTAGGTTGGGAGCTGCTGAAACCAGACGGCGGTGATTCCCCAAAAATTGATTCCATTTCCTGTGTTCATGAATAAAAACATTAGAATATCTATAACACGGTTGCACATCACAATATACATCTACACCACAGTCTCCTACATGCAGACATGTTAAGATATTAAAGAAGAGCAGGCAAGGGGCAGCATGGCTGGTTTAAGCAGCATTCACCAATGAAGTAGCGAAGCAAAAGAAAATGCACAGAACTAATTCCTTCAAATAGACTCCTGAATATACCTCTTATGTCATGCACCTGGCCTCTGCATGGTTTGTGTGGTGCATCAGGGGCCTTCAGTTTCTTCCATACATCAAAAAGAAATAGCAAAATGGTAGGCGCTTATAGAAGTATTTAGCAAAGCAGGGCTGCAAATTTGGGGATTCAAATACACTCCATAGGACATTCCAAACATTGTGTTCCTTAGCTAGCTTTCTATTTACATACCTAGGGAAACAGAAGTCTCCACCAATTTCCATAAACTCCAAAGATGAAAACTACATACAATGCACTCTCTTCATTATCCAGCTATTTGCATTCCTAGGTAAACGGAAGTGACCCCCATTGTACAGATTTTTTCTGAATGATCTGAAGGCTTTGTTATGGTGCAACCCTTTGCCAAGCAAACAAAACAGGACAGACTACTATTTAGAAGTAGATACATTTCGCTAAACTACTTTAGCAGCACCTCATTCCTATATCTGGCATCTAGTTTTTATAAAAATTGCGTTTTGCAACTTATACAAGGAATGTGATAGACTTGATCTGTTTGTGCTTGATCGGAAAGAGTGTAATTGGCAACTGAAAGGTTTCTTACAACAAAAACAGAGGTCAATCTTCAACACCAAAAAAAGAACCAGACTTCAATCTAGTATATACAGTTAAATGATATATCAAGTTAAAATAAAAGAAATGAGTGAAACGAGGGAATATAAGAATATTCAAACAGTTGCATGTGAATAGAAGGCAAAACATAACTGAAAAAATATATAACTGTCTGGAGCTTTAGCCTACTTCCAACAAAAAAATGGTATTGTTGAGCGTAAGAATCATCACCTCCTTGACATTACACGCTCCCTTACCATTCATGCTAACATGCCCAAGCATCTCTTGTCTGAAACTATCTCAACCGCTTGCTTTCTTATCAATCACCAACTTTCGTTTATTCTAAAATGTAAATCTCCAGTTTCCGTCTTATCTCCTCAGAAATAAATTTCCTCTTTCTCCTTGGGTTTTTGACTGCATCATCTTTGTGCATAATTTTGACACAAAGGCTAATAAGTTTTCCCCCCAAGTGCTTACAACATGTTTCTAGCATACTCATAACGGATATAAGTGTCTTGATCATGTGACTGGTCACCTCCATGTCTCAGTCGATGTCACCTTTCATGAAGACGAGATTGTCTTTTCCACTTCTCTGTGTTCCAAGCTGTCTACCGATGAAATGCTCTCTCTCCCAGATCCTTTTCCTGCAAACTCACCACCCACTCCACCATCAGCGCTACCATCATCACCACCGCCACAGTTCTTTTCCAAGGTTTATCACTAGCGCAAGGAAGTATATCAAAAGGCCGCTACCCCTCCATCATCGTCTATTCTAAGACACTTTGATGGACTAGTGGTTGTTCGCAAAGGTATAAGCTCTTGTATTCTGAAACAGCCTAATTCTAACACTTGTTCTCTCGCTTGTCTGTCATCTCCTGCGTATGTGTTTCCCATAGGCTTGAACAATACATTTTTTCCCAAACACCATGGGTGGAAAGCTGAAATGACGGATAAAATGCATGCACTACATGACAATGGTACGTGGGATCTAGTGGATCCCCCTCCTAGTCAAAACATTGTAGGATATCAGTGGGTATTCTCATTAAATCATTGTTTGGATGGATCTGTCGACAGATCAAAACTCAAGAATCGAGATGTATTTCATTTTCGAGAATATACCTAGGTGATATGATCCCAAGCCTCCTTGTTGTTTTAGGGCACGTTTGGTCTACTGGATTCAATCGGATTCTTGAGATTCCTGTATTTTGTCAATTCTGTATTACGGATGTACCGGGATTTCGAAAATCATGAAGAACTGGAATTTAAGTTTGGTTCAAATGTATTTACTGCTCTTGGAATAAGTTTGAATGGATCAGACTTAAAAAGCGAAAAGGTCCTGCAGCAGTTTCTGGACTCTTATTTTCGTCAGACGCAGCAGCGAACTAGAGAGCGGAAGCGAGCCAGACAGCCTGTCTCCACTCTCGACGCGGCTGATAACTGGACTAGGCTGCTGGAGGACGGCATCCCGCCAATTTGAGATGGAGAGCACCATCCTGCACTCCCTGCATATCAAAAAAATGCAGGATCTCTCGCTTTTTCCATCTCCAGCCAACCAAGCATAAGATTTGCTCTACTGGATCGACAAATGCAGTCCAATACGGCTGTATTCATTAAAACAAACATGCCCTTAGTGAAGATGAGATTACTGGAGACATGGGATTTGTAGTTGTTCAGAATCCAAGACAAGCTAAAGAGTCATGATCGGCCCACTTCTTGTATTCTCCCTTCTTTTTGTCAGGGCTTCTTCTTTACAAACTAAAGAGTCAGAACTTGACATGTGTTAGACACTTGGAGTGTGCTTCGGAGACCTTTGAAGAAGAAGATGAGGTTATAATAACTCAGTAAAAAAGTCAAAAGAAAGAACAAAGATGTCTCTTCGGCAACATTGGGACACTTCGCATTCTCAGAGGACATGTGTCCCATCTTTGACACGTCATGTCAGAGATTAAAAGCAGTTGTTGATACAAGTAGGCGGTGACACGTCGTATCTAGGAAGATACATGTTGTGTCAAGGTCACCGTGTCCGAGGAATGACATGTCACATCTAGGAATATACACATATTGTGTCAAGGTCACCGTGTATGAGGTATGACATGTCTTGTCAAAGATTAGGCACTCAGGGTGCCAGGAGTTGAAGGACAAGCCTTGTCATTGACATGACATGTCGAGCTAGATGCGGCGTGCCATGTCTTTGTCAAGATACGCCGTGTGACTAATCAAGAGCATTTGGGGGGGGGGGGGGGTAGAAATGGATCAACACGTCATGTCTAATGAGGACATGGCGTGTTGACGCGATAACAGAAAAATGTCATAAATGACCCAGATTCAATGGTGATAGTATAAGGATAGTTGTCCAAGGAGGTAAAAATGTGTCACAATTAACCATTCATATCGGACAATATAGGCAGAGCCCTATAACAGGTGTTCATGGATGATGACAAGGACATGTCATACGGCTTTCTGAAAAATCAATCTTTAAGGCATAAGATTGTTAAAAAAACCATAAGGTACTCCACTAGATCCTCTTGTTGAAGAAGAGGAGTGGCTAGAAGAAATGGAACCTCCTCGTTGCACCACTGGCGGATTTAGAGATGCTTGTCACTCGAAGATGACAACCGACTAGAGACCAATTGGGCGGAGTTGACGCGGCTAGGAGAGGCGTCTAGGTATCCTACTGTGATACCATTTAGAAAGTATTAGTCGTTGTTGTATTGATAAAAGACAGACTCCGCTCATCTATATAGGAGGAGAGACAAGCAGAATTAAAAAACCCATGAAATAAAGAAATAGGAAAAGTGTAATAAAGAAAAACATAAAGAGTATAATAAAGACACATATATCTCAAGAAACCATTTCTATGAGACAAGACAAGCACTTAGTCTCTACATGCGTCGTATTTGGATATAACAATTGCCACAAAAGACATTGTCGCCTACCACCCCCATTCAAAGATTCATATCGCATACCATGTCATATTTGATGAATCTGATATTCTATATAGACCAACTACGTAACACTACCGGTCCACTACAGTCGATTTTGCCACATTCCATGAATGAAAGACATCACTTCCTTCTCATATCCCGCCACCTACAAAACATCTCACATTCAGCAAAAGAAAGTGTCGCCTCCTAGAGTCCTCATCCATCCTAGTATACCACATACCACCTTCCCATCCCATTACTTTAACCTAGCAATGTTTCAATAGCAGCTCCTACACCACCTATGCCCACTCCCCAATCACAAAATATACAGTATAAATATTGTGCATGTTTTGTTTCCACCCAACCCCTCCCAGCCTATCCCGTTTCCAAGAATAATTCACATCCCACATCTAAATCCCATTAAATAGTTAACTCATCAGCATTGCTTTGCCTAAAGCATGATTGCCACAATCCAATGAACCCAAATAAGCCACACATGCACCCTACTTCCTCATATCCCCAGAAGTGTACGCTTGTCAAGCGCTTAATAACCCCAAGTGGCAATTGGCCAAGCAAGAACAGCTAAATGCCCTTTTCAACCAAAAAAACATATACCCTAGTTTTATGCACCCCAAACATGTAAATATAAGGCGTCGAGTGGTTATGTTGTGTTTAATACAAATTTGATGGCCGGATTGATCACTAGAAAGCTAGCTATGTTGAAAGGGGATCCAATCATATGCCCAGGATATACATCCAAGAAACTTTTTCAGTCGTTATCAAAATCGACACCTCTGCTTGACTCCTGCAGCTGCCTCAATCGTCATGCATGACTACCATCAAGCAACTTAATGTAAATAGCGATTTGAGTGATGTCTCCTACATGATGCAATTATGTCCCTACAGCCTCCCGAGTTCATTAATAAACCCCACCCGAAACATTTTTGAAAATTAAAAAAAGGCCTCTGCGGCATTTATCAAGTTGCCTTGTGCATGGTTCAACCGATTCAACACTTCTTCCTATCCACAGAATTCATGTGCAGTCCCACTGTACCACTGCATTTTGTCCTTCGGAAACCAACCTGTAAAATAAATATTTTATATGTAGGTGACATTATTCTAACTAGCAACTCCCCTTGACACCCACATGCCTCCATGGAGGATGTAGGTTGCATTTTATTGGGCATGGGATCAGCTACAGATTTTGCATGAAGCATATTGGGTAGTGTAAGAATTAAGAAGATCAGTAATGTACTGAGTTTGGCAAAGGAATAGCACTTGAAGGAGTGTGGAACCTCAATCCCAAGAAAGTAATGAAGATCACCCAGGTCTCTGTGGCTATATAGGTCCATACCTGGTTATAGCACATTCCCTGGATTAAATCTCATAACATTGCAGCAAGAAGGTAGAATATCATTGCATGGAAGCCTCTTGTACAGAAGACACGTAACTCGTTGCTCTCATCAAAGCATCTTCCGTAACCGCCCATACTACTTTCTGATGATATCTGCATTCATCGTCTCACCATCAAGCCCAGCTTTCAAGTTCGTACCAAACATGTCAGAGCCCAGCATCAAGCCAACTTCTACAGACCAAATCCCGTGCACCACACAAACAGCAGCAGAACGAGTCTTTGAATTCCCAACTACTTTTGCGTACTATGCTTCCAGCAATCGAAGGATGCATTAATATTGTCATTCAATTAAGATTAGTTTGGTCTATCCTATAGCAATTACCATTTCTATATTTCCGGTTCACAATTTTATCTAGGAAAAAAGGCAATAAGCATACAACAAACGAAAAGTAGGGTACGGAGCTATCAAGCCAATGGGAGAGAAAAATTGACTCAAGCAATCACCAGACATTTATCGGCCACTTCGAAATGAGTATTCTTTTATGGTTCCCAAGTACGAAATGGTAGGCAAAGGAAATTGAACCGTCGAGCAGTGAGGGGAGACCGCAGCTTACCTTATTCATCTCTGCTATCGCGGAGTCAACCCCAGGAAGAACGCCGAAGCATCTCCTCAAGAGTGGCGAGCGCGCCTTTGCTGTTCTCAAAAACATTTTGGACGGCTAAATCCTCCGGAGCATGTAAAGACGGGGCTGGTTGACTCCGTAGAATCGGAAACGACCTCCTCCCGTCGAACTCGTCCGCCGCCGATCTAGTTGGGTGGCGGGTGGAAAGGATGCTGTACCACCAAGTGGGCACTAGTAGTCGCCTGAGCGGCTCTCGGAGGGCAGGCTGTGAATGATGAGATCACTTGAAAAATCGAGAGGAAACGTGGAGAACAAATTCGGGGGATAGTGCGCAGAGTTCCTTAGTAAGACCACCTGTCACCGGCGATCTTCACAGAGTTTTGCCAGCAGCCGCAGGAGCTCACTTCGGAGGGACCGACCCGAGGCTAGGGGTGTCAAAAACCGGTTTAGGGTCGGTGTGTGACAGCGACCGGGTTTATTCCATGAACCGATTGAAATCAAACTTTTTACAAGATAGTATCCCAAAACTGACCGGATTTTATAACGTGTAAGCCGGAAATATGATATTATCATACAATAATTTATACGTGATAAGAGCTTTTTTTTAATTTCAACCCGAATTTGATCCAGATAAACAAATTTGCCCAAAACCAATGTAATTTCGATTCGCACATCAATACGCAAACCTGGAAGCAATAGGATTTAAAATCCAAAACAAAATCGAATATTTCCGGATTGGACGAGATTGGATCCACAGGTTCAGATAAAATTGGTAGCCGTACTTGTGGCACAGGCGGGAGACTGTCATAACTCATGAGCCTCCCAAAACAGTGGGGACCATTCATTTTATGGTGCAAAGGAAACCGTCGCCGGGTCACTGAGGTCATGACTTAATCCCAATCATAATGTGGTGTGTTTCGGTGTCTGCTTACAATGTAGCGCTACTAAAGATGTTCAACACAACTTTTGTAAAATTGTGTTTTACACCATTGGGAAGGAAAAAATACATACAAACATTGTTTGTATCATGGGATGGAAATCGAAAGAACCAAGTTGTCTTTATAAAACGAAATCCATATTGGTGTAGTTTTATTTTTGATAAAATTATAGATAGACTTAATGAAGTTCTACATACATGATTTATGTAAAAAGATGCCACAACCTAGGACTTGTTTAATGGGGAAAAGTCTTGCAATGAAATGAATTCTTGTGAGAAATTATTCACTTGAGAAGAAACTTTGGAATGAAAAATTGTTTGAAAGGGAACTATATATTTGCTAAAAAATAGTTGTGGCGAAATTATTGATTGGATACAATAGATGTCTGGAGGATAGTAATATTTAAAGGAGAGACATTTTATTAAAAAAATAATTCGAGGGAAACAAGTTTTTCAAAGCAAAACTATTTGCATAGATGGAGCAAAATTTTAGGTGGAAATCAAACTTTTAATGGAAAATTTTAGTTGGGAGAAAAAAATATCATCATCATAATCATCTAAGCCACAATACCCACCATGTTGGGGTCAGCTATATAGATTTCTTTTCTAATCAACTCTTTTATAGGTTGTACTCTGATTAAAAGGTAAAGATTTAAAATCTCTCTTTGTAAATTCTTTCAAAAGTTAATTTAAGTATGTCTCTATTTTTATAAGTGTGCTTAACTCAATAACGTCTCTTCAAATTGGTGCATTTGTCGATCTACGTTGCACGCGTCCATGTTATAAAAATAATGACAAAGTTTTATAGTTGGTTGTCAACTTACCACTAGAAAAAAAATCTCAATAACAACAAAAATTTCAAGAAAGATTTTTTACTTGGAAGACACAATATTTATGGAGAAAATCAAAAGTTTGGATAAAGAATCTTATTTAAAAGGAAATACATTTTTTCGTGAGGTAGCTTCTATATTTAACGAAAAAAAGATAACTAGGAATATTTATAAAAGAAAGTGTTAGTGGGAAAAACTTATTTGGAGGAAGTTCAGAAAGACAAATAGATATTACGCGGAAATAAAATCTTGTTGAGATATATATACCTATAGGCGGGAAAATCCTGTAGGGGTTGTGTTTATATGAAGAGAAGAAGGATATCAAAGAAAAAGCTTTTTGCACAAGAGTCCAAATATTAGTGGAGAATCAAACTTTTTGTCCATCATTCCCCATGATTTTCCTGTTATATCTGGCACATATAAATCTGACAGTAGCGACATTGTAATAAAGTGGTGTTTTGCGTGGTAAGAGGAATCTCTAGTCCAGTATTTCCTTTCTCTGATTTGGAACAACCTTTTATATGGGAAGGTTTGTGGTTACGTGTTTGCAAAGATTAGAGGAGGGGATGGTGCAGCACATGCACGAGCATGACACTTTGGTTTGGTTAGGCTCGGCAGACGGGGAATGGTCTCCACATTTTTTAGAGTACATTATAAATGAGATCTTTTCATTGAAATTAGAATTGTATTCCACTTGTATTTGAGCAGTTGAAGAGTATTGTATCCAGTTGAAAGTGTATCCGAGTGTTATATTCAACCAATTGAATCTGTATCTAAGAGTAGTCTTATAATCTAGACACATATGTGGTCAAACATAAGTTGTATATGGTCAGTTACAAATCCAGTAAATGCTCTATTAATTCATTGGCACCTTGGAGGCAGAAACGTGTGAACGTGCTAAAGTGAAAGAAACGATTTGGTCGACTTCTTAAATATGCCTCCATGGAAAATGTACAAATCAATCATCCATCTCACTATGTGATGCAGTGATGGCGGGAGTTATATGAGAGTGTCATCTTCTTGTTAGATAATTGATTACGGTAATTGTTAGTTACTGTAGCTGTTGTAGCTATTAGTTAGTTACTGTAGGAGCTCGTTACTATAGCTAGACTATTGTGGTAATCACTTATTTAGCATGGGTTAAGCCCAATGTAGTGCAGCAAGTACATGTGAGAATGTAGTGTTGTTTCTAGTGCAAATGGCAAAGAAGTTTTCTCCCATATTGCGCACACCTAGAACTTTTGTGGTCCTCATATGTAGGATCACATGGGGCACTAGTGTCCAAAGGAGTCCTAGGAGGGAGGTATGCTCACCTCCTTGGTGGGTGGGATTGCCACATCACAACGCACGCGCGCGCGCGCCACGCCACGCCTCGCCGGGCCCGGGCCCAGGCTTCTTCTTTTTGCACTAGGATACAACTACGTAATTAATTACTCGTATAATTAATTGTTGCTTTTTTATTCGGATTTCTTAAATCCTAATTAGAAAGTGTTTCTCTTTTACGGATTATTCCGTATTGTGTACGAGAGCAACCGAGTGTTGCGTCTAACTGGGAATAGGATTAGGGACGCGCATGACTATATATATGACTCCGGTCATTAGGGTTAAACACACCGAAAACAGTTTTCTGCCGCCGTGTGTTTTGTGAGCCCTAATCCCGAGTGCGAGAGTCGTCGTCCCCGGAGTTACTTTGTGGAGTTGTCCTCCTGTGCGAAGCGAGACTCGTCCTTTCCTTCAGACGCAGCTGTCAGGCGGTGGTACCTGCGGTGGCTGTGCTGCACTGGTAGCAGTGCGACGTGTGCGAGCAAGACGTGCAACTTCCAGGTTCGTGCCGGATCGAGACTGGGAGAACGGTGCCTATCCACGAGGATTGTCGGGCACTGGTTTCTTTAAGTAACACGTTCGTTTCTCAACGAACGATCTGGTTTGCAAATCTAACTCTTATTTTTTGTTCTCTTGCATTGCTTGTTCTTCGAATCTTATTTTGGATCTGCCTGAATTGTTAATTAAATTGCACCTGTCGTTGTTGCATGAACGACAATAACCGATATTAACAACAGTCTTAAAGAAACCAATTTCTGTCGTTAATTAACATGGCCGGTCAGGGTAGTTCGGGATGTAAGATTGATACAACCAATATGCCTGAAAAATTTACTGGTACGAACTTTGCCCGTTGGCAGAGTCGTATGGAAATTTGGCTGAATATTGCGGGATATGATCAGTATTTAATTGAAACTGAACCTGTATCTGATGACACAATTCCTGATAATGCAAACATTATTGCTAACTGGAAGAAGGGTGATAAAACGTGCCGCGGTTGATTCTGTTTGGTTTAAATAACAAACTGTATGATTCTTACTCAAAGCCGCCAGTCACTACGTCCAAAGTTTTATGGGAATTGTTAATTAAGAATTTTAGCACTGAAAACCAGGGTGTTGAAAAATATTGTGTGTCTAAATTTCTTAAGTTTCAGATGGTTGAGGGTAAGTCAGTTTCTGATTAAACACATGACCTGCAACTCCTAGTTCATGAACTCTCAGATGCCAAGATGGTGTTGCCTGAGAAATTTATTGTTATGTCTATCATAGAAAAATTCCCTAAGTCTTGGGAATCGTTTGGTATGTCTCTGAAGCATCGCAAAGGGACACACACCATGGATGAATTAATGATGGATATTAATATACAAGAAGAACACTTAAAGGAGAAAGGGGTCAAGGTGCCTACTGATGCTAATCCAACTGTTAATCTTACTTCTACGAAAAACACCAAAGATAAGAAATCTAAGAATGCACATAAACCCAAGGCAAAGATCCAAAAGAAACTGAAGAACAAACCTTGTTGGACTTGTGGACAGGTTGGCCACTGGAACAAGGATTGTCCTACTAAGAAGGTAAAGAAAGCTACCGCATCTGCAACTGAGGAGGCTATGGTCAACATGATGACTACATCCTTGAACCTCAATGATGGGTACGTGTCTATTAAACCTGAAATTCTTTCTATTTTTGAACCACTTTATTGGATAATTGACATTGGGGCTAATGTACATGTGTGTGATGATAAATCCCTGTTTGTGTCTTATCAGGCCTCTCGAGGTCGGTCCGTGACTTTGGGCGATTCCAGCTCTGCAGAAGTCAAAGGCGAAGGACGGGTGGACTTGAAGTTCCCTTCGGGGAAGGTTTTGACTCTTAACAGGGTCAGACATGTTCCAACCATTCGACGCAATATCCTTAGTGGCGTCATATTAGTTAGAGAAGGTTATAGAGTAGACTGTAAATATAATAAGGCTATTATTACACGCCTTCGTGATTCTTTGTTTTTTGGCATGGGGTACTTATGTGATGTGGAAAACTTGTTTAAGATTCATGTTGAACCTGTTTCAAATTCCGTTTTAAATTTGAATGATTATAGTTCTGTTTGCATGAATCTTGTTTCTTTCGATGTATGGCATTCACGTTTGGGACATGTTAATGTTGCCTTAATGAAGCGTATGATGAATCTAGATTTGATCCCTAAATCTGAAATTAGCAACAATAAATGTGAAATCTGTGTACAAGCTAAATTGCCTAGGAAGCCTTTTCATTCTGTGAATAGGAATTCAGAAATTTTGGATTTAGTTCATACATATATCTGTGAATTTAATAGTGTTGGTACGGGGGATCAAAAGCGTTATTTTATAACTTTTATTGACGATGTGAGTAGATACTGTTATGTCTTTTTACTTAGAAGTAAAGATGAGGCATTGGATAAATTTCAAATTTATAAGAAAGAAGCTGAAACTCAAACTGGTAAAGTACTTAAGCGATTAAGGTCTGATAGGGGAGGAGAGTATACCTCAAATTTGTTTTTGGAATTTTGCCAATTACATGGTATAGTTCATGAGGTCACTGCTCCTTATTCACCACAATCAAATGGGATAGCTGAACGTAAAAATCGAACCTTAATAGATATGGTAAATACCTTACTTCAAACATCTGGATTACCCAACTTTATGTGGGGGGAAGCTTTGAATACGGCTTGCCATATTCTGAATAGAGTTCCCCATAAACATTTAGAAAGTAGTCTGTTTGAGTTATGGAGAGGAAGGAAACCGAGTCTTAAATATCTTCGAGTGTGGGGGTGCCTTGCTAAGGTACTTGTCCCTGAACACAAAAGGAAGAAATTAGGACCGAAAACGGTTGATGCCATATTCTTAGGTTATGTAGAGACAAGCTATGCTTTTAGATTCTTGATTGTAAAATCAGATATCTCTGGCATTGAGGTCAATACAATTGTGGAATTACGTGATGCAACATTCTTTGAGGATGTGTTTCCTATGAAAACTGGTGT
Source organism: Alisma plantago-aquatica (assembly GCA_963693085.1). Taxonomy (NCBI): domain Eukaryota; kingdom Viridiplantae; phylum Streptophyta; class Magnoliopsida; order Alismatales; family Alismataceae; genus Alisma; species Alisma plantago-aquatica. Next base: position 1,111,583,983 of record OY856411.1, read on the forward strand.
GCCCAATGAAGTTTCTCAAGAAGATTCATTTACCACAGGTTCCATTCCCGAGCATGTGGAAAGGATGGCAAATGTGGGGGGCGACTCCGAACAAGCTATTTCTGAATCTGATGATTCTGAAGAAATAGTTGAACCAAGGAGAAGTAAACGGCCTAGGACATCAAAGGACTTTGGAAGTGAGTTTCTCACTTACAATGTTGAGGATGATCCTGTTACTTTCAAACAAGCTATGGAATCTCCAGAAGCTAAGTTTTAGAAAGAAGCCGTTAATGATGAAATCCAATCAATTCTCTCGAATGGAACTTGGGAATTGGTGGATTTGCCTCCTGGTTGTTCTGCAGTTGGTTGTAAATGGATTTTTAAGAAGAAACTTAATGCAGACGGGACAATCAATAAGTATAAGGCTAGGTTAGTTTCTAAGGGTTACACACAAAGGGAAGGAATAGACTATTTTGATACATATTCACCTGTTTCCCGTATGACCACAATCTGAGTACTTTTAGCATTGGCTTCCATTTATAATCTCTATATCCATCAGATGGATGTGAAGACCGCGTTCTTACACGGTGATCTTCAAGAAGAGATATATATGGAACAACCTGAGGGATTTGTGGGTCGTGGGAATGAGTCCAAAGTGTGTAAACTTGTTAAGTCATTATATGGCTTGAAACAAGCCCCTAAGCAATGGCATGAGAAGTTTGATTCTGTGATATCATCGTTTGGCTTTATTTCTAATGAATTTGATAAGTGTCTCTACTGCAAGGTTGTCGATAATGGATTCATTTTGTTATGCTTATACGTCGATGATATCCTGCTTTTTGGTTCCGATATGAAAGTAGTAAAAGAGACAAAGTCATTCTTGTGTAGCAAGTTTGAGATGAAGGATATGGGTGTCGCTGATGTGATTTTAGGGCTTAAAATCATAAGGTCTACTGATGGTATAGCTCTCTCTCAATCTCACTATGTTGAGAAGATACTGGAGAGGTTTGAGTACACATCACGTAAACCTGTTAAGACTCCATATGATTCATCCAAACCCTTGTTCAAGAATGAGACTGGGGTTCTAGTGTCTCAATTACGATACTCTCAGATTATCAGAAGTTTGATGTATCTTATGAACTGTACACGTCCAGACATTGCGTTTGCCGTGAACAAGTTAAGTAGATACATCAGTTGTCCCGACAAGACCCATTGGGAAGCTCTTGACAGAGTTCTGAGGTATATCAAGGGAACATGTTCCCTTGGGCTGCATTATGGTAAACATCCTTCTGTAGTCGAAGGATATAGTGATGCAAGTTGGATTGCCGTGAATTCTGGGAGTAATGGTGTCTCAGGATATGTATTCCTATTGGGAGGAGGAGCTGTTTCCTGGAGGTCTAAGAAACAGACCATATTGTCTCGGTCCACTTTTGAGGCAGAGTTGTGTGCTTTAGATGAAACTGGATTGGAAGCTGAATGGCTACATGGACTTATGTCTAGTTTACCTATGGTAATGAAGCCGCTTCCTGCAATTTCAGTTCACTGTGACAGCACTACAACTATTGCTAAGATAAAGAGTTCCAAGTACAATCAAAAACAACGTAGACACATCCAAGTCAGATTAAAATCTGTAAGGGAGTTAGTGTCTAATGGGGTCGTGGCTGTGGACTACGTCGGTACCAAAGATAATACAGCTGATCCTTTCACTAAAGGTCTTACCTTGGCTTTAGTGGAAAAATCCAGGTTGGGAATGGGACTGAAACCCCTATAGATTTGCAGGCAGTAGCAACCCAACCCAAAATAGTGGAGATCCCACAAATTGGGTTTAATGTGGTAATAACAAGCTGTCGGGTAAATCGGATGACACTATGTATTCTTGTGTGATGCTTCTTGCATCTGTGTGTCTATTCCCTGGGAAACCTGTTAGTGTCATGACTGCAAGTTAGTAAGAGAGTAGTCTCTTAATGGTGTCAAGTCTTAGGACAGGATGTTAGCAGTACATCCTTGGAGACTCCAGCTAAGTGATTGATGTTGTGTAGGACGCAACAGGAGAATTGGGTTGTTCTCTGTTATCAATCATGATATAAAATTGTGTACGCATGGCCTTAATGCATTGTTTTTTCTTTTCTACCATGTCTTTATTGTGTTGTTACCAACCTATACTCTTGTACCCAAGGTTCAGGTTCAAGACTTTTGTTCACCTAGTTCCTATGAGGGTCACAGTTGGATAACTCAGGTAGATTCAAACTGAAAGGTATCTACTGAAAGCATAGTATGGAGGACTGAATGGTAGAGCACACTACACATTGGACTTTGTGGGGGATTGTTAGATAACTGATTACGGTAATTGTTAGTTACTGTAGCTGCTGTAGCTATTAGTTAGTTATTGTAGCAGCTCGTTACTGTAGCTAGACTATTGTGGTAATCACTTATTTAGCATGGGTTAAGCCCAATGTAGTGCAGCAAGTACATGTGAGAATGTAGTGTTGTTTCTAGTACAAATGGCAAAGAAGTTTTATCCCATATTGCTCACACCTAGAACTTTTGTGGTCCTCATATGTAGGATCACATGGGGCACTAGTATCCAAAGGAGTCCTAGGAGGTAGGTATGCTCACCTCCTTGGTGGGTGGGATTGCCACATCACAACGCACGCACGCACGCGCGCGCGCCACGCCACGCCTCGCCTCACCTCGCCTGGCCTGGCCGGGCCGGGCCCGGGCTCGGGCTTGGGCTTGTGGATTGTGGAGAATGTCTTCCGTCTTCCGACTTCTTTTTGCACTAGGATACAACTACGTAATTAATTACTCGTATAATTAATTGTTGCTTTCTTATTCGGATTTCTTAAATCTTAATTAGAAAGTGTTTCTCTTTTACGGATTATTCCGTATTGTGTACGAGAGAAACTGAGTGTTGCGTCTAACTGGGAATAGGATTAGGGACGCACATGGCTATATATATGACTCCGGTCATTAGGGTTAAACACACCGAAAACAGTTTTCTGTCGCCGTGTGTTTTGTGAGCCCTAATCCCGAGTGCGAGAGTCGTCGTCCCCAGAGTTGCTTTGTGGAGTTGTCCTCCTGTGCGAAGCGAGACTCGTCCTTTCCTTCAGACGTAGTTGTCAGGCGGTGGTACCTGCGGTGGCTGTGCTGCACTGGTAGCAGTGCGACGTGTGCGAGAAAGACGTGCAACTTCCAGGTTCGTGCCAGATCGAGACTGGGAGAACGGTGCCTATCCACGAGGATTGTCGGGAACTGGTTTCTTTAAGTAACATGTTCGTTTCTCAACGAACGATATGGTTTGCGAATCTAACTCTTATTTTTTGTTCTCCTGCATTGCTTGTTCTTCGAATCTTATTTTGGATCTGCCTGAATTGTTAATTAAATTGCACCTGTCGCTGTTGCATGAACGACAATAACCAATATTAACAACACTTCTTGCTTCTCCTCTTGTAATATCCGATTGTCGTTGCTAATGCTTATTAATTCGCTAAATTGTGACGACCGTCTCGCGAAAATAAGATTAACTAATGCAGAAGCGTTCATCAAGCAGCAGATTAGCGAAAATCACTAAAAATTAAAACTTTTTGCAAAGAGATCCACACATAGGAAATCTTTTCCAACAAATGCCATTGTATATCATATACATTCTATTTCAAACGTACATATCATGTACCATCTTTTTCCAGAGACTACATCATCAGCTGCCTTATAAACATATATGCAGGCAGCATACAAATCTCAAGGCATCAAGCCAAAACCTCAGACTGATATATCAAAAGCACTGACTAAAAACTCCGAGGACCTGAGAGTACAGAGACGACACATAGGAATACTATCTATATGACTAGACAGACAATATCTCCACCTGAGATCTTATTGTTGTCCCTACTGTTGTTGTTGCTGCTGCTCTTTCCCTGTTCTAGGGTTTCTGCTCTGCCTTTCATGCATACCTAAAAATATTTCCCACGGGGGTGAGACAATTGTAAAAATATTTCCAGCGAGAGATATAACTCTCCGCCAGAAACATTATTATTGCAACTTGAGAAGATGAATATGAACATGAGAATCATATCTATTTGACAGCAAATATTTTAATGTCTAACAGATTAGAACATTATTCTATATCAGAAGCATTGTAGTTATTACTTGATAGAATTAACATGTCACTTATCCTTTAATGAATAGGAAGAACATGTATAACATCTATTCAAACAACAGAATCATTACCACTGCATTAACTTTCTTCAGGATTAGATCATATATCTAAAGCCTGGCATTATCAATGTGGAGTCATGGCCCGTAGCCATACTCTTTTCATAAGTGTTGGGATCTTAATCCCTCACTTCACCACTGGGTTTTTCTCATCCTTTCACAATTTCAATACCATAACCATGAAATCATGGGTATTCAAACCCTTTGTTCATCACTTGAGCACTGTTACCTCTTTCTCAGGTAACTAACACCTTTAGGTCATTTGACCAAGGTAAGTATGATGCTTGCTACACAAGCATCCATCATGGCACTTGATGCACATTAACTCTCTTGCCACCTCTTACCAGGCACAAGGTATATTATAGCACACAAGGCCCAATAAACAAATTCAAACTAATAACACATCATAGCTCATACCTGGCTATGCTCATCATCTCATGATACCTGCATGGTTAGCACATATAATAGCAGTACATCAATTATCTATCAATACCATGCAAAAACAATGTATTAATAATTCAAGGGTATTACCCTTAATCCTTTACCAGGATTTGGATTTCCATCACACATAGCTCATCAGAACACTGTACATCTTGTCACCTTTCACTAGGCAACAACTTTATTCACATGGCTCACAAAACCATTCACATCTTGTCATCTCTCACTAGGCAACAACTTTATTCACATGGCGCACAAGGCCATTCACATCTTGTCACCTCTCACTAGGCAACAACTTTATTCACATGGCGCACAAGGCCATTCACATCTTGTCACCTCTCACTAGGCAACAACTTAAAACAAAGGCTTACAAACCCAACTCATCTTGTTACTTCTTTCTCAGTAACAAAAACATAATGGCACATATGGCCAATCAATTCTTATCAAATAAACATCATAGCTCATACCTGGCTATGATCATCAACTCATGAGACCTGCATGATTGTCACACATGATAATAGACTTATCAAGTTCACAACACATCATGCAATATAGGGTAACACCACTATTCCCTTACCAGGGTTAGAGTTTACCATCAATTAGGGATTTCTCTCACATATCATCACCCTTCATTAAGAATAGGGTTTTCTATTATTAACCATTTAGGTTTTCAAGATCATATTATCAATGATCAAACCCTAGTTCATTGCTCCCCACATCTAGGAGCCAACATTTATACCATAAGTATTCAATCATACTTATTTATTCTCATCAATTATCATTAAATGATTATCATCACAAGGTATGAGTATCTCTCTCATCCTTAAGTTGAGAATTAACAAAACGACCATGTTAGGTCACTTTCAATTCAGCTCTAAGTCAAGCATAGGCCACCACGGCCGTGCTACCTTGCACGGTCGTGCAAAGTGAAGCTACCACGGCCGTGCTACCCTGCACGGTCGTGCTGAGTAAAGTCGCCACGGCCGTGCTGCCTTGCACGGTCGTGCTACATAGGATCATCACATGAATCATATTTATATATATATGAATTCTATTATTTGATCCTTTCAACTTGATTAGGTCACATCAACCCTTCAATCATATGCATACAACTATGATTAACATAGGGTACCAAGTCATTGGTCCTATAAGCAATTAGGGATGCATTCCCAATTAGGGTTTCTCATGAAATCACCCACAATTAGGGTTCCACATGGATGCACCCTCAATTAGGGTTTCACTTGGAATCACCCTCAACTAGGGTTTCACATGGAATCACCCTCAACTAGGGTTTCACATTGAATCACCCTCAACTAGGGTTTCACATGGAATCACCCTCAACTAGGGTTTCACATGGAATCACCCACAATTAGGGTTGAATTCAATAACCCTGTCAATTAGGGTTTATGTTCATGTTTAGGGTTTCATGATCTCTTTGATTAAGGATCATAACCCTTATACACCACATGATTCATATTCATGTATGAATTCATGCTATCAGCATCTTAACTAGATTATGTCATATCAACTCTTCAGTCGAGTACATACAACTATGATTAACATAGTGTATCAAGTCATTGATCCTATAAGCAATTAGGGATTCATCCCTTAATTGGCACTTAATCACTTAGGGACTATTAGGGTTTCAACCTTTGTACCTTCATTTATTACCATTACTAATCATCATTGGATCAATAGAACATTCATCGTCTTAATTCTCAAAAATTGAATTACATTGGACCTCCATTACATAAGGTATCCAAATGAATTAGGGTTTCCAATGTTGATTCCTTCAATCATTGGATTCATGGAACCAATCATCAATTGGACATTCACCCATACTTCAATTGAGTTTAATAGGTCAACCTTCAACTGATTTTACCCTCAATTGACCCTCAATTGATCATCAATTGGGGTTGGAATCAATTGAATTAGGGTTTAGAATCAATGAACCTTCAATATTCATCAATGTGTAACTAGTTACTTCATAACTATTGAACCACCATTCAAATGGGGTATGACCTGACCCCAAACGGTCTTGAGGTCGTTTGGATGACCTCCAAACGGTCTTGAGACCGTTTGCCCATCATATCACTCAAATCCAAGCAATCTAATTAGGGTTTGGTTCATTGAAGTGCTCACCAAATCAGCAATCTATTGCAGATCAACTTGATATCTTTAGACCTTCAACCACTGAACTATACTCAACCCTAGACCTCCAAACGGTCTTGGGTGACCACCAAACGGTCTTGAGGTCGTTTGGATGACCTCCAAACGGTCTTGAGACCGTTTTCCCATCATATCACTCACATCCAAGCCATCCAATTAAGGTTTGGATCATTGGATTGATCACCAAATCAGCATTGCATTGTATAACAGCTTGGTACCTTTAGACCTTCAAACACCTAACCATACTCAACCCTAGACCTCCAAAAGGTCTTGGGTGACCACCAAACGGTCTTGAGGTCGTTTGGATGAGCTCCAAACGGTCTTGAGACCGTTTGGCCCATCCAACCTTTGGATTCTAGTGAAAAATCATCATGGATTGGTCTATCAAGTTGATCAACAAATCAGCACTACATTGCAATATGATTAGTACCTTTGGACCTTCAATTGGTCAACTATACTTGACCCCAGACCTCCAAACGGTCTTGAGGTGACCCAAAACGGTCTTGAGACCGTTTGGATGATCCCCCAAATGGTCTTGAGACCGTTTGGGCTAATCAACCCAAAATCTCAAATTAGCTCATTGTGATTTCAGCACTGATTTCAATTAGGGTTAGCCCAATTGATTATCCTTCAACTCACGATTCCTTGGGAGTTAACCCATAAAACGTGGTGAGTCATTAGCCAACATAATTAGGATCAAAAATCTCATACGGTCAACTCTTGGTCAACGCACTCAAATGGTCTTGAGACCGTTTGCCAAAAAAGTTCAAGTAAATCAGATTGAAAATCAGCACTTAATTCAATTAGGTTTCCCTAATTGATTAGGCTTCAACTCACGATTCCTTTGGAGTTAATCCCTCAAATTTGGAGGGTTATTAATAAACATAATTATGAACAGGAATCCCAAACGTGCAACGCTTGGTCAACCATCTCAAACGGTCTTGAAACCGTTTTCTCAACCAGGTCAAGTTAATCAGGTTGAAAATCAGCACATAATTCAATTCGATTGCCTAATTGATTGGCCTTCAACTCTTGATTCCTTTGGAGTTAATCCCTCAAATTTGGAGGGTTATCATCCTACATAATTAGGAACAAAATTCCCAAACGGTAAACGCTTGGTCAACCATCTCAAACGGTCTTGAAACCGTTTTCTCCCAAACGGTCTCAAACCATTTGCCCTTAAACGGTTTGCTGAAACCGCATAGCCAATCAAATTAAAACGATTTGGAGTAGCTATCAAAACGGTTTTGCTTGGTAATTTTCTTTGGATAAGCATCTAGGATGATTTCATCATCCCCTTCCTTCGAACAACCAAGAACATCAACCGTTCTTGATGGAAAATGCAGCAAAGAAACAAGAGTGTATCAAATTGAAGAAATCAATCAACAAAGCATAGAGAATTGATGCAATAGCAATGTTTAAGGGTTTGAGTTATAAAACCCACCTCCAATTGAGATCCAAAGCTCCAATCTCACGCCATTAATGGTGGATGAAGCTCTTGCAACTCCCCCTAGGCTCGTCCTCAAGCTTTTGATTGCAAAAGTTGGCTAGGGTTGAAGAGGAGATCGAAATAAGAAGGAATCCATAATTTATTTTCGATTTCCACCATGAAATCAAGGAGAACGAAGGTCAAGGGCTCACCCACAGGTTGGGGGCATGCTCATTGATCCTCCCTAGCTCCTTGGTCGGTTTTGCAAGCAAGGGGAAGAAGAAAATCCGAAAAAGGCCTTGGTTTGGGCTTGGAAATGGCACTTTTATAAAGAAATTGATGAGAGAGAATATGCCTTATAAAAATGCATTAAATTTCAAAAATATGGCCGCCTCTTCCCCTTCAAACCCCTTAAGGACGAGGCACCTTCCTTTGCCTTTAATTCTCCTTCATTATCCTTGATTTAAAGAAAATCAAATTAAGCACCTTAATGCTTATTATATTAATATCCATATGTGAGTGGGTTTTCTTTTTCTTATAATAAGGTGAGTGGAATTTCACCTACTTAGGATATTTTCGTTCCTTATCTTGGCAAAGGAACGTTCATCCTTATTCAAAATCAACCCAAAACATTTTGGTTGAAAGCCCTTCAATTATTTTTATTCATTTTTGCCCTAAATCAAATTAGGGTTTCAATTAGGCATTAATCTTGATTATTTTAATATCAAGATTCTCTCTCCTCCAACTTAATTCAAATGAGGCACCCATCTCATTTTATTTGCTCTACATGATTCCAAGAAACATTAGGGACCTTATTGAAGTGGTAATTTGCATATTGAACCCTAGGTTTTGGGTAAATTGCACTTTTCACCAAAACTAGGTTTTAATGCACAACACTGCTTTACAAGCTTAATCTTGGTGCCCAAGCTTGTGAAAACTATACCAATACATCATATTCATTCTTATGATGTATCAACATCAGAGGAACATCTTACCATGCAACATTTGCAATTTAACCCCTCAAATTGGGTAATTTGCACTTTGGTCCAAAATAAGCAAACATTGCTTCAACATTGTTCAAATAGGACCAAAATTGAAACATAAGTTTCTTATGAGGCCTAATTACTTTTCCCAAGATAAGATTAAGAATCTACTTAACCTTATTAGGCAAAACATCTAGGGTTAAATCATAACCCAGGTCAGGGATGTTACAAATTATAAACCCCTAACAAGGATTTCGTCCTCGAAATCCCAGGAAAAGGAGGAACATATTGTTCATTAATCATGCCCTCAAGTATCCACATATCATCTTAATATCATGGAGATATCATGAACTCTGTGATTCCACACAAAGCTCCTTTCATTAGTTCAACCTCATCAATGTTTATGCAGAGCATAAACCCCTAACATATGATGTCCATATCATTGAAAGGAAGAAGCATAAAAGAACATACTTCAATAATCACTCAAGAATAATTATCAAAAGGAAAAACATATATATCTAACATAGATAATTCACTTAGCAAACTCTATGTAATTGGGAATGTTCACATAGCTCTTCCTTTTTGTTGGGAATGTTCACATAGCTTTTCCTTTTAATTGGGAATGTTCGCATAGCTTTTCCTTTTAATTGGGAATGTTCACATAGCTTTTCCTTTTTGTCGGGAATGTTCACATAGCTTTTCCTTTTGGTTGGGAATGTTCACATAGCTTTTCCTTTTAATTGGGAATGTTCACATAGCTTTTCCTTTTTGTTGGGAATGTTCACATAGCTTTTCCTTTTTGTTGGGAATGTTCACATAGCTTTTCCTTTTTGTTGGGAATGTTCACATAGCTTTTCCTTTTAGTTGGGAATGTTCACATAACTTTTCCTTTTTGTTGGGAATGTTCACATAGCTTTTCCTTTTTGTTGGGAATGTTCACATAGCTTTTCCTTTTAGTTGGGAATGTTCACATAGCTTTTCCTTTTAATTGGGAATGTTCACATAGCTTTTCCTTTTTGTTGGGAATGTTCACAAAGCTTTTCCTTTTTGTTGGGAATGTTCACATAGCTTTTCCTTTTTGTTGGGAATGTTCACATAGCTTTTCCTTTTAGTTGGGAATGTTCACATAGCTTTTCCTTTTTGTTTCATTATACTCTCTAGATTGTTTCAGAATGACTACTTGATCAGAGTAATCAAAAAGATAACAATCTAAGAGTTTCATACTTGCCTTATCTTCAATGATCATATACCTGGCCAGGGTATATAAGTATTGAGATTAGGTAGTATGCACTTTATTTGCTATCATATTCCTCACTTTTCATATCATTGTACACACAACATTTTCCCTTGTTCCAACATGACTAAGTCATTTAGGAACTCTTTTAAAGCTCAAGCTTTCTATATTAAGGACTGATAATCTAGGTTGTAAGGCTAGTATCCAGTCCACCATATGCATTATTGTTGCCCTAATCTGCCAAATAAGAGCATGATCATAGGATTCTCTATCCTGATCAGGTCTTTAATGGGGATTCTCAGGCACTTGTTCTCCTCTTGCCTGGTCCCATACACTCTCTCCTGGTGCAGCAACATTGCCCTTAGCATTGTGTTCCTCGTGTTCTCCAGTCAATTTCAAGTTCTTCTTCTCCTATGTGAGCAGAAGATACTATCAAATAAACTGGAAGACGCTTAGAACAAACTCTACAACCTTAGTCCTATGTCTCTGTAGACTCAGCGAACCTAGAGCTCTGATACCACTAAATTGTGACGAACGTCTTGCGAAAATAAGATTAACTAATGCGGAAGCGTTCATCAAGCAGCAGATTAGAGAAAATCACTAAAAATTAAAACTTTTTGCAAAGAGATCCACACATAGGAAATATTTTCCAACAAATGCCATTGTATATCATATACATTCTATTTCAAACGTACATATCATGTACCATCTTTTTCCAGAGACTACATCATCAGCTGCCTTATAAACATATATGCAGGCAGCATACAAATCTCGAGGCATCAAGCCAAAACCTCAGACTGATATATCAAAAACACTGACTAAAAACTCTGAGGACCTGAGAGTACAGAGACGACACATAGGACTACTATCTATATGACTAGACAGACAATATCTCCACCTGAGATCTTATTGCTGTCCCTGTTGTTGTTGTTGCTGCTGCTCTTTCCCTGTTCTAGGGTTTCTGCTCTGCCTTTCATGCATACCTAAAAATGTTTCCCACGGGGGTGAGACAATTGTAAAAATTGCCCCAGCGAGAGATATAACTCTCCGCCAGAAACATTATTATTGCAACTTGAGAAGATGAATATGAACATGAGAATCATATCTATTTGACAGCAAATATTTTAATGTCTAACAGATTAGAACATTATTCTATATCAGAAGCATTGTAGTTATTACTTGATAGAATTAACATGTCACTTATCCTTTAATGAATATGAAGAACATGTATAACATCTATTCAAACAACAGAATCATTACCACTGCATTAACTTTCTTCAGGCTTAGATCATATATCTAAAGCCTGGCATTATCAATGTGGAGTCATGGCCCGTAGCCATACTCTTTTCATAAGTGTTGGGATCTTAATCCCTCACTTCACCACTGGGTTTTTCTCATCCTTTCACAATTTCAATACCATAACCATGAAATCATGGGTATTCAAACCCTTTGTTCATCACTTGAGCACTGTTACCTCTTTCTCAGGTAACTAACACCTTTAGGTCATTTGACCAAGGTAAGTATGATGCTTGCTACACAAGCATCCATCATGGCACTTGATGCACATTAACTCTCTTGCCACCTCTTACTAGGCACAAAGTATATTATAGCACACAAGGCCCAATAAACAAATTCAAACTAATAACACATCATAGCTCATACCTGGCTATGCTCATCATCTCATGATACCTGCATGGTTAGCACATATAATAGCAGTACATCAATTATCTATCAATACCATGCAAAAACAATGTATTAATAATTCAAGGGTATTACCCTTAATCCTTTACCAGGATTTGGATTTCCATCACACATAGCTCATCAGAATATTGTACATCTTGTCACCTTTCACTAGGCAACAACTTTATTCACATGGCTCACAAAACCATTCACATCTTGTCATCTCTCACTAGGCAACAACTTTATTCACATGGCGCACAAGGCCATTCACATCTTGTCACCTCTCACTAGGCAACAACTTTATTCACATGGCGCACAAAGCCATTCACATCTTGTCACCTCTCACTAGGCAACAACTTAAAACAAAGGCTTACAAACCCAACTCATCTTGTTACTTCTTTCTCAGTAACAAAAACATAATGGCACATATGGCCAATCAATTCTTATCAAATAAACATCATAGCTCATACCTGGCTATGATCATCAACTCATGAGACCTGCATGATTGTCACACATGATAATAGACTTATCAAGTTCACAACACATCATGCAATATAGGGTAACACCACTATTCCCTTACCAGGGTTAGAGTTTACCATCAATTAGGGCTTTCTCTCACATATCATCACCCTTCATTAAGAATAGGGTTTTCCATTATTAACCATTTAGGTTTTCAAGATCATATTATCAATGATCAAACCCTAGTTCATTGCTCCCCACATCTAGGAGCCAACATTTATACCATAAGTATTCAATCATACTTATTTATTCTCATCAATTATCATTAAATGATTATCATCACAAGGTATGAGTATCTCTCTCATCCTTAAGTTGAGAATTAACAAAACGACCATGTTAGGTCACTTTCAATTCAGCTCTAAGTCAAGCATAGGCCACCACGGCCGTGCTACCTTGCACGGTCATGCAAAGTGAAGCTACCACGGCCGTGCTACCCTACACGGTCGTGCTGAGTAAAGTCGCCACGGCCGTGCTGCCTTGCACGGTCGTGCTACATAGGATCATCACATGAATCATATTTATATATATATATATGAATTCTATTATTTGATCCTTTCAACTTGATTAGGTCACATCAACCCTTCAATCATATGCATACAACTATGATTAACATAGGGTACCAAGTCATTGGTCCTATAAGCAATTAGGGATGCATTCCCAATTAGGGTTTCTCATGAAATCACCCACAATTAGGGTTCCACATGGATGCACCCTCAATTAGGGTTTCACTTGGAATCACCCTCAACTAGGGTTTCACATGGAATCACCCTCAACTAGGGTTTCACATTGAATCACCCTCAACTAGGGTTTCACATGGAATCACCCTCAACTAGGGTTTCACATGGAATCACCCACAATTAGGGTTGAATTCAATAACCCTGTCAATTAGGGTTTATGTTCATGTTTAGGGTTTCATGATCTCTTTGATTAAGGATCATAACCCTTATACACCACATGATTCATATTCATGTATGAATTCATGCTATCAGCTTCTTAACTTTATTAGGTCATATCAACTCTTCAGTCGAGTACATACAACTATGATTAACATAGTGTATCAAGTCATTGATCCTATAAGCAATTAGGGATTCATCCCTTAATTGGCACTTAATCACTTAGGTACTATTAGGGTTTCAACCTTTGTACCTTCATTTATTACCATTACTAATCATCATTGGATCAATAGAACATTCATCATCTTAATTCTCAAAAATTGAATTACATTGGACCTCCATTACATAAGGTATCCAAATGAATTAGGGTTTCCAATGTTGATTCCTTCAATCATTGGATTCATGGAACCAATCATCAATTGGACCTTCACCCATACTTCAATTGAGTTTAATAGGTCAACCTTCAACTGATTTTACCCTCAATTGACCCTCAATTGATCATCAATTGGGGTTGGAATCAATTGAATTAGGGTTTAGAATCAATGAACCTTCAATATTCATCAATGTGTAACTAGTTACTTCATAACTATTGAACCACCATTCAAATGGGGTATGACCTGACCCCAAACGGTCTTGAGGTCGTTTGGATGACCTCCAAACGGTCTTGAGACCGTTTGCCCATCATATCACTCAAATCCAAGCAATCTAATTAGGGTTTGGTTCATTGAAGTGCTCACCAAATCAGCAATCTATTGCAGATCAACTTGATATCTTTAGACCTTCAACCACTGAACTATACTCAACCCTAGACCTCCAAACGGTCTTGGGTGACCACCAAACGGTCTTGAGGTCGTTTGGATGACCTCCAAACGGTCTTGAGACCGTTTTCCCATCATATCACTCACATCCAAGCCATCCAATTAAGGTTTGGATCATTGGATTGATCACCAAATCAGCATTGCATTGTATAACAGCTTGGTACCTTTAGACCTTCAAACACCTAACCATACTCAACCCTAGACCTCCAAACGGTCTTGGGTGACCACCAAACGGTCTTGAGGTCGTTTGGATGAGCTCCAAACGGTCTTGAGACCGTTTGGCCCATCCAACCTTTGGATTCTAGTGAAAAATCATCATGGATTGGTCTATCAAGTTGATCAACAAATCAGCACTACATTGCAATATGATTAGTACCTTTGGACCTTCAATTGGTCAACTATACTTGACCCCAGACCTCCAAACGGTCTTGAGGTGACCCAAAACGGTCTTGAGACCGTTTGGATGATCCCCCAAACGGTCTTGAGACCGTTTGGGCTAATCAACCCAAAATCTCAAATTAGCTCATTGTGATTTCAGCACTGATTTCAATTAGGGTTAGCCCAATTGATTATCCTTCAACTCACGATTCCTTGGGAGTTAACCCATAAAACTTGGTGAGTCATTATCCAACATAATTAGGATCAAAACTCTCATACGGTCAACGCTTGGTCAACGCACTCAAACGGTCTTGAGACCGTTTGCCAAAAAAGTTCAAGTAAATCAGATTGAAAATCAGCACTTAATTCAATTAGGTTTCCCTAATTGATTAGGCTTCAACTCACGATTCCTTTGGAGTTAATCCCTCAAATTTGGAGGGTTATTAATAAACATAATTATGAACAGGAATCCCAAACGTGCAACGCTTGGTCAACCATCTCAAACGGTCTTGAAACCGTTTTCTCAACCAGGTCAAGTTAATCAGGTTGAAAATCAGCACATAATTCAATTCGATTGCCTAATTGATTGGCCTTCAACTCTTGATTCCTTTGGAGTTAATCCCTCAAATTTGGAGGGTTATCATCCTACATAATTAGGAACAAAATTCCCAAACGGTAAACGCTTGGTCAACCATCTCAAACGGTCTTGAAACCGTTTTCTCCCAAACGGTCTCAAACCGTTTGCCCTTAAACGGTTTGCTGAAACCGCATAGCCAATCAAATTAAAACGATTTGGAGTAGCTATCAAAACGGTTTTGCTTGGTAATTTTCTTTGGATAAGCATCTAGGATGATGTCATCATCCCCTTCCTTCGAACAACCAAGAACAGCAACCGTTCTTGATGGAAAATGCAGCAAAGAAACAAGAGTGTATCAAATTGAAGAAATCAATCAACAAAGCATAGAGAATTGATGCAATAGCAATGTTTAAGGGTTTGAGTTATAAAACCCACCTACAATTGAGATCCAAAGCTCCAATCTCACGCCATTAATGGTGGATGAAGCTCTTGCAACTCCCCCTAGGCTCGTCCTCAAGCTTTTGATTGCAAAAGTTGGCTAGGGTTGAAGAGGAGATCGAAATAAGAAGGAATCCATAATTTATTTTCGATTTCCACCATGAAATCAAGGAGAACGAAGGTCAAGGGCTCACCCACAGGTTGGGGGCGTGCTCATTGATCCTCCCTAGCTCCTTGGTCGGTTTTGCAAGCAAGGGGAAGAAGAAAATCCGAAAAAGGCCTTGGTTTGGGCTTGGAAATGGCACTTTTATAAAGAAATTGATGAGAGAGAATATGCCTTATAAAAATGCATTAAATTTCAAAAATATGGCCGCCTCTTCCCCTTCAAACCCCTTAAGGACGAGGCACCTTCCTTTGCCTTTAATTCTCCTTCATTATCCTTGATTTAAAGAAAATAAAATTAAGCACCTTAATGCTTATTATATTAATATCCATATGTGAGTGGGTTTTCTTTTTCTTATAATAAGGTGAGTGGAATTTCACCTACTTAGGATATTTTCGTTCCTTATCTTGGCAAAGGAACGTTCATCCTTATTCAAAATCAACCCAAAACATTTTGGTTGAAAGCCCTTCAATTATTTTTATTCATTTTTGCCCTAAATCAAATTAGGGTTTCAATTAGACATTAATCTTGATTATTTTAATATCAAGATTCTCTCTCCTCCAACTTAATTCAAATGAGGCACCCATCTCATTTTATTTGCTCTACATGATTCCAAGAAACATTAGGGACCTTATTGAAGTGGTAATTTGCATATTGAACCCTAGGTTTTGGGTAAATTGCACTTTTCACCAAAACTAGGTTTTAATGCACAACACTGCTTTACAAGCTTAATCTTGGTGCCCAAGCTTGTGAAAACTATACCAATACATCATATTCATTCTTATGATGTATCAACATCAGAGGAACATCTTACCATGCAACATTTGCAATTTAACCCCTCAAATTGGGTAATTTGCACTTTGGTCCAAAATAAGCAAACATTGCTTCAACATTGTTCAAATAGGACCAAAATTGAAACATAAGTTTCTTATGAGGCCTAATTACTTTTCCCAAGATAAGATTAAGAATCTACTTAACCTTATTAGGCAAAACATCTAGGGTTAAATCATAACCCAGGTCAGGGATGTTACAAATTATAAACCCCTAACAAGGATTTCGTCCTCGAAATCCCAGGAAAAGGAGGAACATATTGTTCATTAATCATGCCCTCAAGTATCCACATATCATCTTAATATCATGGAGATATCATGAACTCTGTGATTCCACACAAAGCTCCTTTCATTAGTTCAACCTCATCAATGTTTATGCAGAGCATAAACCCCTAACATATGATGTCCATATCATTGAAAGGAAGAAGCATAAAAGAACATACTTCAATAATCACTCAAGAATAATTATCAAAAGGAAAAACATATATATCTAACATAGATAATTCACTTAGCAAACTCTATGTAATTGGGAATGTTCACATAGCTCTTCCTTTTTGTTGGGAATGTTCACATAGCTTTTCCTTTTAATTGGGAATGTTCACATAGCTTTTCCTTTTAATTGGGAATGTTCACATAGCTTTTCCTTTTTGTCGGGAATGTTCACATAGCTTTTCCTTTTGGTTGGGAATGTTCACATAGCTTTTCCTTTTAATTGGGAATGTTCACATAGCTTTTCCTTTTTGTTGGGAATGTTCACATAGCTTTTCCTTTTTGTTGGGAATGTTCACATAGCTTTTCCTTTTTGTTGGGAATGTTCACATAGCTTTTCCTTTTAGTTGGGAATGTTCACATAACTTTTCCTTTTTGTTGGGAATGTTCACATAGCTTTTCCTTTTTGTTGGGAATGTTCACATAGCTTTTCCTTTTAGTTGGGAATGTTCACATAGCTTTTCCTTTTAATTGGGAATGTTCACATAGCTTTTCCTTTTTGTTGGGAATGTTCACAAAGCTTTTCCTTTTTGTTGGGAATGTTCACATAGCTTTTCCTTTTTGTTGGGAATGTTCACATAGCTTTTCCTTTTAGTTGGGAATGTTCACATAGCTTTTCCTTTTTGTTTCATTATACTCTCTAGATTGTTTCAGAATGACTACTTGATCAGAGTAATCAAAAAGATAACAATCTAAGAGTTTCATACTTGCCTTATCTTCAATGATCATATACCTGGCCAGGGTATATAAGTATTGAGATTAGGTAGTATGCACTTTATTTGCTATCATATTCCTCACTTTTCATATCATTGTACACACAACATTTTCCCTTGTTCCAACATGACTAAGTCATTTAGGAACTCTTTTAAAGCTCAAGCTTTCTATATTAAGGACTGATAATCTAGGTTGTAAGGCTAGTATCCAGTCCACCATATGCATTATTGTTGCCCTAATCTGCCAAATAAGAGCATGATCATAGGATTCTCTATCCTGATCAGGTCTTTAATGGGGATTCTCAGGAACTTGTTCTCCTCTTGCCTGGTCCCATACACCCTCTCCTGGTGCAGCAACATTGCCCTTAGCATTGTGTTCCTCGTGTTCTCCAGTCAATTTCAAGTTCTTCTTCTCCTATGTGAGCAGAAGATACTATCAAATAAACTGGAAGACGCTTAGAACAAACTCTACAACCTTAGTCCTATGTCTCTGTAGACTCAGCGAACCTAGAGCTCTGATACCACTAAATTGTGACGAACGTCTTGCGAAAATAAGATTAACTAATGCGGAAGCGTTCATCAAGCAGCAGATTAGAGAAAATCACTAAAAATTAAAACTTTTTGCAAAGAGATCCACACATAGGAAATATTTTCCAACAAATGCCATTGTATATCATATACATTCTATTTCAAACGTACATATCATGTACCATCTTTTTCCAGAGACTACATCATCAGCTGCCTTATAAACATATATGCAGGCAGCATACAAATCTCGAGGCATCAAGCCAAAACCTCAGACTGATATATCAAAAACACTGACTAAAAACTCTGAGGACCTGAGAGTACAGAGACGACACATAGGACTACTATCTATATGACTAGACAGACAATATCTCCACCTGAGATCTTATTGCTGTCCCTGTTGTTGTTGTTGCTGCTGCTCTTTCCCTGTTCTAGGGTTTCTGCTCTGCCTTTCATGCATACCTAAAAATGTTTCCCACGGGGGTGAGACAATTGTAAAAATTGCCCCAGCGAGAGATATAACTCTCCGCCAGAAACATTATTATTGCAACTTGAGAAGATGAATATGAACATGAGAATCATATCTATTTGACAGCAAATATTTTAATGTCTAACAGATTAGAACATTATTCTATATCAGAAGCATTGTAGTTATTACTTGATAGAATTAACATGTCACTTATCCTTTAATGAATAGGAAGAACATGTATAACATCTATTCAAACAACAGAATCATTACCACTGCATTAAATTTCTTCAGGCTTAGATCATATATCTAAAGCCTGGCATTATCAATGTGGAGTCATGGCCCGTAGCCATACTCTTTTCATAAGTGTTGGGATCTTAATCCCTCACTTCACCACTGGGTTTTTCTCATCCTTTCACAATTTCAATACCATAACCATGAAATCATGGGTATTCAAACCCTTTGTTCATCACTTGAGCACTGTTACCTCTTTCTCAGGTAACTAACACCTTTAGGTCATTTGACCAAGGTAAGTATGATGCTTGCTACACAAGCATCCATCATGGCACTTGATGCACATTAACTCTCTTGCCACCTCTTACCAGGCACAAGGTATATTATAGCACACAAGGCCCAATAAACAAATTCAAACTAATAACACATCATAGCTCATACCTGGCTATGCTCATCATCTCATGATACCTGCATGGTTAGCACATATAATAGCAGTACATCAATTATCTATCAATACCATGCAAAAACAATGTATTAATAATTCAAGGGTATTACCCTTAATCCTTTACCAGGATTTGGATTTCCATCACACATAGCTCATTAGAACACTGTACATCTTGTCACCTTTCACTAGGCAACAACTTTATTCACATGGCTCACAAAACCATTCACATCTTGTCATCTCTCACTAGGCAACAACTTTATTCACATGGCGCACAAGGCCATTCACATCTTGTCACCTCTCACTAGGCAACAACTTTATTCACATGGCGCACAAGGCCATTCACATCTTGTCACCTCTCACTAGGCAACAACTTAAAACAAAGGCTTACAAACCCAACTCATCTTGTTACTTCTTTCTCAGTAACAAAAACATAATGGCACATATGGCCAATCAATTCTTATCAAATAAACATCATAGCTCATACCTGGCTATGATCATCAACTCATGAGACCTGCATGATTGTCACACATGATAATAGACTTATCAAGTTCACAACACATCATGCAATATAGGGTAACACCACTATTCCCTTACCAGGGTTAGAGTTTACCATCAATTAGGGCTTTCTCTCACATATCATCACCCTTCATTAAGAATAGGGTTTTCCATTATTAACCATTTAGGTTTTCAAGATCATATTATC
Source organism: Alisma plantago-aquatica (assembly GCA_963693085.1). Classification (NCBI taxonomy): domain Eukaryota; kingdom Viridiplantae; phylum Streptophyta; class Magnoliopsida; order Alismatales; family Alismataceae; genus Alisma; species Alisma plantago-aquatica. The sequence continues at coordinate 1,111,604,298 of OY856411.1, forward strand.
AATGATCAAACCCTAGTTCATTGCTCCCCACATCTAGGAGCCAACATTTATACCATAAGTATTCAATCATACTTATTTATTCTCATCAATTATCATTAAATGATTATCATCACAAGGTATGAGTATCTCTCTCATCCTTAAGTTGAGAATTAACAAAACGACCATGTTAGGTCACTTTCAATTCAGCTCTAAGTCAAGCATAGGCCACCACGGCCGTGCTACCTTGCACGGTCGTGCAAAGTGAAGCTACCACGGCCGTGCTACCCTGCACGGTCGTGCTGAGTAAAGTCGCCACGGCCGTGCTGCCTTGCACGGTCGTGCTACATAGGATCATCACATGAATCATATTTATATATATATGAATTCTATTATTTGATCCTTTCAACTTGATTAGGTCACATCAACCCTTCAATCATATGCATACAACTATGATTAACATAGGGTACCAAGTCATTGGTCCTATAAGCAATTAGGGATGCATTCCCAATTAGGGTTTCTCATGAAATCACCCACAATTAGGGTTCCACGTGGATGCACCCTCAATTAGGGTTTCACTTGGAATCACCCTCAACTAGGGTTTCACATGGAATCACCCTCAACTAGGGTTTCACATTGAATCACCCTCAACTAGGGTTTCACATGGAATCACCCTCAACTAGGGTTTCACATGGAATCACCCACAATTAGGGTTGAATTCAATAACCCTGTCAATTAGGGTTTATGTTCATGTTTAGGGTTTCATGATCTCTTTGATTAAGGATCATAACCCTTATACACCACATGATTCATATTCATGTATGAATTCATGCTATCAGCATCTTAACTAGATTATGTCATATCAACTCTTCAGTCGAGTACATACAACTATGATTAACATAGTGTATCAAGTCATTGATCCTATAAGCAATTAGGGATTCATCCCTTAATTGGCACTTAATCACTTAGGGACTATTAGGGTTTCAACCTTTGTACCTTCATTTATTACCATTACTAATCATCATTGGATCAATAGAACATTCATCGTCTTAATTCTCAAAAATTGAATTACATTGGACCTCCATTACATAAGGTATCCAAATGAATTAGGGTTTCCAATGTTGATTCCTTCAATCATTGGATTCATGGAACCAATCATCAATTGGACCTTCACCCATACTTCAATTGAGTTTAATAGGTCAACCTTCAACTGATTTTACCCTCAATTGACCCTCAATTGATCATCAATTGGGGTTGGAATCAATTGAATTAGGGTTTAGAATCAATGAACCTTCAATATTCATCAATGTGTAACTAGTTACTTCATAACTATTGAACCACCATTCAAATGGGGTATGACCTGACCCCAAACGGTCTTGAGGTCGTTTGGATGACCTCCAAACGGTCTTGAGACCGTTTTCCCATCATATCACTCAAATCCAAGCAATCTAATTAGGGTTTGGTTCATTGAAGTGCTCAACAAATCAGCAATCTATTGCAGATCAACTTGATATCTTTAGACCTTCAACCACTGAACTATACTCAACCCTAGACCTCCAAACGGTCTTGGGTGACCACCAAACGGTCTTGAGGTCGTTTGGATGACCTCCAAACGGTCTTGAGACCGTTTTCCCATCATATCACTCACATCCAAGCCATCCAATTAAGGTTTGGATCATTGGATTGATCACCAAATCAGCATTGCATTGTATAACAACTTGGTACCTTTAGACCTTCAAACACCTAACCATACTCAACCCTAGACCTCCAAACGGTCTTGGGTGACCACCAAACGGTATTGAGGTCGTTTTTATGAGCTCCAAACGGTCTTGAGACCGTTTGGCCCATCCAACCTTTGGATTCTAGTGAAAAATCATCATGGATTGGTCTATCAAGTTGATCAACAAATCAGCACTACATTGCAATATTATTAGTACCTTTGGACCTTCAATTGGTCAACTATACTTGACCCCAGACCTCCAAACGGTCTTTAGGTGACCCCAAACGGTCTTGAGACCGTTTGGATGATCCCCCAAACGGTCTTGAGACCGTTTGGGCTAATCAACCCAAAATCTCAAATTAGCTCATTGTGATTTCAGCACTGATTTCAATTAGGGTTAGCCCAATTGATTAGCCTTCAACTCACGATTCCTTGGGTGTTAACCCATAAAACTTGGTGAGTCATTAGCCAACATAATTAGGATCAAAAATCTCATACGGTCAACGCTTGGTCAACGCACGCAAACGGTCTTGAGACCGTTTGCCCAAAAAGTTCAATTAAATCAGATTGAAAATCAGCACTTAATTCAATTAGGTTTCCCTAATTGATTAGGCTTCAACTCACGATTCCTTTGGAATTAATCCCTCAAATTTGGAGGGTTATTAATAAACATAATTATGAACAGGAATCCCAAACGTTCAACGCTTGGTCAACCATCTCAAACGGTCTTGAAACCGTTTTCTCAACAAGGTCAAGTTAATCAGGTTGAAAATCAGCACATAATTCAATTCGATTGCCTAATTGATTGGCCTTCAACTCTTGATTCCTTTGGAGTTAATCCCTCAAATTTGGAGGGTTATCATACTACATAACTAGGAACAAAATTCCCAAACTGTAAACGCTTGGTCAACCATCTCAAACGGTCTTGAAACCGTTTGCTCCCAAACGGTCTCAAACCGTTTGCCCTTAAACGGTTTGCTGAAACCGCATAGCCAATCAAATTAAAACGATTTGGAGTAGCTATCAAAACGGTTTTGCTTGGTAATTTTCTTTGGATAAGCATCTAGGATGATGTCATCATCCCCTTCCTTCGAACAACCAAGAACAGCAACCGTTCTTGATGGAAAATGCAGCAAAGAAATAAGAGTGTATCAAATTGAAGAAATCAATCAACAAAGCATAGAGAATTGATGCAATAGCAATGTTTAAGGGTTTGAGTTATAAAACCCACCTCCAATTGAGATCCAAAGCTCCAATCTCACGCCATTAATGGTGGATGAAGCTCTTGCAACTCCCCCTAGGCTCGTCCTCAAGCTTTTGATTGCAAAAGTTGGCTAGGGTTGAAGAGGAGATCGAAATAAGAAGGAATCCATAATTTATATTCGATTTCCACCATGAAATCAAGGAGAACGAAGGTCAAGGGCTCACCCACAGGTTGGGGGCGTGCTCATTGATCCTCCCTAGCTCCTTGGTCGGTTTTGCAAGCAAGGGGAAGAAGAAAATCCGAAAAAGGCCTTGGTTTGGGCTTGGAAATGACACTTTTATAAAGAAATTGATGAGAGAGAATATGCCTTATAAAAATGCATTAAATTTCAAAAATATGGCCGCCTCTTCCCCTTCAAACCCCTTAAGGACGAGGCACCTTCCTTTGCCTTTAATTCTCCTTCATTATCCTTGATTTAAAGAAAATCAAATTAAGCACCTTAATGCTTATTATATTAATATCCATATGTGAGTGGGTTTTCTTTTTCTTATAATAAGGTGAGTGGAATTTCACCTACTTAGGATATTTTCGTTCCTTATCTTGGCAAAGGAACGTTCATCCTTATTCAAAATCAACCCAAAACATTTTGGTTGAAAGCCCTTCAATTATTTTTATTCATTTTTGCCCTAAATCAAATTAGGGTTTCAATTAGGCATTAATCTTGATTATTTTAATATCAAGATTCTCTCTCCTCCAACTTAATTCAAATGAGGCACCCATCTCATTTTATTTGCTCTACATGATTCCAAGAAACATTAGGGACCTTATTGAAGTGGTAATTTTCATATTGAACCCTAGGTTTTGGGTAAATTGCACTTTTCACCAAAACTAGGTTTGAATGCACAACACTGCTTTACAAGCTTAATCTTGGTGCCCAAGCTTGTGAAAACTATACCAATACATCATATTCATTCTTATGATGTCTCAACATCAGAGGAACATCTTACCATGCAACATTTGCAATTTAACCCCTCAAATTGGGTAATTTGCACTTTGGTCCAAAATAAGCAAACATTGCTTCAACATTGCTCAAACAGGACCAAAATTGAAACATAAGTTTCTTATGAGGCCTAATTACTTTTCCCAAGATAAGATTATGAATCTACTTAACCTTATTAGGCAAAAAATCTAGGGTTAAATCATAACCCAGGTCAGGGATGTTACAAATTATAAACCCCTAACAAGGATTTCGTCCTCGAAATCCCAGGAAAAGGAGGAACATATTGTTCATTAATCATGCCCTCAAGTATCCACATATCATCTTAATATCATGGAGATATCATGAACTCTGTGATTCCACACAAAGCTCCTTTCATTAGTTCAACCTCATCAATGTTTATGCAGAGCATAAACCCCTAACATATGATGTCCATATCATTGAAAGGAAGAAGCATAAAAGAACATACTTCAATAATCACTCAAGAATAATTATCAAAAGGAAAAACATATATATCTAACATAGATAATTCACTTAGCAAACTCTATGTAATTGGGAATGTTCACATAGCTCTTCCTTTTTGTTGGGAATGTTCACATAGCTTTTCCTTTTAATTGAGAATGTTCACATAACTTTTCCTTTTAATTGGGAATGTTCACATAGCTTTTCCTTTTTGTCGGGAATGTTCACATAGCTTTTCCTTTTGGTTGGGAATGTTCACATAGCTTTTCCTTTTAATTGGGAATGTTCACATAGATTTTCCTTTTTGTTGGGAATGTTCACATAGCTTTTCCTTTTTGTTGGGAATGTTCACATAGCTTTTCCTTTTTGTTGGGAATGTTCACATAGCTTTTCCTTTTAGTTGGGAATGTTCACATAACTTTTCCTTTTTGTTGGGAATGTTCACATAGCTTTTCCTTTTTGTTGGGAATGTTCACATAGCTTTTCCTTTTAGTTGGGAATGTTCACATAGCTTTTCCTTTTAATTGGGAATGTTCACATAGCTTTTCCTTTTTGTTGGGAATGTTCACATAGCTTTTCCTTTTTGTTGGGAATGTTCACATAGCTTTTCCTTTTTGTTGGGAATGTTCACATAGCTTTTCCTTTTTGTTTCATTATACTCTGTAGATTGTTTCAGAATTACTACTTGATCAGAGTAATCAAAAAGATAACAATCTAAGAGTTTCATACTTGCCTTATCTTCAATGATCATATACCTGGCCAGGGTATATAAGTATTGAGATTAGGTAGTATGCACTTTATTTGCTATCATATTCCTCACTTTTCATATCATTGTACACACAAGATTTTCCCTTGTTCCAACATGACTAAGTCATTTAGGAACTCTTTTAAAGCTCAAGCTTTCTATATTAAGGATTGATAATCTAGGTTGTAAGGCTAGTATCCAGTCCACCATATGCATTACTGTTGCCCTAATCTGCCAAATAAGAGCATGATCATAGGATTCTCTATGCTGATCAAGTCTTTAATGGGGATTCTCAGGCACCTGTTCTCCTCTTGCCTGGTCCCATACACCCTCTCCTGGTGCAGCAACATTGCCCTTAGCATTGTGTTCCTTGTGTTCTCCAGTCAATTTCAAGTTCTTCTTCTCCTATGTGAGCAGAAGATACTATCAAATAAATTGGAAGACGCTTAGAACAAACTCTACAACCTTAGTCCTATGTCTCTGTAGACTCAGCGAACCTAGAGCTCTGATACCACTAAATTGTGACGACCGTCTCGCGAAAATAAGATTAACTAATGCGGAAGCGTTCATCAAGCAGCAGATTAGAGAAAATCACTAAAAATTAAAACTTTTTGCAAAGAGATCCACACATAGGAAATATTTTCCAACAAATGCCATTGTATATCATATACATTCTATTTCAAACGTACATATCATGTACCATCTTTTTCCAGAGACTACATCATCAGCTGCCTTATAAACATATATACAGGCAGCATACAAATCTCGAGGCATCAAGCCAAAACCTCAGACTGATATATCAAAAACACTGACTAAAAACTCTGAGGACCTGAGAGTACAGAGACGACACATAGGACTACTATCTATATGACTAGACAGACAATATCTCCACCTGAGATCATATTGTTGTCCCTGTTGTTGCTGTTGCTGCTGCTCTTTCCCTGTTCTAGGGTTTCTGCTCTGCCTTTCATGCATACCTAAAAATGTTTCCCACGGGGGTGAGACAATTGTAAAAATTGCCCCAGCGAGAGATATAACTCTCTGCCAGAAACATTATTATTGCAACTTGAGAAGATGAATATGAACATGAGAATCATATCTATTTGACAACAAATATTTTAATGTCTAACAGATTAGAACATTATTCTATATCAGAAGCATTGCAGTTATTACTTGATAGAATTAACATGTCACTTATCCTTTAATGAATAGGAAGAACATGTATAACATCTATTCAAACAACAGAATCATTACCACTGCATTAACTTTCTTCAGGCTTAGATCATATATCTAAAGCCTGGCATTATCAATGTGGAGTCATGGCCCGTAGCCATACTCTTTTCATAAGTGTTGGGATCTTAATCCCTCACTTCACCACTGGGTTTTTCTCATCCTTTCACAATTTCAATACCATAACCATGAAATCATGGGTATTCAAACCCTTTGTTCATCACTTGAGCACTGTTACCTCTTTCTCAGGTAACTAACACCTTTAGGTCATTTGACCAAGGTAAGTATGATACTTTCTACACAAGCATCCATCATGGCACTTGATGCACATTAACTCTCTTGCCACCTCTTACCATGCACAAGGTATATTATAGCACACAAGGCCCAATAAACAAATTCAAACTAATAACACATCATAGCTCATACCTGGCTATGCTCATCATCTCATGATACCTGCATGGTTAGCACATATAATAGCAGTACATCAATTATCTATCAATACCATGCAAAAACAATGTATTAATAATTCAAGGGTATTACCCTTAATCCTTTACCAGGATTTGGATTTCCATCACACATAGCTCATCAGAACACTGTACATCTTGTCACCTTTCACTAGGCAACAACTTTATTCACATGGCTCACAAAACCATTCACATCTTGTCATCTCTCACTAGGCAACAACTTTATTCACATGGCACACAAGGCCATTCACATCTTGTCACCTCTCACTAGGCAACAACTTTATTCACATGGCGCACAAGGCCATTCACATCTTGTCACCTCTCACTAGGCAACAACTTAAAACAAAGGCTTACAAACCCAACTCATCTTGTTACTTCTTTCTCAGTAACAAAAACATAATGGCACATATGGCCAATCAATTCTTATCAAATAAACATCATAGCTCATACCTGGCTATGATCATCAACTCATGAGACCTGCATGATTGTCACACATGATAATAGACTTATCAAGTTCACAACACATCATGCAATATAGGGTAACACCACTATTCCCTTACCAGGGTTAGAGTTTACCATCAATTAGGGCTTTCTCTCACATATCATCACCCTTCATTAAGAATAGGGTTTTCCATTATTAACCATTTAGGTTTTCAAGATCATATTATCAATTATCAAACCCTAGTTCATTGCTCCCCACATCTAGGAGCCAACATTTATACCATAAGTATTCAATCATACTTATTTATTCTCATCAATTATCATTAAATGATTATCATCACAAGGTATGAGTATCTCTCTCATCCTTAAGTTGAGAATTAACAAAACGACCATGTTAGGTCACTTTCAATTCAGCTCTAAGTCAAGCATAGGCCACCACGGCCGTGCTACCTTGCACGGTCATGCAAAGTGAAGCTACCACGGCCGTGCTACCCTGCACGGTCGTGCTGAGTAAAGTCGCAACGGCCGTGCTGCCTTGCACGGTCGTGCTATATAGGATCATCACATGAATCATATTTATATATATATATGAATTCTATTATTTGATCCTTTCAACTTGATTAGGTCACATCAACCCTTCAATCATATGCATACAACTATGATTAACATAGGGTACCAAGTCATTGGTCCTATAAGCAATTAGGGATGCATTCCCAATTAGGGTTTCTCATGAAATCACCCACAATTAGGGTTCCACATGGATGCACCCTCAATTAGGGTTTCACTTGGAATCACCCTCAACTAGGGTTTCACATGGAATCACCCTCAACTAGGGTTTCACATTGAATCACCCTCAACTAGGGTTTCACATGGAATCACCCTCAACTAGGGTTTCACATGGAATCACCCACAATTAGGGTTGAATTCAATAACCCTGTCAATTAGGGTTTATGTTCATGTTTAGGGTTTCATGATCTCTTTGATTAAGGATCATAACCCTTATACACCACATGATTCATATTCATGTATGAATTCATGCTATCAGCTTCTTAACTTGATTAGGTCATATCAAATCTTCAGTCGAGTACATACAACTATGATTAACATAGTGTATCAAGTCATTGATCTTATAAGCAATTAGGGATTCATCCCTTAATTGGCACTTAATCACTTAGGGACTATTAGGGTTTCAACCTTTGTACCTTCATTTATTACCATTACTAATAATCATTGGATCAATAGAACATTCATCATCTTAATTCTCAAAAATTGAATTACATTGGACCTCCATTACATAAGGTATCCAAATGAATTAGGGTTTCCAATGTTGATTCCTTCAATCATTGGATTCATGGAACCAATCATCAATTGGACCTTCACCCATACTTCAATTGAGTTTAATAGGTCAACCTTCAACTGATTTTACCCTCAATTGACCCTCAATTGATCATCAATTGGGGTTGGAATCAATTGAATTAGGGTTTAGAATCAATGAACCTTCAATATTCATCAATGTGTAACTAGTTACTTCATAACTATTGAACCACCATTCAAATGGGGTATGACCTGACCCCAAACGGTCTTGAGGTCGTTTGGATGACCTCCAAACGGTCTTGAGACCGTTTTCCCATCATATCACTCAAATCCAAGCAATCTAATTAGGGTTTGGTTCATTGAAGTGCTCACCAAATCAGCAATCTATTACAGATCAACTTGATATCTTTAGACCTTCAACCACTGAACTATACTCAACCCTAGACCTCCAAACGGTCTTGGGTGACCACCAAACGGTCTTGAGGTCGTTTGGATGACCTACAAACGGTCTTGAGACCGTTTGCCCATCATATCACTCACATCCAAGCCATCCAATTAAGGTTTGGATCATTGGATTGATCACCAAATCAGCATTGCATTGTATAACAGCTTGGTACCTTTAGACCTTCAAACACCTAACCATACTCAACCCTAGACCTCCAAACGGTCTTGGGTGACCACCAAACGGTATTGAGGTCGTTTGGATGAGCTCCAAATGGTCTTGAGACCGTTTGGCCCATCCAACCTTTGGATTGTAGTGAAAAATCATCATGGATTGGTCTATCAAGTTGATCAACAAATCAGCACTACATTGCAATATGATTAGTACCTTTGGACCTTCAATTGGTCAACTATACTTGACCCCAGACCTCCAAACGGTCTTGAGGTGACCCCAAACGGTCTTGAGACCGTTTGGGCTAATCAACCCAAAATCTCAAATTAGCTCATTGTGATTTCAGCACTGATTTCAATTAGGGTTAGCCCAATTGATTAGCCTTCAACTCACGATTCCTTGGGAGTTAACCCATAAAACTTGGTGAGTCATTATCCAACATAATTAGAATCAAAAATCTCATATGGTCAACGCTTGGTCAACGCACTCAAACGGTCTTGAGACCGTTTTCCCAAAAAGTTCAATTAAATCAGATTGAAAATCAGCACTTAATTCAATTAGGTTTCCCTAATTGATTAGGCTTCAACTCACGATTCCTTTGGAGTTAATCCCTCAAATTTGGAGGGTTATTAATAAAAATAATTATGAACAGGAATCCCAAACGGTCAACGCTTGGTCAACCATCCCAAATGGTCTTGAAACCGTTTTCTCAACCAGGTCAAGTTAATCAGGTTGAAAATCAGCACATAATTCAATTCGATTGCCTAATTGATTGGCCTTCAACTCTCGATTCCTTTGGAGTTAATCCCTCATATTTGGAGGGTTATCATCCTACATAATTCGTAACAAAATTCCCAAACGGTCAACGCTTGGTCAACCATCTAAAACGGTCTTGAAACCGTTTGCTCCCAAACGGTCTCAAACCGTTTGCCCTTAAACGGTTTGCTGAAACCGCATAGCCAATCAAATTAAAACGATTTGGAGTAGCTATCAAAACGGTTTTGCTTGGTAATTTTCTTTGGATAAGCATCTAGGATGATTTCATCATCCCCTTTTTTCGAACAACCAAGAACAGCAACCGTTCTTGATGGAAAATGCAGCAAAGAAACAAGAGTGTATCAAATTGAAGAAATCAATCAACAAAGCATAGAGAATTGATGCAATAGCAATGTTTAAGGGTTTGAGTTATAAAAACCGCCTCCAATTGAGATCCAAAGCTCCAAGATCACGCCATTAATGGTGTATGAAGCTCTTGCAACTCCCCCTAGGCTCGTCCTCAAGCTTTTGATTGCAAAAGTTGGCTAGGGTTGAAGAGGAGATCGAAATAAGAAGGAATCCATAATTTATTTTCGATTTCCACCATGAAATCAAGGAGAACGAAGGTCAAGGGCTCACCCACAGGTTGGGGACGTGCTCCCTGCTCCTCCCTAGCTCCTTGGTCGGTTTTGCAAGCAAGGGGAAGAAGAAAATCCGAAAAAGGCCTTGGTTTGGGCTTGGAAATGTCACTTTTATAAAGAAATTAATGAGAGAGAATATGCCTTATAAAAATGCATTAAATTCCAAAAATATGGCCGCCTCTTCCCCTTCAAATACCTTAAGGACGAGGCACCTTCCTTTGCCTTTAATTCTCCTTCATTATCCTTGATTTAAAGAAAATCAAATTAAGCACCTTAATGCTTATTATATTAATATCCATATGTGAGTGGGTTTTCTTTTTCTTATAATAAGGTGAGTGGAATTTCACCTACTTAGGATATTTTCATTCCTTATCTTGGCAAAGGAACGTTCATCCTTATTCAAAATCAACCCAAAACATTTTGGTTGAAAGCCCTTCAATTATTTTTATTCATTTTTCCCTAAATCAAATTAGGGTTTCAATTAGGCATTAATCTTGATTATTTTAATATCAAGATTCTCTCTCCTCCAACTTAATTCAAATGAGGCACCCATATCATTTTATTTGCTCTACATGATTCCAAGAAACATTAGGGACCTTATTGAAGTGGTAATTTGCATATTGAACCCTAGGTTTTGGGTAAATTGCACTTTTCACCAAAACTAGGTTTTAATGCACAACACTGCTTTACAAGCTTAATCTTGGTGCTCAAGCTTGTGAAAACCATACCAATACATCATATTCATTCTTATGATGTCTCAACATCAGAGGAACATCTTACCATGCAACATTTGCAATTTAACCCCTCAAATTGGGTAATTTGCACTTTGGTCCAAAATAAGCAAACATTGCTTCAACATTGCTCAAACAGGACCAAAATTGAAACATAAGTTTCTTATGAGGCCTAATTACTTTTCACAAGATAAGATTAAGAATCTACTTAACCTTATTAGGCAAAACATCTAGGGTTAAATCATAACCCAGGTCAGGGATGTTACAAATTCGCTCCAAATGACTGAGGTATGGTCTACATGAGAACCTTTTATCCTGGAGGAGAAAGTGCATGCACGTGTTTCTACCACTGGTTGGGCACTATTTTCTCTAAAGGAAGTCCTTTGTAGATGATATATTTTGAGATAAGTTGTTGATCTGTATTTATTTACTTTGATCCTTTTACTCCTTGATTTGATATTTCCTGTCAGATCTTGCCTCAAATATACTATTGTGTAATTTTTTATTTTACATGATATTGTCATTATTTTCAACAGTCTTACGTAACATAACTATTGTAGTCTCAACTATCATGGCATGTTCTTGTTTTGTTCATGGTTGCATTGACATGTCTGTCATGTTGGGCGTGTTTGGCTTGCAAAATTTTTAGAAATCATGTACTTTGTCCATAATGTGTTAGTCAAATGTTACATTCTCAAAACATAGGGAAGCTAAATTTTATGTTTGGTTTGCTAACGGAATTTTTTTCTTCTTAATTTGCCTTCAAGATTAGGTTGTATTTTGGTGTGTGAGAGAATTCTGATGAAGAGAGCAAAGTGCAAGATTTTCGTTATGTCAAAAATTTCTAGAATCAACTCCTTTTTCCCAACCTCAGAAACCAAAACATAAAATTTGTTCAAATAGATTTCAAAATATAATCCAATAGGAAAAAATTGGGATAATCAAACATGTTCATTTTAGAAGTCCTCTTTAAAAAAAAATTGGTGATTCATTCATCCCGTCGCTTGGGATTCTAACTAGTGACCTCTGGGTCATACAACATCACTTTTAACCACTCGGGTGCCACACCATTGGCATTTTAGAAGTCCTCTGAATCTCACTTATATCGTAGCCAACAATGTTAAGATTAATTCATGCATTAGATTTTATTTGCCCCAAATCTGATGAATTAGATCCCAACTTTTTAGATGAGATAGAAAATTGGGAGGAAATGGTCAAACTATGTCAATAATGTATATTATCAACTTTATCAAGTGCTCTCTCTAGACGTATAGAATTATTATCTTACCAGAATCTCTAAGGACATTAGGGAAGTTTGGATCGGAAGTATAATATGGAAGAACTTGGTATTGAAATATACTTTATTGCCAAATTTTTGAAATTTCAGATGGTTGATGGAAGAGTTATTTCTAAACAAGCTCATGAGCTATTACTCCTAATTCATAGTTTACTAGAGATGACATGCATAAATGTGAAAAAAAATCATAGTTGTGCCTATTTTGAAAAGTTCACTAAGTCTTGAAAGGACCTTGTTCAAGATTTCAAGCATAAAAAGGGGGAATATTTCTTTTGAATGATTTAGAGACATCCATCGAAATACAATAACAACATAGGATGTATAAGCAAATGTTACTGGTTGAAATATCATCCAAGGGTAATCTTATGCTAGGAAAGAAGGAAAGTCAAGAATAAGTAAAACAATAGGTCAACCAAAAACCAAGTAACATGATGCAAATGAAGACCTATACAAAAATGTGTTGTATTTTTAGTCCGGTTTGTTATTGGTATTAGGAGTGTTCCACTAAAAATTACACGAATCATGTGGCCAATAATGTAGATATGGACTTGAGCTTCTACCAATAATGATGAGTATGTATCTCTTAACCTGATATTCTTAATCTATATTAACCACTATATTGGATTGTTGATAGTGGAGAAACTGTACATGTTTGTATTGATAAGTCCATGTTCATCTCTTACCATGTCATCATCAATAGGTTAATGAACTTGGCCAATGCTACATTCAAAGGCAACGGTCACATGGGTATGAAGTTTCCTTCAAGAAAGGTTCTCACTCTTCATAGAGTGAGACAAGTCCCCCTATCATATGTGATATCCTTAGTGGTCCTATATTAATTAGGAATGGTTTCATAGCAGACTTTGAATGTAATAAAGTTGTATTAACTCATGTTTTATGGGGTGTTTTAAGAAAATGCTTTTTTGTGATGTAGAGGGTTTCTCTAAAATTCATTTTGAACATGTTTCTGTTTCTTTGTTGAATAAGAAGGAAAGTTGTAATGTTTTGAATTTTGAATCATCAATTGTTTGACATGAAAGAATGGGACATGTCAATCATATATAATGAAAAGAATGATGAGTCAAAATATCATTCCTAATCTATAGTTGATATAGTATACAAATGTGTTTTTGTTTGCAAGCTAAACGACCTAGGAAATGTTTCCATTCAACAGATTGAAAATATGATATCTTATATTACACTAACATTTGTGAGTTGAAAGGTGTAACTACTAGGGATAGTAAAAGATACTTGATAACCTTAATTGATGAATCAAGTATATAATACTATATTTACTTACATAAAAGTTAACATTCATAAAATGAAGTAGAAACCCAAATCAACAAGATACTTAAAAGACATATATCTGGCATGGGTGGAGAGTATACCTCAAACCTTTTTTTAGAATACCTATCAAAGTGGTTGTGTTATGTAAGAGGTCTAATCACCTAAATAAAATGAATATAAAAATAGAAGAGTATGACCAAAATAGATATGATCAACACACAATTACAAAGTTATGGGTTCCCTAATTTTATGTGGAGGAATCTTTGAATATGGATTGCATTATTCTACATAAAGTTTTCCATAAGTGTAAGGAGAGTAGCCCATTTGAACTTTGGCATGGTAGGAAGAAAAGTCTTAGATATCTCAAAGCATTAAGGTGTCTTGAAAAATTACTTGTACCAAAACACAAGAGAAAGAAGTTGGGGCCCAAAACTATAGATACCATATTGTTGGGTTATTCAGATACATGTTGTACATAATATTTACCATTAGATCTAATATTTCTAGTGTGTATGTCCACACAATAGTTGAAATTCATGCAACATTATTTGAGAATGTATTTTCTATGAAAATAGTGTACTCAAAGTGATTCTTTAGATGTCTAACGTGGGGGTTGCTACTAATTTTTCTATTTCAAGATCAAATGGTTCTCAAGTAAAAGATAAATTAAGGAGGAGTAAACGTGCAAGCACATTTAAGATTCTGGAAGTGACTTTGTCACTTAACAATATTGAGTGTGATCCTATTACCTACTGGAAAGCTATGGATTCTTTTGAAGACAAATTCTAGAAGGAAACCACTAACGAGGGATCCAATCAACTTTTTCAAATTGAACTTGGAATTCGGTGGATTTTTCTATATGTTGTGTTAAAAATTGGATCTAAATGGGTGTGACGTCCATCATCACATAAAATGAGATAAGTCAAAACAAAACGTGAAACTGATATTAAACATCCAGGATTACCATAAAATAGGGTAAATTAAAACCAATTTCTTTTAATTAGAAAAGTGAAAATTTATCACATCTGAGTCCACATGGAGCCACATGCATTATGTACAATATCACAGGATGATACATATCATTGTTCACTTGGCCAACCTGCCTCAACATGTTACATATGATAACATGTCCACATATATACAAACCATATATGTACAACCATGGCATACTACCAAAACTCGTGTCTATATACAACATCTACAAAACACCCCCAAGGACCTAAGAGTATAGGGACGAAACATAGGACTCTACTGCAAAACACTAGCAGCATATCCAACCTTTAACAGCTACTACTCCTCTTACTACTCAGCCTCAATCGTACGATCTCTACCTCATAGTGCACGACCACCTAAAAGATGTAGAAACCCATGGGGTGAGGCCAACATCCTAGCGAGAGATATAACTCACCATCGCAACTATTATTATCATGTTGAGAAGATTCAACTCAATGATATGAATAAAACAATTAACACTATTTAAGCAATTTAGATATCTACACCTAAGCAATAGAACATATTATACATTAAGAAGAAATATGAAGAACATGTATAACTATTAATTTCTCTTACCGTATCATAAATCAACTAAATTATACAAGAGATACGGTAAAGGGTCATCCAATGTGAGTCGTGTTTAAACCTAAGCAATATATTACACAGTTGTGTTATGTCCTTTATTATTCCCTGAGGAGATGACGTACACCACTCATGCTCCAACTAACCACTACTAAGTCCAAATTAGTTCCATACAAGATCTAGGAGGAGTTGGACTCCTATGATCTCCCACACCCTCGGTTCGTCTGGACCCGTCGCAATGGCATATAAAGTCCAACTGCTAAACAGCCTAGCCTGTCATGGTATATAGGAACAACACTAGTGAAAACTGAATTATGATCATAGCCGCACTTCTACCGAGGTATGATTGTAGCCATCCTCAAAATGCATCATATAAAAGTGTTGAATCACGTCACTTGAGATACGGCCTCGACCGTTCTCCTACCAGGGTATGACCGTAGCCAATCCTGTGAAATGCATATATTCAACAGTATATGACTCCGAGCTTCCACTAAGGGAGAACCCGTTTCACCATCCAACAAATATTGACATTGAAGATGGATCTATGACACATGGAAAGTACATGATTAGGGTTTCACTTGATTAATTGATCCAATTGGGTATCTTTTAGCATCAATCAAGTTACAACATACAAACCCTGCAAAGATAAGGGTATATTACAAGTATAGAATATATAAATCATATGAAGTATACACTTGTCACATCATCACTTGTTACCACTTCCATACAAGGCCATCAACATCATCACATTTCTAGGGGATATCAATCCCTCATCTCATCACTGGAGGATATCACCTCACACTAGGCATTGAGCCTCTACCAGGTCACCCAGACCACATAACTCCCCCACATCATCATTGTCTCATTTGCCTCATGAAGGCTCACAATCATTACCCTATGTCATGTCAAACACATCATAGAACTCAAATAGCTATGACATTCATTCCACCTACAAGGTTAGGATTACACATGTAGGAGAGAAAAACAATGCATCATCTTTGCATACTAACACTTGGACAAGATAGGCAACTATATCATAGTCCCTTATTAGGGTTAGGGTTTTGATATCTATATCCAATTAGGGTTTCTAGATCAACAATATCAAAACATCCCATTCACCATCTTTCCCATATTCTTAGAACATACAGAACGACCACCATAACCATAGTCGATAACACAAGTCAAACATGTGTTCAAGAAATTCCATCGACTAAAGGGATTATAAGGTCACAAAGCTATATGGATGTAGAAATCATGTCATAATACTCCATCAGTTGAAGATAACTCAAGGTCACTCACGTTATGTGACCGAAGGGAACACAACATCATGGTCAAATGTCATCAATAAAATAAGTGAAAGAAGAGACCATATCATACCAGTGGTCGAAAAGAACCATCATGATTGAAGACCATCAATCTATGCAACCAAAGAGAGGCAATACTCACTTCATTGACCAAAGATGAAGGGTAAACCAAGCGACCAAACTAAGGAAACAATCTCAACAACCATCAAACTTCACCAAACCTTAGACCACATGGAACACAGTATGAAGGACATCTTAGAGAGAAAACCACTATCAAAGCATGATCAAAACAGGTGGTTATCATCTCAAAAATTGAAACTTCAAGAAAAGAAGCTCATTAAGGAAAAACATTTCCAAAACCCTAGAATCAAGCATAACATGAGGTCAACATGAAGACCATAATATGATAGATGAAAACTCAAGATTCAAGCACATGTAAATAGAACCAAACTCCATCTTATGCAAGATAACCGAACCAAAAACCAAAACAACAAGATCAAGGTCGAGTTTCATGTAAAACCATCTACATCTACATCGTTTAGGTTTTTGGCATATGAATTAGGGTTTAGGAAGAGGAACAAATACATGCAAGATCATTATAGGGATTCAAACTCCCAAACAAGAGATCATCATCAACATCATCTATTCACATTTTAGAAATAAGTTTTGCATGTAGAATTAAAGTGTAATAATAGTAGGGAAGATAGTTATATAACCTACCTTAGATGATGGTGAAACCACCTCCAAGCAAGAAGGTCCAAAAGCAAGAGAGAACTTAGATTGATCTCCTCTATGACCAAGCTGGTCACCACCTTAAAAGAGAAGAAAACCCTAGGTTAAAGATCAAGGAAGAGAGATCCAAAACTCTAGGCCAAGATAGAAAGGAAGAAGGTAAAGATCTTCATACCACTCAGGTACTACCATGGAGAAATATGGATTCAAACTCTATGAAGAGAACTTTCTCAAAAATACCACAATTGATAACCATGGGTTCGGCAAGAGAATAGAAAGAGGTAGGGTTTTGCAAAGAAATAAGATCAAGGAGTGGATCACTTACCAAGGATCAAATATCGCCAATAAAGCAACAAGAAATGATGCTCCAACTCAATATCGCCTCATGCAAGATGATCGGACACCAAAGCTCCAAGGATGACCTCCTCTTCACCACCAAGCTCCAAGGATTGATCTCCAAACATCAGAGAGGGAAAGAGGGTGCAAAAGGATCATATGCATGTGAAAGGAGGGGTACTTATACCCAAGGGTAGAGAGAGGTGAAAGGGGTTAGGTGTCATGCACATTGGTTCCACTTGTCCACCAAAGATCAACCATGCAACCAATAAAACCATGCATGCAAGATAGGTCATGAAAACCAAAGAAAGCACAATCAAGCACTAATCTAGTTCAGGGGTCTTACAATAATAAACCCCTAACAAGAATTTTGCTCCCAAAATCCTATGTGAAAAGAGATGGGTACTTCCTATGCATATCTTCCTCATGCTCCCGAGTGGCTTCCTCAACACCACAATGATGCCAAAAAAACCTTAATCAACATGATATCCTTCTTCTTCAACTTCTTGATTCTCCTATTCAGGATCAACACGGGACCCTGCACATAAGACATGTCCTAATCTAGCTCAACCTCCATAGGTTGCAAAACTCACTTAGTGTTTGGGTGACACTTGCTCAACATGCTAACATGGAACACCAGATGCAACATGTGCAACTCAGGTGGCAACTCCGCCCTATAAGCCACCTTCCCAACACATGCCATCACAGAGTAAGGCCCCATAAACTTGGGAGCCAACTTAACCTTCTTCCCAAACCTCAACACACCTTTCCAAGGAGAGACCTTGATGTACACGTCATCTCCCACTTGAAACTCCAATGGCCTACAACAGTTATCAACATATGACTTCTATCTATCTTGGGCTACCTTCAATTCTACTGAATCATCTTGATATTATCTGTCATCTGATGCACAAGATCAGGACCCAAAAGCTGATATTCATCGGTCTCATACCAACGCAATGGATATATACAATGTAACACTCGGGCCCACTGCCCAAGGCTCTAGTAGAGTTTCAGGAATGACGATTGTCCCCACAGACCACCACTAGCCTTAACTGCACACTTTGTCCACACTGACGTGCAAGCCAGGATGAACTTCCTGACTGGTCACCCATCCTAGTACTACTCCAAGCTGAGCACGCTTAACTATGGAGTTCTTTAGAGATGGGCTCCCGAAAAAGGAGGTGCACCTTGGTGATATGGGTAGTCCAATCATTCCTTTTAGGATCATGTTATATGAGGCCTCAAATCTTGGGATGTTACAATCTCCCCCACTTAGACTCTTGACGTCCTCGTCAAGGCTCAACTATAAGGCTTCATAATATCTTCCCCATTTCAGTGTAAACCCACAATGGCCCATGGACACCCAGCTCCCGATCATGGAATACCAGTACAAGGGTGGTTACATCAATCATGGACAACCCTTTCCTACATTCCTGGACCGCACGGCTCAAGACTGGCATGTCATGCCCATGTGCACCCCACCTACTGGAGGGCAATTGGCTCTGATACCATTTGTAACACTCGGGCCCACTGCCCAAGGCTCTAGTAGAGTTTTAGGAATGACGGTTGTCCCCACAGACCACCACTAGCCTCAACTGCACACTTTGTCCACACTGACGTGCAAGCCATGATCAACTTCCTGACTGGTCACCCATCCTAGTACTACTCCAAGTTGAGCATGCTTAACTATGGAGTTCTTTAGAGATGGGCTCCCAGAAAAGGAGGTGCACCTTGGTGATATGGGTAGTCCAATCATTCCTTGATGACGTTAATTCCTATGTTTATCCAAGAATTAACTTTAACAAACGGTCTCCCAACTTTAGCAAACGGTTTGCCAAACCGTTTGGAGCAAACAGTTTCAAACTATTTGAGTTCAATCGGTTTCACAAGAACGCATGGAAGCAAACGGTCCAAGACCTTTTGGATGCGTTGACCAGGTGTTGACCATTTGGAGGTATGTTGTAAATTATGTAAACTAATTACCTACCAAAAATCATCAAGTAATTCCAAGTAAATCACCAATTGAAGGCACATCAACCACCTAAACCCTAATCGTATTAATTGCTAATTTCAATAATAGAATTAAGTTAAAGTTTGGGTTGAGTGACCGAAACGGTTTCAAAACCATTTGGGGATCACCCAAACGGTCTCAAGACCGTTTGGTGATCACCCAAGACCGTTTGGAGGTCTAGGGTTAAGTGGGGTTAACCAATTGAGGGCTCAATGATATCAAGTTGATGAATAATTGATTGATGATTTGGTGACCAAACCTAGGGTTCAAACCTTAGTTGAATGACTTGGTTTTTGATAAAATAATGGGAAAACGGTCTCAAGACCGTTTGGAGGATATCCAAATGATCCCAAGACCGTTTGGGGGTCACCCAAGACCGTTTGGAGGTCTAGGGTTGACTATGGTTAAGTGGTTGAAGATCTAAAAGTAACAAGTTGAAGTGCAATTGATTGTTGACCTAGTGATCAATCCAATGAGCCAAACCTTAATTAGATGAGTTGGTTTTTGATGTGGACTTGAGAAAATGGTCTCAAGACCGTTTGGAGGTCATCCAAATGATGCCAAGACCGTTTGGGGTCAGGTCATGATCAATTGAATGATGGATCAATGGTTTCAATTCATCTAGACTCACATTGAAACATGTTGAAGGGTAATCGATTTCAAACCCTAATCCAATTGATCCAAGCCCTAATTGATGATCAATTGAGGGTCAATTGAGTGTCAAATCAGTTGAAGGTTGACCTTATAGACTCAATTGATGAGTGGCTAACAAGTGCATGATCGATTGAGGGGTTCAACATTGGAAACCCTAACTCAATTGAAGAGGTTGAGACACTTTTTGGTCCTTGCGGTTTTGAGATGGTTTCGACCAAACGGTCTCAAGACCGTTTGGGTCCAAACGGTCTCAAGACCATTTGAGTCCAAACGGTCTCAAGACCTTTTGGGACCAAACAATCCCAAACTGTTTAGTCTCATGTGGTTTCAAGGTCGGTTATGTCCATGCGGTTTCAAAGTCAAACTTGACCAAACGGTCTTCACCTCTACTTTAGAAAACGGTCTTGAGTGTGCACTTTACCAAACGGTTTCAAAAGTCAACAAGACCAAATGGTTTCAAGGTCTGTCCAAGACCGTTTGAGGGTTTAGTGTGCAAGACCATTTGAGGTCTAAAAAGGTCAAGATCGTTTGATGCCTTAGTGGTCAAGATGGTTTAGTGATTGGTTAACCTAAACCTCATAGATACCTAAAGTGATTAAGGGACCAAGTAATTAGTTGATTAATGCATGTTATAATCAATGGTGAACATTACAAAGGTACCCTTGATGGGATAGAGTGACCAATACTCTTTGAATAAGTGAGCCTTAATGATCACAATAAGTAATGATATAATCCATGATGTCAAGGTTGAATTGACTTAGCCTAATCAAAGGTGATGTAAACATCATCTGATAGAAAGAGGAGAGAGAAGACTCCTTATATGAATGAGAATCAAGTAATAAACTTCCAATATGTATGAATATATCTAATTAGGGTATGATCCTTCATAGTGAGATCATGAAAACCCTAATTATGATGGTTAATGAATCTTAACCTAATTTGAGGGCATTAGTGGAAGTAATCCTAATAAATATGAATAGTAAACCCTAATCTAGGGTAATGTGATGTAATATGAATAGTAAACCCTAATCTAGGGTAATGTGATGTATTATGAATACTAAACCCTAATCTAGGGTAATGTGATGTAATATGAATAGTAAACCCTAATCTAGGGAAATGTGATGATGTGAACAGTAACCCCTAATTTTGGGTTATGCTTTTAAGCATGAAACTCTATGATTGAATTATGAAATGAGGAACCACTATGCATTTTTAAGTTAAAGGGGTTGGATAACCCTAATTAAATTGAATAGGAAACCCTAAACCTAAAAACCAACCGTGGTGATGTAACATGGTCGTGGTAACCTCCTGTGGCACGACCGTGCAAGGTAGCACGACTGTGGTGTTCTATACTTGATTTGGAAATGACTTGTATTGTGCTGATATAGATATAATGTGCATGTTATCAATTGTGTTAGTCATGTAGGTCTTTATAAAGAAGTGAGCATAGCCAGGTAAGGCTTATGATGCCATATTCATTGAAAGCACTTTATAAGTTTTGAAAGTAATGTCATGCTATGTTGCCTAGTAAGAGGTAACATATGAGATTGATAGGTTGTATGAACCATGAGAAATATCTGTATTGCTATAATCATGTTTATGTTGTTAAATGATTTGATGGTAATATGTTACTTGGTAACAAGTGTTTTTAGGATCTAAGGGTTTGAACACCCATATTCCTAAATCATAATGAAGAGATGGTTAGGGATTGATATCCCAATGTTAACAATATGTGATATGAACTTGATACAATTAGTACACTTTATTTATAGCAATTGTATTATTGGTTTATGTTTGAAAACATGCCTAATGCTAAAAATAATGCCATAATATACTTAAATAATCAAGTATAATGATATCATGTAGAGCCCTGACCATAGATCCATCATTGTCAGAAGTTAAATGATGGTGAAACAGGTTTTCCTAAGGGAACTCCTGGAGAGCGTACTTCTGAGTATGTGGGGGTTATGGACGCGAATATCCTTACGTCCTAATCACTACTACAAAAATGGCTTATAACGTCACTTTTAAAGGTGTCGGTTGTAATAATATACCGACACCTAAACAATAAAGCGTCGGTTTATAAAATAAACCGACATCAATCTGTGAAGGGCGACCAGACACGGGTATCGCTTTTATTCGGTGTCGGTTACTTAATAAAACACCGACGCCGAAAATTAACTGCCAAATCCAAAACTTCCAGCGAAAAAATTACCTCCAAAAATTTAACATATGGCATCGGTCATTACCTAAAAAACCGACGATGAAAGGTTATTCACTAAACAGAAATTGGGCAATTTTGATCGTCAGTTTTACATCAATGACTGACACTTATGGTTTTTCCCGCGCTCTTCGTAGGAAATTTTTCACACCCTTTGAGCGTCGGATTTTCAAAACAACTGACGACTATGGTTAGTAATCGACAACTATTTTTTTAATCGGCGTATGTAGATAGACGTTGGTTTATTTCTAGTTAAAACCGACGATTATCATTTGGAACAGGTGTCGGTTTGTGTTTTTAACCGACACTGTTAGTTTTATGTGTCGGTTGAGTTTAATAACTGTTGGCTTTTAGGCTAACGAGTTTCAATCAAATTAATGATCTTTTACCCGGTTAAACCAACTCCGCAAGTATACGGAGGTGATGTAGTCGGGATCGAACTCAAGGAGCTTAAGTAAATTAATTGAACACAACAGTCCTAGCTTTCATCAATCTAGATCGGTTTTTAAAAGAGTTGACTGTTTAATGTCTAAAACAGGAAAAGTTAAGAATAAACTTTACACAAGTTTAGGCGGATTAACAAGGTTTTAGTCAAATGCTAAAGGATCCTGGACATTAGGGGATTCATTCACATACCATAGCAATTAGGTAAACTTGGCAATCTAAACATATCTAAGCTCTTATCTCAAAAGGTCGATGTGTCGCATTTTTATCTCCCGAAGCAAATGCAACGATCGCAACATCAAACAACATTCTCATGTTAATTTTCATTTTTTATCACAAACAACCTTTCAACTATTTCTAGCTACTCTCATAGACTAGAAAGAGTTGTTATAAAAGATACCATCCATACACTCATGTTTATTTTCTCAAATCAAACATAAATGCAGAAAACATGCACACAACATGGCCAATATCATATGCAAGAAGAGAAGAACCGGTATTTTTATAAAGAGAGACAAGAAACATAGACATTTAGTACGAGATTACGTAGTTTTACACATGCTATGGCATGGGAGTTACTCTCCCATGCCCAAGAAAAAGGATCTACTCGTCCATAACTATGTACAACAGAATTTCTACAGAACTCTCAATGCTAGACATGGTTTTGGGAAGAAAAGACAAGAAGAACCAAAGATGTAACCACAAGGAGTAAGAAATCCGGCTTTATGACGAGATTCCCTTCCTTTAGCTACTCTAAAACGTACTGACTCCTCTCCCGAGAAGCTGCACGGAGTTGGGAAGCTTGGCTGCACTTTGGGGAAGACAATGGAGAAGTGGAGAAGAAGAAATGGCTTCTTTTCTCAAGAAACCACCTTAGTTCCTCCCAATTCGCCCTCCTCTGCTCTCCTCTGCCTTTGGGACGAGATAAAACTTCCAAATGGTCGAACGTAACTGTCCCATTCCTTCCCTCTTTCTTTTAAAATCGTATTCTGCATTTTCGAAATTCTGAAACTGCCAGGTGCACGCCGTGCACTTTGGGGTGCACGTCGTGCACCTGCAGTGCAGTTATAAACAGAGCTACAGTTGACAACGAACTGGTACGTGCACGGCGTGCACTTTTGAGATTGCACGACGTGCGTCTCTTCAGAGCCTCTTTCAACAATTCACGTTCCAGGTGCACGTCGTGCCTTCTGGATGTGCACGCCGTGCATATTCGTGGTTGAGCAGAACGGAATTCCTCTGTGATGTTGCACGCCGTGCACTTTGAAAGTGCACGCCGTGCATTTTACTGTTTTGGCAGATAAATCTTCTCTGGGATGGTGCACGCCGTGCATCTGAGTTTCACGCCGTGCACTTTACTATTTCTGTAGAAAAACGTTTGAAATTGTTTATTTTTGTGAAAAACTTGCGATACAAGTTATTGGACACGTAGAACAACTAAAAGATGGCAAAACTACTATGAAAGAGACTGAATTACACTAGAAAGAACCAAATTTGTGTGTGATAACATGTGAAAAGATGATATACAAATCACACAACAAATCCCCCTAAGCTTAAACCATTGCTTGTCCTCAAGCAAAAAGAGCATGGAAATATAATTGAAGAATTGTGAAGAACATGAATAAATCAAATGAAATGAAAGATGTGTATAAAACCAAACCAACCATGCTCAACATGTTTATGCTCATAGCCATCAATTCAACTCAAACACCCGAGAAAAAGATTTTAGTTCAGTAGGGGTGGCATCAATTTCAATGAAACAATCAATTAACAACACTAGGTAGAATTTGGATGACCAAGCCAAACAATCAGTAGATGTACAACTCCAACTCTCAATTATTAAGGATAACAAAAGATGAAATCTTAGTTAAAAATTTGACAATTTTTGTTGAACTCTCTTTTTCCCAGAAAAGATATAACAAATGATTAAGGGCTCCGACACTCGGCTGCTAATGTAGGCTTATGCACACGAGGAGTGTCGGTTGGGGTATTTTACCCTCTTTTAAGGCATACCACCTAACCATCGTGGCCAGATCAGACTTACACTAGGCTAGCATGATATGTGGGTAGATTAGCCATCTTTAATGGGGTATAGAGTTATTTAAAAATTTCCAAAACTTTGGAGAGTCAACTGAAATGCAACATTAACTAGATTTCTTCATCTGTTTTGAAAATTTTTCATTGAAAGAAAGTTTGCATATGTACTAGGAGCTTGGCAAAGTCATCCCGTATTCTAAATGATGTTGTACAGTTGATTTATTCACAAAAATTGATGCCATTACATGTTTTTAAACAATCAGGGATGTGAAAGATGAAATTTTCAGGCTAGGAGCATAAACTTGAGTTAAACACATGTTTGTGGTTCAAAAGTTTCATTTGATTTACACATGATTTTTACAATTTCTTCAATTGAAATTTCTCATAAAAGGAGGAAGAACATTTAAGCATATAGGGGTGAGTCTCATAGCATATTAGATTTGCCATCAGAAAAAGAAGAACTAAAACAACAACTAAAAGAGAGAACAAAACAAAAGTACAAAAGCAAATGACATGAAGCAAATAACATGGAAAATAAAAGCTAACAATACTAGGATACCAAATACCATCTGGTTGCTCCCCCCTAAGCTTAAAATCAGCAGTGTCCTCACTTCTTCATTCAAACTTTTAGAGTTTACAACCGGACACCTGCCATGAACAATATCAGAAGAAAGATCCCCCGCCTCCCTGATCTGGGAAGAATTGACTGACGATGTCGGGGATATCCATCGGTGTTGCGGCTGATGAACTTGGCTGCTGCTGGGCTTCTGGAAACTCATGGTGCGGGGCGTCTGGAGCTATGGTCTGCTGGCGAGATGGAGACTGGAAGGACTGTGGTGCTGGGTAGTGGCCTTGCGAGATGTGCCACGCATCCATCATGTTTGCCATGTCGTACACAGTTGAGTATTGTGCACTCAATTGGTCAAACCTGGAGTCATGTTGCGCGCCCATCTGATCAAGGCGGGTCTCCAAATGATCAAAACGCCGCTCCACATAGGTATAGAGATGCTGAAAATCTGGTGTTGACCAGCTGTACTCGGTCTGAGTACTCGTGGACGGTGGCAGAGGGGTGGCTGCTCCTGGGGTAGGTCCTGGTGTAGAGCTGCTGGCACCCCTGGCGGGTGTTCCGTCATCATTCTCTGGCTGAAGCTCTACTTTCCAGGTTGCCTTGTCCTTGATATTATTACGGCTCGCATCAGGGATTGTGATGAATTGTGTCTTTGTGATATAAACTTTGAACTTTGACTCGCTGTTGCCATGTTTTGAGATTAGACCGCGGGAGATAAGATAGCTTATATCCACTAGATTTTTCCCTGGTGCAGGGTCTAGGCTACCTATATCCAACCCCAATTGCATAGCCAGGATGCTAATTACTCCGCCACACATGATGTCGCCAGCTTCCCTTTTCTTTTGTTTCTTCGTTTCAAGCAGCTTGTGCACAATGAAATAACTTGAACTGATGCGCTCATTTTGTACCACACACCACAAAAAGAAAAGATCAATCTTCCCTACAACACCCTACGTTTCATTCTTTGCAAATGGTCTCGTGCTAAGAAGGCGATGAAGGATTCGGAAAACAGGGTTATGGATGCTAGAAGCCCGTGCATTCCGTGCCTTATGCACTGTATCAGAAGTGATTTCCGACCAAAACAGATCGCTGTTGAAAGCCGGAGGGTAATCAGTATAACCGCCAAAATTGCATTTGAGTAAAGTGCTAAACCGCTCGAGATTCATGCAAAACAGTTTATCCAAGAGATGGAAACTGATTTTCTGAAAAGGGATTTGAAAACGATCACCTTCGGCCTTAAAGGTAGTAAGAAACTCATAAACCAGACGGGGGTAGGTTTTAGCAACCCGAGTGCAGAGAAAGTGTAGCCCCAAGAAGTTTAAGTGGTTTACTACCTCTTCCTTGAAGCCTAGTTTGGCACTGCTTTTTTACACATGTATCTTGAAGGGAGAACACGCCTTGTAATGAGAAACTGATAATTGGCGTCTTCTTCAGGTTTGACCATGAACTATGTGGAAGGTATAAAGGACTGTGGTTGAGGTGCGAAGGAGGAACCTGCTTCAGGTGTAACTTGATATCCTGGACGGCTGCTGGCTTTCCTCTTGATTGGCACCATCAGATGAATGCACGAATGGACCGGAATCTGTCTCAGGCAGATAATTGCACGGCGTGCGATCTGCAGTGCACGGCGTGCACCTGCGGATTTTGGGAGGAACTGTGCAGCGGCGTGGACGGCTCTGCTTTGCGGTGATGGGACGGAGTGATGGCGGCTACTGCTGATAGGACGAGCTTTACATAGCGTCGGCAGTGCTGGCGGTGCTGCTGTGCACGACTGGAGTTGCGGAGAAGAAAGGAAGACGATGGCGGCTTGGAAAGGCGGCTGGAACTGCTGGAGTCGCGGAGAAAATGCACGGCTGTTGCTTCATGCACGGCTGCTGCAGATCGGGCGTGCTCGGCGGAGATCGGAGCAACGGCGGCGCGAGGTGCTGCGCACGGCTGCTAGATCTGGAGCTGTTGGGCGCGGCGGCGTGGAGTGGAGTCGGAGGTGCTGCTATGCACGGCTGGAGAAGAACGGCGCACGGCTGTTGACGGCGGAGCTGTGCACAGCGGCTGCTAATTTTTGGGGTCGGGGTGCACGGTTTAGGGTTAGAGTGTTAGGCCATGCACTCCGGCCCTTTTGTTCACATTTCACTTAAAAGTGCACGGCGTGCATTTTTGGAGTGCACGACGTGCACCTTTCCAGGTCTTTTATAGAGCTTTAAGCACCCAGGTGCACGGCGTGCGTGTCTGAGGTGCACGGCGTGCGTGTCTGAGGTGCACGCTGTGCGTGTTTCCAGATACTTAATATCAAACTTGAACATCGGGGTGAACGCCGTGCATTTGTGAAATGCACGTCGTGCATGTTTCCTGTAAGCTTTCGAGTCACCAAATCTCCAGCTGCACGGCGTGCATTTTTGTGGTGCATGACGTGCATGATTCCAGAACATTCTTTACTACATTTCATAATGAAGTGCACGCCGTGCATTCTGAAGTGCACGTCGTGCATTTTGTGATTTCTGCAGAAAATTGCATTTTGTTAGCAGAAAATTATGACGGATCGAATAGAGATCAAGTCTAAATTATTACATTCATCCATGACAGGCTTATTAACAAAATTAAAGAGTGTTTTTTATTTGAAAAAACTTAAAAGAAATCTATCCTAATGTGGGGTCAACTCCCACGAGTTCCTCCATTTACAGTCCGGAGTAAGACTCTTCAATCATTCATGCATCATGGAGGGAGCAAGAGGCTCCCTTGTCTAGAATCTCAGAAGATGAATACAGCTTGCATATTTGTCCATTCACTTTGAAACTCCCATCTTTTCCTTGTAATTCCACAGCTCCATATGGAAAGATCTTCAATACAAGAAAGGGGTCGGACCACTTTGACTTTAGCTTTCCCGGAAATAACTTCAGCCTTGAATTGAAAAATAAAACTTGGTCTCCTTCTTGAATATCTTTCCTGCGGATTCTTTTGTCATGCCATGCCTTTGTTCTTTCCTTGTACAGCTTCGCATTTTCATAAGCATCGAGGCGCAGCTCTTCAAGTTCTTGCAATTGTAGAAGGCGTTTTTCTCCAGCTTTCTTCATATCAAAATTTAAGAATTTGATAGCCCACAATGCACGGTGCTCAAGTTCAAGTGGAAGATGACAAGACTTCCCATAGATAAGCTTGAAAGGAGTGGTTCCTATGATGGTCTTGTAGGCTGTGCGGTATGCCCAAAGTGCATCATCAATCTTCAAAGCCCAGTCTTTTCTTGAACTAGAGACGGTCTTCTCAAGAATATTTTTCAGCTTCCTATTAGAAACCTCCACTTGCCCAGATGTTTGAGGATGATAAGGCGTAGAGATCTTGTGAGTGACACCATACTTGGAAAGAAGGTTGTTGAATTGTTTTTCAGCAAAGTGTGTCCCTCCATCAGAAATGACAGCACGTGGAACACCAAACCTAGGAAAGATGATCTTTTGAAATAGCTTGATTACTGATTTGGCATCGGGTGATTGGGTTGGAATGGCCTCAACCCATTTAGACACGTAATAAACAACAACAAGAATGAAATGATACCCGCATGAGGATGGGAATGGTCCCATGTAGTCAACATCCCATACGTCAAACACCTCAACCTCTAGGATAGAGTTGAGTGGCATGTCATCACGGCGGGATATACCTCCAGTTCTTTGGCATTTATCACAGGATTTAACAAAAAGATTTACATCTTTGAAGAGCGTAGGCCGATAGAAACCCGCTTGGAGTATCATTGCAGCAGTCTTTTCTCCTCCAAAATGGCCTCCATAAGAAGAAGCATGGCATTCAGCAATGATGGTGGGAATTTCTTCTTCAATCACACAACGGCGTATTAACCCATCACTCCCATGTTTGAATAGGAAAGGATCATCCCAATAATAGAACTTTACGTCATGAAAGAACTTCTTCTTTTGTTGATATGTCAAGCCGGGTGGAAGCTGCCCTGTAGCAAGAAAATTTGCAATATCGGCAAACCATGGTGCTTGAACGGATGATAGAGCATAGAGTCTTTCAATGGGAAGATGATCTTCAATAGGTAATGAGTCTCCCGCTGTAGTGGATAATCTAGAAAGATGGTCAGCAATGCTGTTTTCAGTTCCTTTCTTGTCCCGAATCTCTAGATCATACTCTTGTAGAAGCAACACCCAACGAATAAGGCGTAGCTTTGCATCCTTTTTTCTCAAAAGATATTTGATTGCAGCGTGATCAGTATAGACTATCACTTTGGAACCCACAAGATATTGTCGGAATTTCTCAAAGGCATACACAATAGCAAGCATCTCCTTCTCTGTAGTTGTGTAGTTGATTTGCGCATCATTGAGGGTCTTGCTTGCATAATGAATGGCATGGAGTTTCTTGTCTTTCCGCTGTCCTAGAACAGCTCCTACCGCAAAATCACTTGCATCGCACATTAACTCAAAGGGGGCATCCCAATCCGGAGGTTGAATGATGGGGGATGAAATGAGAGCTTCCTTGAGTGTAGTAAAGGCTTTATAGCATTCTTCATCAAAGACAAAATCTGCATCTTTAGCAAGGAGAGAACACAACGGTTTTGCAATCTTTGAAAAATCTTTTATGAATCTTCTATAGAACCCTGCATGTCCTAAGAAGCTTCTTATGTCCTTGACTGAAGATGGGGTGGACATTTTCTCAATAGCTTCCACCTTTTCCCTGTCAACTTCAATGCCCTTGTTAGAAATCACATGTCCTAGTACTACACCGGATTGTACCATAAAATGGCACTTCTCCCAGTTTAGCACTAGGTTAACCTCTTTACATCTGGCTAAGACTAAGGACAAATTAGACAAGCATTGATCAAATGAATCGCCGTAAACACTAAAATCATCCATGAAAACTTCCATAATATTTTCAATGAAATTCGAGAAAATGGCCATCATGCACCGCTGAAAAGTGGCGGGTGCAATACAAAGACCAAAGGGCATGCGGCGATAAGCATAAGTGCCATATGTGCAAGTGAACGTGGTTTTTTCTTGATCGGGTGGGTAGATAGGAATCTGGTAAAACCCGGAATATCCATCCAAATAACAAAAATAAGAGTGTTTAGCAAGGTGTTCCAACATTAAATCAATGAAGGGTAAAGGGAAATGGTCCTTGCGAGTTGCCTTGTTTAGACACCGGTAGTCAATACACATACGCCAGCCTGTGACCATGCGTGTCTGTATTAAC
Organism: Alisma plantago-aquatica; assembly: GCA_963693085.1. Lineage (NCBI taxonomy): Eukaryota > Viridiplantae > Streptophyta > Magnoliopsida > Alismatales > Alismataceae > Alisma > Alisma plantago-aquatica. The sequence continues at coordinate 1,111,635,251 of OY856411.1, forward strand.
TCATCATTGTCTCCCTTTATGACAGTTGTGCCCCCCTTCTTAGGTACTACATGAATAGCACTAACCCAGGGGCTGTCACTAATGGGATAAATAATTCTGGCATCCATTAGTTTTAAAATCTCTTTCTTTACCACGTCAAGCATGTTTTGATTTAAACGTCTTGGTGGTTCAACGGTTGGTTTTGCATCATCCTCCATGTTTATTCTATGCATACAGATTTTAGGATGAATGCCTTTCAAGTCATCAATGGAATAACCAGTCACATCTTTATACAAGCGCAATTTAGCAAGTAATTTATTTTCTTGTTCCTTGGTTAATTCATCATTTATTATAACAGGAGATGAAGAATTTGGGTCTAGAAACGCATACCTCAGCCCCGGTGGAAGGGCTTTAAGTTCTACCTTTTTCTTTGAAGCTTCTTCATCAACCTTTTCTTCATCACGTGGAGCTTCTTCTTGATTTTCTTGAGCTTTATAAACAGGAATAGCTCCAGAATATTCAGACTTATCATTTTCAGCAATGACGTCATCACAATAGATTATCCTGAAATATATCATATCATCAGCATAATCATCCATTGGATCAGCAGTATCAAATAAACAAATCTCCTTTACTTGTGCGGGTGCTTTCATGGCATCAGAAATAGAGAATTCAATTTCTTCTTCTCCCACACGTAGGGTCAACTTTCCTTCCTGAACGTCAATTAGACAACCAGTAGTCCTCAAGAAAGGTCTCCCAAAAAGAACTGGATTGCGAGGGGTCTCTACCATGTCTAGCACTACAAAATCACATGGTATATAGAATTTGCCAATTTGTACAAGCACATCTTCTAATACACCTTTAGGGTGTTTAAGAGAATGATCAGCTAGTTCAATAACCATCTTTGTTGGCTTTAGATCCCCAAGGTCTAGCTCTTGCCATAGAGTGGTTGGAATGAGGCTAATGCTAGCCCCCAAATCCACTAAGCCTTTTTCAAAAGTGACATTATTGATCTTACACGGCAATGTGAAAGGTCCCATATCATCCAACTTTTCTGGGATAGAAGGAATGCGGTTTTGAATAATGGAGCTTACATGTTCAGAAAGTTTGACTGTTTCTACTTGATCCGCTCTTCTCCTTTTAGATAAGATGTCTTTTAAGAACTTGGCATAAGAAGGCATCTCAGAAATAACATCGGTAAAAGGAAGATTAACTTGCAACTTGCTAAGAATGTCCATAAATTTCTTGAACTTGACATCATCTTTATTGTTGACAAGCCTATGAGGGAAAGGTGCGGTAGCTTTGAAAGAAGGTGGATTTTCATATTTACCTTTCTCTTTGTTGCAATTAGGAATGTGAGATTCTTCCTCATTAAGTACCTCCATGTCCTTCTCCTTAGGTGGCGAAGGTCTTTCAATTTCAGCTCCACTCCTTAGAATAATGGCATTGGCTTGCTGTCTTGGATTCACTTCCGGCACACTAGGAAGAGAACCGGATTGCTGTCCTTGTTGAGAAAGAGCTTGTTGAGCTATTTGATTCTCCAACATCTTTGTATGGGTGGATATGTTGTCTACCTTGGCTGAAAGTTGAAGAATAGCGTCCTTAAGTAGCTTATCATTCCCCCTAAGCTCTTCATTTTGTTGTGTTTGTGTGTTAATAAATTTCTCCATCATAGTCTCAAGAGAAGATTTTTGGGGCTGTTGTTGCTGCCCTTGATAGCCCCTGTTGTTGTAACCTTGCAGATTACCTTGTCGGTTGAATTGTGATTGCTGCGGCGGTTGTTGTTGTCCCTGCTGAAAATTGCGAGCATTGCTAGTATTCTTGTAAGAAACGTTGGGATGATCCCTCCATCCTGGATTGTATTGATTAGAATAAGGGTTATATTGCTGGTTCCTTTGCATCTCAATAGCATTAACCTGTTCAAGATCTCCCTCCATAGTGTTGGGAGCAAAACATTGAGAAGAAGTATGCCCCGGATTTCCACAAGCTTCACATGTGGCTTCTGCTGATTGAACCGGCAATGTAGTCAACTTCTTGAATTTTTGAGTGAGAACATCAAGCTTTGCAGCAATAAGGTCAACGGCGTATTTTCCTCCCGGCTTCACACTAGAAGAATTTGCATTTGATGATGAATTGGCTCTTCAATCACCTCCCCATTGGCAATGGTTGAGTGATATATCTTCAATGATGTCATAGGCTTCTCTATAAGATTTGGTCATAAGAGCACCACCGGCTGCCGCATCAAGCGTCATTCGGGTGTTATAGAACAGCCCGTTGTAGAAAGTCTGAAGAAGTAGCCAATTAGTAAGACCGTGATGAGGGAAAAGACGTTGAAGTTCTTTGAACCTTTCCCAAGTATCATAAAGAGTTTCACCATCATTTTGAGAAAAGTTAGTGAGCTGATTTCTCAAATGAGCAGTCTTGCTTGGAGGAAAATATTTGGCAAGAAAAACATTAAGTAGCTGGTCCCAAGTTTTTATAGACTTTTTCAGAAGAGACAAAAGCCAAGTTTTGGCCTTATCCCTTAGAGTAAAAGGGAAAAGCATCAGTCGTACTCCATCTACAGTTACGCCATTAATTTTGAAAGTGTTTAAGTATTCCAGAAATTCTGCAATGTGAAGACTTGGATCTTCATTAGCGGTACCCCCAAAGCGGTTTCGTTGGATCATCTGCATCATAGAAGGAGCAATGGAGAAATTGTTCGCTTCTATGGCTGGTAGGTCGATGGCTCCACATATGTCTGTGGCCACGGCATAGCAAAGTCCTTGAGCGGGCGGTCGTCTTCCATGATTGGAAGGCTTGGTGAAGTTTCCTCAACTGATGAAAAAGACGGCGTGGATGATGATGAAGATGGTGATGGTGGCGGAGTAGTATCCTCTAGCGGTGATTGTTCTTTCCTCCTTGATCTTCTCAAGCTTGAGAGGCTTCGCTCTATCTCAAGGTCTAATAACGAGGTTGTTTGAAGACCTCGTTGCGAGCGACGCATGCAACCTGAAATTAACAAGAAAAATATAAGAACACAACTAGAAGATATATGAAAATTTCAAAAATGAGGATTATGATCTAGTCTCAAATACTTGTTAGTTCTTATTACTCCAATTAATTTACCGTAGCTCCCCGGCAACGACGCCAAAAACTTGTTGGCTTTTAGGCTAACGGGTTTCAATCAAATTAATGATCTTTTACCCGGTTAAACCAACTCCGCAAGTATACGGAGGTGATGTAGTCGGGATCGAACTCAAGGAGCTTAAGTAAATTAATTGAACGCAACAATCCTAGCTTTCATCAATCTAGATCGGTTTTTAAAAGAATTGACTGTTTAATGTCTAAAACAGGAAAAGTTAAGAATAAACTTTACACAAGTTTAGGCGGATTAACAAGGTTTTAGTCAAATGCTAAAGGATCCTAGACATTAGGGGATTCATTCACATACCATAGCAATTAGGTAAACTTGGCAATCTAAACATATCTAAGCTCTTATCTCAAAAGGTCGATGTGTCGCATTTTTATCTCCCGAAGCAAATGCAACGATCGCAACATCAAACAACATTCTCATGTTAATTTTTGTTTTTGATCACAAACAACCTTTCAACTATTTCTAGCTACTCTCATAGACTAGAAAGAGTTGTTATAAAAGATACCATCCATACACTCATGTTTATTTTCTCAAATCAAACATAAATGCAGAAAACATGCACACAACATGGCCAATATCATATGCAAGAAGAGAAGAACCGGTATTTTTATAAAGAGAGACAAGAAACATAGTCATTTAGTACGAGATTACGTAGTTTTACACATGCTATGGCATGGGAGTTACTCTCCCATGCCCAAGAAAAAGGATCTACTCGTCCATAACTATGTACAGCAGAATTTCTACAGAATTCTCAATGCTAGACATGGTTTTGGGAAGAAAAGACAAGAAGAACCAAAGATGTAACCACAAGGAGTAACAAATCTGGCTTTATGACGAGATTCCCTTCCTTTAGCTGCTCTAAAACGTACTGACTCCTCTCCCGAGAAGCTGCACGGAGTTGGGAAGCTTGGCTGCACTTTGGGGAAGACAATGGAGAAGTGGAGAAGAAGAAATGGCTTCTTTTCTCAAGAAACCACCTTAGTTCCTCCCAATTCGCTCTCCTCTTCTCTCCTCTGCCTTTGGGACGAGAGAAAACTTCCAAATGGTCGAACGTAACTGTCCCATTCCTTCCCTCTTTCTTTTAAAATTGTATTCTGCATTTTCGAAATTCTGAAACTGCTAGGTGCACGCCGTGCACTTTGGGGTGCACGCCGTGCACCTGCAGTGCAGTTATAAACAGAGCTGCAGTTGACAACGAACCGGTACGTGCACGGCGTGCACTTTTGAAATTGCACGCCGTGCGTCTCTTCAGAGCCTCTTTCAACAATTCACGTTCCAGGTACACGCCGTGCCTTCTGGATGTGCACGCCGTGCATATTCGTGGTTGAGCAGAACGGAATTCCTCTGTGATGTTGCACGCCGTGCACTTTGAAAGTGCACGCCGTGCATTTTACTGTTTCGGCAGATAAATCTTCTCTGAGACGGTGAACGCCGTGCATCTGAGTTTGCACGCCGTGCACTTTACTATTTCTGTAGAAAAACGTTTGAAATTAGTCATTTTTGTGAAAAACTTGCGATACAAGTTATTGGATACGTAAAACAACTAAAAGATGGCAAAACTACTATGAAAGAGACTGAATTACACTAGAAAGAACCAAATTTGTGTGTGATAACATGTGAAAAGATGATATACAAATCACACAACAATAACCGACACTGAATGTTAACTTAATATCACCCGAGCGAGCCCGACTCTTCCCCTTTCTCTCTGTGATTGCAATCGGCTATTAGGGTCTGGAGATTCCAGCATTCTCCTTGCTCGCCGCCATTGATCTCCTTGCTCGCCGACGTCGTTCTACTGCTACTTCCATCGCCGCCGTTCGTGGAGCTCGCCGATTCCATGGAGCTTGCCGCCGCCGTGGAGCTTGCCGTATGTGGAGCTCGCCGCCTCCGTCGAGCTCACTGCCTCCATGGAGCTTGCCGTTCGTGGAGCCGCCACCGTCGTTGGTCCTCTCCTCCAACCGGTCCTCCTCTCATCGATGCTAGTAGTCCTACTGCCGGAGCCAAAGCCAGTTCCAGTAGCCACCGTGCTAGCAGTCCTACTGCCGGAGCCAAAGACAGTGCCAGTGCTAGTAGCCAGTGCCAACAGAAGCAGTCGGAACCAGAGCTTGCCATTATCGTCACCACTGCCACTGCTAGAGGTAAAGCCTCCAATTTACTAGGTTTGCGTCCTCAATTCATCCTTGGCTTAACCTATTTTTTAATGTGTGTTGTTAATGTGTGTTGACCTTGGCTTAACCTATTTTTTAAACAAGTAGATGTCAATGATAATTTAGTTAACCAATCCCTATGATTGATCCTAATTCAGTTCAGTATTGTTTTGCATTCATACACGATCGTGCTAAAATTTGTAGTGTGCATTTCCAGTTTTAGGTTTGACTTTTTTGATGTTACTAGCGGATAGGACCTAGGCTCTTGTTCATTTTCTGATTCACTTCAAAATGATTAGAATGTGCCTGGGTCCTTATAAGATTTACTCCTAATGAGTAAATCTTGGACGGGTTTCTAGGCCAACAAATACAACACCAATTCCTTGTTCACAACCCCATTCAACACACAATTTCTTATAAAAATATTTGTGGACAGCCATAACAACATATCAACGCTTCCTAAATTAATCAACATTAATATCTTATGAATGTTTAGATGCATTTAAATATAAATCCCTAAATTTAAATAATGTGATGAATAAAAAATCATTAGATGAACGAGTAGATAAGTAAATACAAATCAGTATTTAACTAAATACAAATCAGAGGGCGAGACAGAGGGTTTTTGGGGATGTTTACCTCTGTTTGAGCCCAGTCAGGCGTCTTTCTCTGGAGCAGGGAGAGAGGTGAGACGGATGGGTGTATGTGGAAGCCAAACGGGCAGGCAGAAGGCCGGCGAGCTCCTGAACCGTAATGGAAGTGATCATTGAAAAAATACTAGACAATCATATGTTAAAGTTAAGCATTTTATTTTTGTCATATATTATTAATAACCAAGCCAATCATCAATTCTATTAAATAAACATTACATGTTTATAGGGATTATTTGTTAACATAGTTATAATAAGGATAAAAGAACATTTATAATGAAATTTATCAGTAATTTGTAACATTCAATAACCAAGTCAATCATCAATTCAGTTAGAAGCATTCATGTAGCAACTTTCAGTTCCATTCATTAATCTCTTTTTACATCCACACACAGGGGTTGGTGTACCCCTAAACAATAACTAAACAAAGGGGTTTGTGTACCCCTAAACATGCACATAATTAAAATAACTATTAATACAGACAAGTCTAGATAGATAGACAACTAAATACTACACCGACATGGTCCCGCATCAGTAACTTCGAGGACTTATGATTGTGGCGATCTTCTCCTGAAGTTCAGAAAAGAAAGCAACTATGAGTATTGATTACTTTCAGACAAAAAGTGTAAACACAAATTTTTTGTCTTGACAATTATATTTGTTAATTGGACCTACTGTGGCCTTTTTGATGATTGTGCTGTGTCGCGGAGCTCCTCACTGTATTTAGACAAATCTGAACTGACAGGGGCCTCATAATCAGATTCGTCCGAACTCGAGCTGATATCCTCCGACGTGCACTCATACCGCCGTAGATGATCGAGGGTCTCACAGTTGATGTTGATTATCCAAATGTTGATGGTATTATGGCCAACTGGACGGAGAAAAAGCCTGTCGCTACGGCCCACATGCATCTTTCCAATCCGATCATGCCAACCAGATTTTGATACAAGATTTCTCGCCAAATCATACTCAACCTCGATAACATGTGAATAATTGCCAAAATTTAGGGTCACTTCACCAGGCATGTAGTGTCTTCCTTTTAGAAAACGCCAATGTTTGGGTATGGCCAATTGGTTTAAGGAACGATCATCTAGGATGATGTCCAATTGTTCTTCAATAGGGAACGTTAACATTGACATAGAGGCCCAGTTCATAGTGACTGTTGTGGGTGGACAGAGACTGCATAATATTAGTATTAACAAAGTGTACGTAAGTACATATAACGATGTTATATATTTTTAGAAAAAGTGTAAGTACATATAATGATGTTATAAATTTTTAGACTAGTATTTTCTATAATTTGATGTATCTTGGTATTTCATAAAATGAGGTGACACTTATTATCTATTTGTTTAATCAACACTCATATTTAGTTTTATGAGTACATGACACTATGTTTGAAATACTTTTTAAAAGGATAAAAGAACATACTTATAGTCCCCGGTTTGGGACTATTCTTGAAAACCTAATCTCACTTAGGATGTAAGTGTATAATGTGTATTGGGTTTTCAAGAAAATTTCGACCGCATTTTCCCGTTTGTTCTCTAAGTACATATGTACTTGGAGAACAACGGGGAAATGCGGTCGAAATTTTCTTGAAAACCCAATACACATTATACACTTACTAGTGAGATTAGGTGTTCAAGAATGGGACATGTGGTACACATTTAAGAATGACATCACATGTATAAACCCTAAAGTTTTAACCATAAACTCTAATCTGTTTACCCTAGACCCTAATCTTGTTGTAATATATACTTATTTTCTCTTTGATCATAGAATGGATAGATCATGGATGTCCATTCGCAATCGCTGCACCCCAGAGTTTATTTCTGGTCTTGATCAGTTTGTTAGATTTGCCGAGGAACATAGGACACAACCTGGAGATAGGTTCTACTATCCATGTAGGCATTGCGGTAACAACTTGAAAGTCAGTACTGGTGACAAAATCAGAAGTCATGTCATGTGCAACGGGATTGTACAAGGCTATACAGAATGGCACTGGCATGGAGAGATTTCAAACCTGAAACCAGTGGATGTCGATAGCAGTGCTTGTCTGGAAGAAGAAATTGCCTTCGATGACGTAGATGTGAATGAACCAGTTCCAGTAGACATCATTGATGTGATGCTGGATAGTTGTGGGGTAGAGCACACCGATCCACCTCCCATGTTTAGAAACATTGTGCATGATGATGAGATACCATTATACATGGGTTGTAAGTTTACGAAGCTTAGCGCTGTGTTGAGATTGTATAAACTAAAAGCTAACAATCGATGGAGCGACAAAAGCTTCACGTCATTGTTGTCTTTGTTGAAAGAAATTCTTCCTGAAGGAAACGGGCTGCCGATCTCAACATACCGATTAAAGAAATTGTTGTGCCCAATGGGAATGGAGGCTAAGAAGATACACGCATGCCCGAATGATTGTGTATTATTTCAAAAGGTCTATGTGAATTTGAAAGATTGTCCGAAATGTGGTGAGTCAAGGTATAAATTGACGACTTCGGGGGAGTCCAAAAATGGTTCTCCCGCCAAGGTGATGTGGTATCTACCTATAATACCACGGTTTCAATGCTTGTTTGCCAATCCTATAGATGCAAAGAATTTGAGGTGGCATGCAGATGTTAAGAAAAATAATGATGGATCCTACGACATGCGTCTGATTCCCCACAGTGGAAGAAGATTGATCTATTGTACCCTGAATTCGGTGAAGAGGACATGAATCTAAGACTTGGTCTTTGTACAAATGGGATGAATCTATACGGGATATTGAGCAGCCAACATAGCACTTGGCCAGTCATGCTTGTTATATACAATCTTCCTCCCTGGTTGTGTATGAAAAATAAGTACGTTATGTTGTCGTTGTTGATATCGGGCCCTAAACAACCTGGAAATGATATCGATGTTTATCTTGAACCTCTGATTGATGACTAAAAGAAACTCTAGGGTGAAGGTGTGATGACCTATGATGCTTCACGAAGAGAGACATTTTGTTTGCACGTTATGTTGTTTTGCACTGTGAATGACTTTCCAGCATATGGGAATTTGTCTAGATATAGTGTCAAAGGATCTAAAGTGTGTCCTATATGTGAAGAGAACATTGATTCAATACGACTAAAACACGATGGAATTTCATCTGTATCGTAATTTGCAAAAAGCATTCAAAGGACGGAATGAGGAACGTAGTGCACCTAAACCTATATCAGGGGAGGATGTTTATGAAAGAATGAAAGACATCGCTAATGAATTTGGTAAGAGATCACAATGTACGATGGCCACAAGGAGTGACAAGTCTTTATTCAAGAAGAAGTTGATATTTTGGGATCTTCCTTATTGGAGTTCTTTGACAGTCAGGCATTGTATCGATGTCATGCACGTTGAGAAAAATGTATGTGATAGCATCATCGGTACTCTGTTGAATATACCAGGTAAGACTAAAGATGGGATAAAATCCAGAATGGACCTACGTGAAATGGGAATAAGGTCAGAATTAACAGAATTATGTGAAATGGGTAATAAAAGAACATACTTACCTCCCGCTTGTTACATGTTGTCTAGAAAGGAGAAGAAAGCTTTTTATGAATGCTTGGTAAATGTTAAGGTGCCACAGGGTTACTCATCCAACATCCGTACATTGGTATCAATGAAAGATCTGAAGTTGATAGGTCTTAAATCTCATGATTGTCACATTCTAATGCAACAAATATTGCATGTAGCAATTAGATCTATATTGTAGAAGCATGTAAGGTTTGCAATCACCAGACTTTGTTTCTTTTTCAACAGTTTGTGCAGCAAAGTTATTGACCATGATACTCTCGATAATTTACAAAGAGAAGTGGTTGTTACCCTATGTCAGCTTGAGATGTATTTTCCTCCGTCGTTCTTCGATATCATGGTACATCTTGTTGTCCACTTGACTAGGGAAGTGAAAATGTTGGGACCAGTTTTCTTGCATTGGATGTATCCCTTTGAACGATACATGAGCGTTTTTAAAGGTGATGTTCGAAACCGTTATCGGCCTAAAGGGAGTATTATTGAGGGTTATGTGGCGAGAGAGGTTATGGATTTTTGCAATGACTTTCTGAGTGGTAATGACGCTCCCGCGAATGACAAGAATATTGAGGAACATTTTGGCAAAGGAGTTTTGGGAGCACAGGTGAAAGTAATCAACCGTGAGCAGTTGGAGAAAGGTCACTTGTATATTTTACACAACATCGACAAAGTGAGTGTTTATATCGAGGAACATACCAATTTCATCAAGAGACAATATCCTCGATCCAATTCAATGTGGCTTGCTAGAGAGCATAACAAGACATTTATTAAGTGGTTTGAAGATAAAGTCTTACATCAACTATCTCAAACACCAGATAATGTTATTGAAACCATCAAATGCCTCGCCTTTAAACCAAAATTGAATGTTATGTCTTATGAAGGGTTTGACATAAATGGTTTCTCATATTACACAAAACGTCAAGATGATAAGAGTGTCATCCAAAACAGCAGGGTCACCCTTCAAGCGTCTTCATTGTTTTTTGCAAGTGCAAAGGATAAAATTCCACGTGAAACTAAAATGTCATATTACGGTGTCATAGAAGACATATGGGAGTTTGACTATGTAGATTTCAGAATTCCACTCTTTAAATGTAATTGGGTTGACAACAACAAAGGAGTTATAGAGGATGAATTGGGTTTCACGTTAGTGAACTTTGAAAAGATTGGTGAGAAGGGTGAACCATTCATATTGGCATCACATGCAAAACAAGTATTTTATATCGATGATCCTGCAAATGATAAATGGTCGGTTGTTCTTCATGGTAAAAGACAATTCATTGAAGATCCTATAGATGAAGAAGAGTACTATGATAAGTATGATGACTCCAATCCATTCTCAGTTGGGTTGCCAACACCACCAAACATTGAAGCTGGGGATCACAATGACTTGTATGTTCGCGGGGATCATAATGAAGGATTGTTAATTGATAAAAGATCACAATATTATAGGCATGGATGTTTATATTTTTATTATGTTCCCATGATGATCGTGTTGATGATCACCATGAGGGTGAGGACGTGCTTGCACCGCCTGACAATGTAAGTTTTAAGAATATATCCCTGAGGCTTCTATCTATATGTTCATTTATAATTATATTATGTAAGTCTATTTTTTATCAAATTTTTAGGATACTAGTTAATAGCAATTCTATTTAATTTGCAGGCATTCGCCAAAGACTACAGGCTATGCAGGACGGCCATGACATAGCTTTTTTTTAAGGAAAGGTCATAGCATATATTTAAATCACATCGAAGCAAGCAAACACCTGCTTTAGTGAGTTTCGTACAAGACAAAGGGGACAACATAATAAAAACGTTTGAGCCGGGTGGAGATAAAGGCTAAGTTCTGATGAAGAGGGGGAGGCACCCCTTAAACAAGCCTCAAGAAGCATTTAAAGAAGTGAATATCTAAGTCTAATGAAAAAGTTATCAGCGCCTAGTGAGGTGTTTTCATAGATGTTGCTGCACTATACTGACTCCTATTTTGTCATCCACCATGGCTTTAAGTTCACATAGAAACTTGGCTTCCGAATCACCTTCATCAGAATCAGCTTGACCTTCTTCTGTTTGTTTACCTGCATTTTGATAGAATGTGAAGATCTGCATCTATTTGCGATATAAGATTTTGTCTCATTTTTTGGTTGTTGTTGAAGATTCTGTTGTTCCTTTCTTTCCAGAGATTCCAACTGATGGTGATGAATATGTTGCTACCCTTGAAGTTTTTGTATTGTCTATTTGGTGTGATTTGTGGTGGGAATGTTGCTTCCTTAAAATCTGAAATGTAATTGCGTGTGTAGTGTAAGATGACGTTTTGTGAAGTGGTACACTTGAAGAAGATCTGATCAATTCAGTCAGAATTTGTTTTGCATAGAGAACATCTGAAAGGACCAATGAAGCCCTTTTTTGTAAGGTTTTCACCTGTGAGCAACTTGTTATCCAGTAGAAGCCACAGAAATGTTTTATATTTTTGCGGCCATTTCTGTTTCCATATTTTTGTGGTGGGTAGGGCGAAGCCTTTGTAGGTGAGAAAGGAGTAGGCTTGCTTAACCGAGTAATTGTTTCCCCATTTCCATGTTATGTTGTTTGAGGTGTTGTTTTCCAAGGAGAGCTTTAAATTACAGAATTTGTCTTGTCTGAGATGCATGAGGATGCATCTTTTAAGTGAGTTTGTTCTGTTGCTGGTTAAAAGGTGGAGAGCTTTATCAATTTTGATTTTAAGTAGACTGTTTGGGATGGTCCAGTTTGGGCAGAGATTAATGACTGAGTTGTTTTCAAACCATGGATCGAACCAGAAAGAGATATTCAGGTGGGAGTGTGGAGGGGTATTGATAATTTGAGTTATTTTTTGGATATTTTTGTTTATGTATTTCCAAAGAGGGGAAGCAGATTTTTTGAGACTATATGCCAGGGAAGGGATTTTTGGTAGTATTTGTGGTTGATGAGTTGTGACCAAATCTTTGATTTGTTTTGGATCAGGCTATTGATAATTTTTGTTATAAGGTAGAAGGCATGTGTTTCAATATTTAGGATACCCCAACCTCCCTGATCAAATGGAGCAGTTATTGTTTTCCAATATACTAGATGGTACTATTTCCCGGGTTTTTCAGATTTGTGAAAGTTATTCCAAAGGAATTTTCTCCTTATTTTATCAAGGATAGTTTTAGTTTTTGAAGGGAGAGGAATACATCTCAGGAAGTGTGTGGTGATGGGGGTGATGACACTGTTTAGGAGGGTGAGTCTCCCTGAAAGATTGAGGAAGTTATTTGTCCAATCAGAGAGTTTTATGTTTATTTTTGCTATAATAGGGGACCATATTGCATTTGTTATGTTGTGAGGTGTGATTGGTAGGCCAAGGTATTTGATGGGAAAGTCTTCGATCTTACACCTTAAGAGATCTCTGAATCTCTCCAAAGAAGGTTGATTTAGGTGGACCCCAAATATAGATGATTTGTACAAATTTATTTTGAGACCCGAGATATAAGAAAAAATACCCAGGATTCTGAAGATGTTTAGAAGTGATGAGTCTTCAGGGGAGGAGAAGATTATGGTGTCATCAGCAAATTGAATGATGTTCTCTTTGCATTCCCCAGGAGAGTTTATGAGACCACTTTGTTTTCCCAAATGAATCATACGAGAAAGGATAGTTGTGATGATGATAAATAGGTAAGGAGAGAGAGGGTCTCCTTGTCTGAGGCCATGACATAGCTATGCAGGCCATCGACATTGCTTTGTAAATCCAAAGCGCAACAGTCAGAGAGAAGCAAGCATCCCACACTAAGGTTATATAGATATATAGTGGGACTAAGGTGACGATCCCACCTGCTAAAACAGGTTACCGACAACTACATGTTACGACTGGGAGGTCGTGATTCAGCAACTGTATGCATTAGCAGGAGAACAAACAGATTTCACCACGAGTTAACATTGAAGAAGGTTAGTGGACCTTCTTCAATGTTAACTCATGGTGAAATATGTTTGTCCTCCTCCTAATGCATACGGTTGCTGAATCACGACCTCCCAGTCGTAACATGTAGTTGTCAGTAACCTGTTTTAGCATGTGGTATCGTCACCCTAGTCCCACTATATATATGTACTAAGATATAGTGTTGTATGTGAATTCAGCACTGCTGTTATTATGCACTATATATGTGTTAGTCTGTCATGTTGTTATATGAATCTGAAACACTTATGTGTGCTGCACTTTATGTATTGTATCTGTATCATGCTTCCCTTCATTGTGGCTTCTTTTGCTATTTCATGGCTCTTTGAATATATGATTTTGTTGACAATGATGACAATGTGAATGAATTTTTATGAATTGTGTGTAAAAATCATCAATACATGAATGTTTCTACATGTGTCTGAATGTGAAAAGAGATAAAATAAATGGAATTGCAGGTTGCTACTAGTTTCTACATGCGTGTGATGAAAAAAAAACATGAATTAAATGTTCTTATACATGAGTGTTAATCACATATATATAATATTGTCCATCATGTTAATTTTGCAGGTTTGTGGCCTGTTATTGGCTGATATCAATGGATGTCGTAAAACCTACAGTTCATGACTGAACTGCAGGTTTCTCATCATGCGACCAGCCACAACAGGTCTGCAGACTGACAGAAAAAAAAACATCGGCGTCGGTTATTTGAACAAAACCGACGATATATGGTTACAATGTCAGTTTCCATACTAGTAACCGACGTAAATTTCCCTAGTGAGGCCAGACACCATGGCCATGCTGGCCAGCACGACCGTGGCAGTGGACCAGACATAAAACAAGCGTCATATATTTATATAAAACCGACGACATAGGATAACAGTGTCGGTGTCCCTACTAGTAACCGACATCGATTTCCCTAGAGGCCAGACAACACGGCCGTACTGGTCAGTACGGCCGTGGCAGCGGGTGAGATGGCGTCGGTTATCACTAAGAAACCAACGCCGATAGTGCCCCCGATGGTGCCCTTTCTGTGGCGCGAAGGTATGTGGCATCAGTTTCGAACCTAATAACTGACGCCTATACCCCCTGTTGGTGCGTTTTCGGCGCGTTTTCGGTGGCGCGCGAAGGGTTTTCGCGTCGGTTGGAGAACCAACGCATAACGGTTGGGCTTTTAGCGGCGCCCACATAGGTGTCGCTTAAGAACTGACACTAAAGGCTTGTTATGTACTAGTGAATGTAGGAATTGATGTGAGATGTACATTTAATCTCTCAATCCTTCATTATATGTTTACGCCAGGATGATGTATCACTAATCTCTTGATGATGTTGTTAATGCCGCATCGATGAGAGATAAACAAGAAATCCCTCGATGGCAAAGAGAGTACAGCAAGCCACTGTAACTCTAATAGCAAAGTTTCCAGAATACCCTGGAAAGCTATTATGGCAGAGACACCAGATGTCCTACATGTTGATCCTCACACTAATTGAGGAAGATGAGGTCATAGGAATCCGACTCTTATGATGACCTATGTATGGTACCGATTGCGATTTCGTAATGGTCGGTTGGAGTATGAGAGGTGTAACTCATCTCCTCATGGCATAAATATGTTTGAAAAATGTAATCAACCGTATAGCATAATTGCTTAGGTTGAACTACGAAAAGTAATGATTGATGATACATTGTTTATAGTGCTCTAGTTGAATAACTAGTATACATGTTCTTCATATTCGTTATTGACATATGTCTTGTAATGCAATCAAGTTAAAATTGGGATAATTTCTTAGAGAATATTGCTCTACTTAGTTTATTCAATAAATTTCCTGATGTTGAATAATTATAGTTCTTCTGCTCATTATTATTTTAATATTTGCAATAACAACGCTTCTGGTGAAGAGTTATAAAACCCGCCTTTAGGTCTGATCTAGAGCTCCAAGCTTCGTGGATTTAATGGTGGTTTGAGCTTTAGATGTTTTCCAAGCTTCGTTCTTCAAGTTTTGGATGGAGAAGATGGCTAGAAAGAAGAATCGTGTGAAGAAAACTAAGAAACCAACCTTGTTTTAGGGTTTCCACCATGAATTTGAGTTAAATGATGATCAACACTTACTAAGTCAGCTTGGTCATCCTTCCTCTGCTCCAGAGCTCCTTCTTGGTCAGACAAAGCAAGAAAATAAGAAAAGGAACTAAGGGAAACGATCCCTTGCTTTGTTGATAAGGATGCTTTATATATTTATGGGTATTTTCAAGGCAAAGAAAAATATTGTTATCTCTTTTATTTCCTAAACATATCCACCAAGGCTTGCTCCATCCTTGGCCATGTTTTCCACCTACTAGACTCATGCAACTCCTACATTATCCAAGGTTTAAAGGAAAAGAAACCAAAACACCTTAAAGAGTTGTTTATTAATATCCATCTTTATTGGATATTACTTAATATATTATTAGTGTGAGTAATTTCCACTTCTACCATGATCATTCAAATGAGGCGCCCTTCTCATTTTCTTTGCTCCACTTGATGCCAAGAAACATGAGAGATCCTCTAGAGGTATATTTTACATGTTGGACCCTAGGTTTTGGGTAATTTGCACATTACACCAAAACTAGGTTTTAAAGCACAAGGATTGCTCTACAAGCTATATCTTGGTGCTCAAGATTGTGGAATCCATACCACCACATCATATTCATTGTTATGATGCCTCAACATCTGAGAAACATCTTATCATGTGCAATTTGCAAGTTAACCCTTCTATTTGGGTAATTTGCACATTAGTCCAAAATTAACAAAACAATGTTCCAACATTATTCAAAAAGGACTGAAATAGAAATATAAGTTCCTGAAAAGCATTAATTACATTTCAAAGGATAAACACAAGCATCTAATTACTCAATTAAGCAAAACACCTAGGGTTAGTACATAACCCAGGTTAGGGATGTTACATACAATGTCTCCCATACAACACCTGGTATAGTGCCATGTCGATACTCCTCTGATAGATGTTATTGTAGGCAAACTCTATCAAATTGAGATGTATATCCTAACTGCCCAAAAACTACAATACACACTCTCTCAAAAGATCATCCAATGTTTGTATAGTCCTCTCAGATTGTCCATCTGTCTGTGGCTGAAACAATGTGTTGAACCTCAACTGCGTACCCATGGCTATATGCAGACGCTCCCAAAAGAGACTAGTAAATAGAGGATCTCTATTTGAAACAATGGGAATGGAATACCATGCAAGTAGACTATCTCGACCACATAAACCTATGCAAGCTTCTTTGTCATAAATGTTGACTTCATGGGAAGAAAATGCACTGACTTAGTCAACCTGTCAAAGATCACCCAAATGGAATCATGACCTTTAGTTTTCCTAGGGAGTCCAACCAAAAATTCCATCATGATATGATCCCATTTCCACTATGGTATATGCAACAGTTGTAAACTCCTTATAGGTTTCTGATGCTCTGCCTTAACTTCCTAGCACACTGCGCACTGTGCCACAAACTTAACTACATCTCACTTCAAACCAGGAAACCAATACAAGTCCTTCAAGTTGTGATACATCTTGGTACTTCTTGGATGCATAACGTACATCGAAGAGTGAGCCTCTTCCCGAACCAACTTGCTTTGATTATCAACATCAGGTACCACTGCTCTATCATGGTAACATATTGTCCCGTCCCCTGACTCATGGAATTCATCACACTTCTCACTGCCAAACTATGATCAGATCTGCTGAATCATTGTATCATCACGATGTGCATTTGGGATCCACTATCTCAGTTTAGGCTTCACCTGTAAATGGGCCATCAGTCCTTCTAATAAGGACACCTCCAAATTTACATTCATCTGACACAAGGAGACCAACATGTCTCTCTTATGGCACACCAAAGAACACAACTATGCCTTATCTAGAGATGATGATGAGGAAGACTTCCTACTCAAAACATCCGCCACCACATTTTCCTTCCCTGGATGGTAGCCTATGGTGCAATGATAGTCTTTAATCAACTTCATCCATCGTCTATGCCGCATGTTCAACTCCTGTTATGAAAAGATGTACTTAAGGTTTCTATGGTCGATGAAGATCTGACACTTCTTACCATAAAGGTAGTGTCTCCATATCTTCAAGGCATGGACCACTGATACTAACTCTAGGTCATGTGTTAGGTATCTCTCCTCGTGTTTCTTAATTTGTCGTAAAGCAAAAGAAATCATGTTTTTGTTTTGCATCAGCACGCAACCCAAACCATTCTTTGACGCATCATAGAAGACTATATAACCTTTCCCTTACTCTGGAAAAACCAACACTGGTACACTAGTCATCTTCTCGTTCAAAATCTAGAAATAATGCTCACGATTGTCATACTAGACAAATGGCACACCCTTCCTTATCAACTTTATTAGGGGCAACACCACTGCGCTGAAGTTCTTAATAAACCTTCTATAATAGCCTGCAAAATCAAGGAGACTATGAACCTCTATCAGTGTCTTTGGATGTTCCCATTCTAACACAAATTGAACCTTCTTGGTATCTACACGCACACCTTCCACAGATATGACGTGTCCCAGAAAAGACACCTCCTTTAGCCAAAACTCACACTTACTGAAACTTCGCATATAACTGATGTGGTCTCAAGAAGGTCAACGCTTCTGTTGTTCATGTTTTTGGATGTCACGGGAGTAGATCAAGATGTCATCTATGAACACCACTACAAACGGATCAAGGTAGGGTTTGAACACCCTATTCATCAAGTCCATGAATGTTGGTGGTGCATTGGTTAGCCCAAATGACATAACTACAAACTCGTAATGACCATTCCTAGTCCTAAAAGCTGACTTGGGAATTTAATCTGCCTTGATATGCAACTAATGGTAATCCTAAC
This sequence comes from Alisma plantago-aquatica, assembly GCA_963693085.1. Lineage (NCBI taxonomy): Eukaryota > Viridiplantae > Streptophyta > Magnoliopsida > Alismatales > Alismataceae > Alisma > Alisma plantago-aquatica. Next base: position 1,111,653,543 of record OY856411.1, read on the forward strand.
CTTAGATATATCTTTGAAAACACTACAACACCCCTCAACTGATCAAACAGATCATCTATCTGCGGCAAAGGATACTTGTTCTCGATCATCACCTTGTGCAACTGTCGATGGTCGATGCATAACATCATGGATCTATCCTTCTTCTTCACAAAAAACACTATAGCACCCCTAGGGGATGTGCTCGGTTTGATAAATCCCTTCTAAGTAACTGCTACAACTATTTCTTCAGCTCTTGCATCTCAACTGCAGCCATCATGTACAGTGTATGTGTTATCTGTTGTGTACTGAAGACCAGATTGATCCCAAAATCAATCTCTCTAGGAGGGGTAACAACTAGAAACTCATCAGGGAACACATCTTCAAACTCACGAACAATCGAAATCTCCTAATACTAGGACTCTTCACCTTGATATCTATCACATGTGCCAAAAAATGCTTCATTGCCCTACCTCATCATCTTCTGCCATGATAGCTGACACTAGACATGTCATAAGAATCTTCCTATATCCTTGGAAAATTCACAAAACATCACCATCATGAAATGTCACCACCTTGGCACTATAATCCAAGACCACTCGGTACTTCTCCAAAATGTTCATTCTAAGGATCACATTGAATCCATGCATGTCAAGTGATATGAGATCCACTTAGATGTTGCATCTTGAGAAAGAAAGAAGGCATGAAGGACACACCTCCCACAACTCAGCAGAACCAACCAAAGGGGTTTTTAAGCAAAGACTATCACGTCTATGACTAACAGGTAAAGAACAACTAGAAATTACTTTTCTAGTGATATAAGAGTGCATCACACCTAGGTTAACCAAAATATATATATTATAGGAAGAAGACAAATTAAAATGAAATAACTCCATTTGGCATGTCAAGGCCCTCAGATTGACTACTCCTTCTAATTAGTTCATAGCATAGAATTGAGTCATTGCATGTTGTCACCCTTGTCCTCTACTGGCTTGCCTAGATGAACCAACTTGTGTTCATGTCTGTGTCCTCTACCCCTACCACTATTCAACTGTTATTGATGTGACCGTTGATGATTCTATCTCAATTGTTGTGTCACCTACTCATCCTTCACCGGACATGCGGGTCTCAGATGTCCCACTTACCCACACTTGTGGAAAGTCCTGGTCTCAAACTGTGGCCTAGACCGCCCCATCACTGACACTTCAATGTGAGCTCCAATTGGTGGAAAGGTACGACCTATGCCCTTGTTGGCAACCATTGCAAATGAACCGCCGACCTCTGCTATGACTGAGGTGCTGAAAACCTAGGCTTCATGAAGCCTATAGATGACTATCCTTGATATTATGTAGGTCTTATCTTGGCATTCACCACTTGTTTCTCTACAACTGACTGCTCTATCCTCCTTACTAACTCCACAAATGTGGCAAACCATTCTATGTTATCTAAGATTGACACTGGTGTCATCAAACTCAAAGCTCAAACCCTTCTCAAAATGTATGATTATCTCCTTGTCTGTTGCAGTCATATGCAGGCAAAACCTTTAAACTTCCATGAACTTTGGCTCATACTTATTGATCGACATATATCCTTGTCAGATCTTCTCAATATGTGATCTTCTCATCTAGGTAGGTCTTTGGGATTCATTAAAACTCCAATTGATCACAACACTAGGCCTTTTCTCATCCTCAATGGCCCACCAATGGCCAAGACTACCCTTTAATAGGTACACCGTGTGTTTCACCTTATCCTCCTCAGGGATATTGATGATCTTGAGGGCCTTCTCCAACTCGGTCAACCACATGTCAACATCTGATGGATATTTTGTATTGACATACTCCAATGCCCCCACATGCCTTAACCTGTCAAAGGTCTTTCTAGAACCCTAGGATTCCACATTGGGGATTGTCGCCCTTGCTTGGGGTATGAGCCTCCTATCCACCATATGCATCATCGTGGCCATGAATTAACATGGATTGAAAAGAGGGATTGGCCACCGCATCATGGTCAAATTGAAGCACTTCAGGCACTCCAACTCTAGCATGCCTCCTGGCACCATCTCCTGATGCAGCAACACTGCTCTTAGCATGTTCTTCATGTTCACTGGAAATATCTTTTCTTCTCCTCTTCTTTTGCATAAGAAGAAGTTACCATTAAATATGTTGGAGGACACTAGAACAAACAAAAACCCTAGTCATATGTCCCTGTAGACTCAGTGAACCTAGAGCTCTGATACCAACCTAACTTGTGACGCCCATCATCACACAAAAGTGAGATAACTCAAAACAAAATGTGGAACTAATATTAAACATCCAGGATTACCATAAAACATGATAAATTGAAATCAATTTATTTTAATTACAAAAGTAGAAATCTATCACATCTAAGTCCACATGGAGCCACTTGTATTACGTATAATATCATAGGATGATAGATATCACTATTCACTTAGACAACCTATCACAACCTATTAGATATGATAACTTGTCCACACATATACAAACCATATCTATACAACCATGGCATACTGCCAAAACTTGTGTTGATATACAACATCTACAAACCACCCGAAGGACTTGAGAGTATAGGGACAATACATATGACTCTACTACAAAACACTAGTAGCATATCCAACCTTTAACAACTGCTACTCCTCTTGCTGCTTAGCCTCAACTACACAATCTCGATCTTGCTATGCACTACCACCTAAAAGATGTAGAAACTCATGGGGTGAGACCAATGTCCCAACGAGAGATATAACTATCCAACACAACTATTATTATCAGGTTGAGAAAATTCATCTAAATGATATGAATAAAGCAATTACCACTATTTAAGCAGTTTGGGCATCTACAACTGATCAGTAGAACATCGTATACATTAAGAAGGAATATGAAGAACATGTATAATAGTTGATTTCTCTTACCGCATTATAGATTAACTAAACTATACAAGAATAAGGCAAAGGGTCATCCAATGTGAGTCGTGTTTAACCCTAAAAAATATACTACACAATTGTGTGATGACTTTTATTGTGCCCTAAGGATATGAGGTATACCACTCATGCTCCAACTAACCACTGCTAAGTCTAAATCAGTGCCATACAAGGTCTAGGAGGAGTCAGACTCCTACGATCTATGACACTCTCAGTCATTCTGAGTCCTCTGTAGTGACATATAAAGTCCAACTGTAAAACAATCTAGCCTTCCATGGTATATAGGCACAATACTAGTGAAAACTAAGTTACAACCATAGTCGTACTCTTGCCAAGATATGACTGTATCCATCCTGAAAACACATCATATACAAATATTAAATCACGTTACTTGAGATACAACCTTGACCATTCTCCTACTAGGGTATGATCACAGCCAATCATGTGAAATGCATATACTAAACAGTCTATGACTCTGAGCTTCCACTAAGGGAGAACCCATTTCTATGTTCAACAAATATTAACGTTGAAGATGGATCTATGACATAGGACAACTACATGATTAGGGTTTCACTAGATTAACTAATACAATTGAGCATATTTTAGAATCAATCAAATTACAATGAACAAACTTGAAACAAACTCTAGAAAGATAAGGGTATGTTACAACTCCAGAAGATATAAAACGTATGAAGTATAAACTTGTCACATTATCACTTGATACCACTACCATACAAGGCCATCAACATCATCACATTACTATGGGATTCAATCCCTCATCTCATTGTCGGAGGATATCACCTCACACTAGGCATTGAGCCTCTGTCAGGTCATAAGACCCAAACCACATAACTCATGCACATCATCATTATCTCATCATGCCTCATGAAGGCTCACAATCATTACCATGTGTCATGTCAAACACACCATAGCATTCAAACAACAATGACATTCACTCCACCTTTAAGGTTAGGATTACACAAGTAGGAGAGAAAAATAATGCATCATCTTTGCATACTACCACTTGAACAAGATAGACAACTATATCATAGTCACTTTTGATCAACAATATCAAAGCATCTCATTCACCATATTTCCCATATTCTTGGAACATATAGACCAAACACCATCATCGTATCTAATAACACAAATCAAACATGTTTTCAAGAATTTCCATCAACCGAAGGGAGTATAAGGTCACAAAGCTATGTGGTCGTACAAATCATGTCACAAGACTCAACCAGTCGAAGAGAACTCAAGGTCACTCGTATTATGCGACCGAAGGGAACACAACATCATGGTCGTATGTCATCAACAAAATTAGCGACCAAAGAGACCATATCATACCAATGGTCGAAGAGAACCATCATGATCAAAGACCATCAATCTATGCGACCAAAGAGAGGCACTACACACTTCATCGACCAAAGATGAAGGGTAAGCCAAGTGAACAAACCAAGGAAACCATCTCAACGACCATCAAACTTCACCAAACCTTAAACCACATGGCACATAGTATGAAGGACATATTATAGAGAAATACACAACCAAAGCATGATCAAAATAGGTGATTATCATCTTGAAAATTGAAACTTCAAGAAAAGAAGCTAATTAAGGAAAAACATGTCCAAAACCCTAGAATCAAGCATCACATAAGGTCAACATGAAGACCATAAGATGATATATGAAAACCCAAGATTCAAGCACATGTAAATAGAACCAAACTCCATCTTACACAATATAACTGAACCAAAAACCAAAACAACAAGATCAAGGTCGAGTTGCATGTAAAACCATCAACATCTCCATCACTTAGATTTATGGAATATGAATTAGGGTTTAGGTAGAGGAACAAATACATGCAAGATCATTATAGTGATTTGAAATCCTAAGAAAGAGATCATCATCAACAACATATGTTCACATTTTAGAAATAAGTTTTGCATGTAGAATTAAAGTGCAATAATAGTATGGAGAGAGTTATATAACCCTCCTTAGATGATGGTGCAACCACCTCCAACTAAGAAGCTCCAAAATCAAGAGAGAACCTAGATTGATCTCCTCCATGACCAAGCTAGTCACCACCTCAAAAGAAAAGAAAACCCTAGGTTAAAGATCAAGGAAGAGATATCTAAAACTCTAGGCCAAGAAAGAAAGGAACAAGGAGAAGATTTTCATCCCACTTAGGTACTACCATGGAGAACCATGGATTCAACCTCTACGGAGAGAAGCTTCTCAAAAAGACCACCATGAAGAACCATGGGTTCAGCTAAGAGAAGAGAAAGAGGTAGGGTTTTGGAAAGAAATGAGATCAAGGAGATGGATCACTTACCAAGTATCAAAGATCACCAACAAAGCAACAAGAGATTATGATCCAACTCAAGATCACCACATGCAAGATGATCTTCCACCAAAGCTCCAAGGATTGAGCTCCTCTTCACCAACAATCTCCAAGAGCCGATCTCCAAAGATGAGATAGGGAAAGAGGGTGCAAAAGGATCATATGCATGTAAAAGGAGGGGTACATATACCCAAGAGTAAAAAGAGGTGAAAGGGGTTAGGTGTCATGCACATATGTGCCACTTGTCCACCAAAGATCAACCATGCAACAACCACTAAAACCATGCATGCAAGATAGGTTGTGAAAACCAAAGCAAGCACAATAGAGAACTAAGCTAGGTCAGGGGTCTTACAATGGGCCTAAAAATAAAAACTAAATTCATACAAACCTATTAGTAAGTATGTGGGTGGATTAGTTTCTAAGAGATATTCACAAAATGATTGAATAGAATATTTCGGTATGTGAAATCATGTTTTTTGTATGACTATAATTAAAATGCTAATTACATTGACTTCTATATATCACCTCACTATCGCCAAAGTGGATTTTAAGATTGCATTCTTGCATGGTAATATTTAGTAGGAAATGTACATGGACCATCCATAGGGATTTGTCGCATGTGAAATGAACCCAAAGTGTGAAAAGTTTTTAAATTGTATATGATTTGAAATAATCACCTAAATGATGCCATGAAAAGTTTATAATGTTAATTAATCCTTTTGTTTCCTTTTTTGATAAGTTTGTCTACTACAAATTGTTCAGTGATGAGCTTGTAATTAATTTCCACATGTAGATGAGATTCTTCTATTTTTTTCCAATGTAAGAGTTATCAATGAGACTAAATCACTCTTATGTTGTTAGTTTGATATAGATCTAGAAGTTGCAAATAAATTGTCAGACTTAAAATCATAAGATATGAAGATGGTACAACACTCTCTCAATATCAATATGTTGAGAAAGTACTTCAGAGTTTTGACTATACATCTAGTAGAACTATTAAAACTCCATGTGATCAACTTTTTTCTTGGTTCAAACATGAAAGTTGTAATCATGTGTCTCGCTTGAGATATTATCATATTATTTGAAGTTCAATATATATATTGAACTGTAGACATCTGTATGATATGCTTATTTTGTGCAAGTGATGTGGAAAATATCACACATTAAGATGTCTAATATTAGGTTTTACATAATCTAACGTGCAGTAGTCACCACCCACAAGTGCATGGGTCTTATGGAAATATAGTTAGGATCCAACCCAAATGGCAACATTTTTAAGGATTAGTCTGATCAAAGTACACTACAAAAAAATTGTCTTAACTACAAAAAAAGAAAGTGTAGCGGAACCATATATTTTGTAGGTAAATTCTTTAGCCACATTTTTCTTTACACATAAAAAATGGAGTATATGCTCATATAGATCATTCATTTGGATACATTTTTCATATATGTAGTTGAAAAATGTGTTTGCTACAAATACATATGTAACCATAAATGTAGCTGAATAATGTCCTTCTATAATAATGTAGTTGTAAATGTAGTTAGATGTATAACTTCAATTGCATAACTCATTAGTATGTAGCAAATAATGAAATCTACTACAATTGCATATGTAGTTAATGTGTAATAAAAATCAACATTTACTACTCATATAAATGTAGTTGGATTGTGCATCTAGCAAGTAATTTGTTAGTACACAAGCTTTTTTGTAAGAAATCATATGCTTATAGTGTCAATGCACTTCATTTATATCGAAAGAATGAACCTACATTGGGAAGAGATTATGCCTTGCCCCTATGTTAAAGTTTACATAAGAGAGTGTTTACATAAAAAGATATACATATTTTCCCTTGCCCATTTGAAAAGATGTCTACATTATAAATGTAAAATCTACATGATGTGTTGGAACACACTATAGGAAAATCTAGCAAATCCACCAACAATTGAACGTACACTTAGATAGCAAAGATAAAGGTAGTTGCAAACAACTTAACACACGTGAACATCTGGCTCAGACTAATCTACAACAACTTTTCTTCTTACATAAGGCAAATTAGCCTTCTTGGGTGTGTCTAAGTCCCATTTGAACCACATTGTGTAAATCATCCTCTACAAATGTTCCAACTTAAAAACATATCACTCTAAAATTTTAAATCATGTTAACAAAGACTAAACACCTTATGAACGTCCATTGATGGGTGTGTTAGAAATTAATCTGAGAAATTGATCTAGAAAAAATTCCTCCAAAACAATCCTACACAAGAAGGTGGACATTGTTAAAAGGCCAATTAAGAATGGACTCCATGGAGTTCATTAAATAACTCTCCATCTAGTTGGTCATAGAACTTTGTATATGAGAATCCCAAGGAGGTTGGGAAAATGGGGTGGCAAGCTTGATTATTCCAGTTGGAAGACTATATTATTTTGGGCATCATGTTATTAATACATATGAAATAGGAAAGTAACATTGTTAAGAAGGAGATACCCAAAAAATAATTCCTTTTCTGATTCTATGTAATATAAAGTTGTTATTTTATGGGCCTCTTACATCTTTTTGGAAGCCGAGGAGATCCATAGGTTTAAAGTGACATGCTTCATGTAAATAAACTACACTAAAATCTAACTACAATAATGTCATATCAGTACTCAGAAAAAAGGGATGAGAACATGAGGTGGCCATAAAGTAAACAATACTAAGAGTGTGGGCCATAATCTTATATAAAAAAGAAAAATATCAACTTATGTTTCAAAGAAATGACAAGCACATCTTAATGGAAGTATTCATCATGTTGCAACAAAATCTTTAGTGACTCCTCAAGGTATCTAATATTAGTCAAGCACAACAACTAATTGTACAGACTGCTTGAAACAAGCAAATGTCCAAAAAAGGAGGTGCATAAGAGCCCTTCTTTTGCAGTGGAAACAAGACAACAGTCTGGATAGCTGCAACTTTTTGATCCAGAAAACCTATCCAGATTCTGACATATTAGGCTATGTTGGTTCTTAGTCATCCTCATTTGATGATAGATCTCCAAATGCATTGTCGTCATCTTCAAAATTATCCATGTCCACTGCACATCTATCATTAAGATCGCAAGAAGAAAAAATCAATGGAACAACATGGGGAAGGTACTAGATGAAAAAAAGGTACATATATTATAGGAATAATTGGAAGCATTTGTGATAAAATTAATAGGGATGTATAGTTCTCAAGTATGCATGTCTGTGTAAAACATTTGTCTAGTACTTCAACAATATTATTCAAGAAACCATTAGTACATTCTCTCAGTTCACTATATTCCAATGAGAATCCATGAGCATAGAGGTTGATATCAGACTTGCAAAATGCATATTACTAACACATGATGACTTTATACTAGTATACTCACAACTTACTTATATTGCAATTTCAATATAAGGAGGCAGTAAAGGTTCCATTTTGGACCTTACAAGAGCTATTGCCATTATACCAACTAGCTCAATAACTCTTACTAAATCTTGTAGGTCCTCGTCATTCATAAATTTTGTAAACAAAAATCATAAAATTTACTATTGCGACTTCATATGGAGAAAACACTTTTTCTACTACATTTTCTATAGAACCAATTACTGACTACAGTAAAGAAAATGAGTTTTCCATAAGATTCAATAAACGAATTCCTATGGATAGGAAAAGTAATTTTATTAAATGATTAGACAGAAAAGGTATATCAACATAAAAACATTGAGAAAGATATAAACCATGTAAGTTTGTTACATATTAAGATATTTGTGTTGGATTTCTATAAGAAAGCAAGACAAGTAAGGATAAAGAAAAGGAAATAAATATTCACCCATGTTTTCATAGTGTGTTGCCAAGGCATAGTAAGATTTCTCCTGAATGAAAACAAGAAAATAAATGTGATATTATTTTAACATCAAGTAGAGATTATATTTTTGATAAAAAAGGATTCAAAACTATAGGTAAAATAGTATAACTTAACTGCATAATGGTACCCCAATTGTTCTCTGACCTGTCTGAAGCTCAAAGATTCTTTATTTTGTAAACTTAAGGATTCTTAATCATATCATTTTGACCCACACATTACCTTTAGTGGTTTATTTCTCTTCCTTGTACTACATGTCAGTAGTGTCTATGGTAAAAAAAAGTAGAGCACAAATGATAGGTCAACCAAAAAGTGATGCAGAGCAAGAAAGGTTTAATAACTCTTATGCTTCTACTATAATTCACAAATTATGCACGAAGGATGAACATATCTACATAAAAATATAAAAAATGATAAAATAGAGTAATCCAACTCATTGTACTCAATTCCAATCTCAAAATTCCTATTTGGTAAGTAAATCTCTGACAAAGTTCAAAAAGATAAGTTTTTGGTCCCAAAAACTAATATTTTCAAATTTTGTTAGAGATTTGCTTACCAAATAGGAATTTTGAGATTGGGATTGAGTACAGTGAGTTGGATTACTCTATTTTATCAACTTTATATTTGTTTGTAGATATGTTCATCCACCGAAAACATGATTCCACATGTAATTGACGTTGTTTTAAATTAGTTCAATTGGCATCAAGCATAATATCCAACATTTTTATAGAAGAGGGGTAGATGGAATTAATATATATGTGTTTTCTGTTGATATCAAGCTTACTAGTTCTATTTTTTTTATAAAAACCATGTAGGCTAAGCACCATTATGCTAACAGTGTTCCAAATCAACTTATGGGGAGCCTAAGCAAGTCCAGTATATATGGTGGTGCTAAATTCTTATTTTTATATATCAACTTGTACATACAAAATGTATTGATAAAGCTAGTCTTTTTTGTTGTACATTTGAGACCTTGTATGTATGTTGCTTAGAACCTTGATATAATCATCTAAGATGTAATTAGGGCTTGTAGAAAGCTTAAGTTGCTTGTTTGATCTTGTTTGGATGATGCTTGTGTTTTGTGGTGTGGTTTTGGTGCAAATTGCAATTCACCTAGAGTAAGGGTTGATGTGCAAGTTTGCCACCTCTAGAGTGTTCCCTCTCTCTTTCGACATCATATTGAGGGGGGAGAGAGAGGTGGGTTCCATGTTTGGGTCCTAGTTGTGAGGTAACACCCTTGGTGATGTGTAGAACACATGAGTGAGATGAGTTTTGCTCTTGGATGTGTTATCTCGAGTTAGAGAACCTTGGAGAGGTTGTCTATCGGTTTGTGAGTGTGTAGGGTTATGCCTTATCTATTTTTAGTGTGTAGGGTTATGCCCTATCAGTTTGTGAGTGTGTAGGGTTATGCCCTATTGACACCCTATGGCAAGTATCAAACCAACACCTTTGGTGCTAAACTGATACACCTCATGTGTGGTTAACCTGACACCACAAGATGGTCTAACCTGATACCTTGCAATGGTAATCATGATACATCGTGTTAATGATGGGTTATGTGGTATGATAGGATACCCTATGAGGTACTTGTATGAACAATATGGGAGTGCTACTTTTTTATGACCTGTAATGTCATAACATACTTTATAGTGATAACAAAAGTGATGATTTGAGGTTGGTTGTGACCCAACCTTGTAAACCCTAATTGGTTAAAGAGAAACCAAACCCTAATGATGTTATGTGAATGACATGAATATTTATGAAATGGTAGTAGTAATGAAGTATTATCCTTCTTGTTACAAGTCTCTAACCATGCAGGTAACACAAGTTGATATGCAAAGCTAGACAAGAGATATGGTGTTTATGATATGTTTGAATGGGCCTTATGAGGCATATGAGATGTAGGTATCACAGAAAGAGGAGGAAAATGGTCTTATGACCTAATGATGGCGTATTGCCTTCTATGAGATGACAATTTTCTCAACAATGAGATGGGGTTTGTTACCTCAAAGTTTGTGGTCCTTGTGATGAAAAATATGGTGAATGAAAAGCATCAAGTGATAATGTGATGAGATCACACCTTATATGCTCAATTACTTTATGTTAATGTGTTATGCCCTTATTTTTGTAGAACTTGTTTAAAGTTTTAAAGGTTGTAACTTGATTGATGATAAAAGGCACTAAAATGACCTAATTAATCAAGTTGAACGTAATTGTGTAGCTTTCCCTGTGCCATAGATCCATTCAGTGTCAGCATTTGCTGGATGGTGAAACAAGTTTAACTCGGAGTGCATATTTTTGAATATGTGGGTATGCAAGTCGAGTATTCCCTTACATCCTTAATTACAAGTTGTATGAGATGACCATGCGTGAGTCAATCCCTTTGTGATTTGGATGGCCATGCGTGAACCACTCCTTCATGTTAGAATGACCATGTGTGAGCTTGTTCTTCTAGCGTCGTACATATACCAAGGTGGGCTAGGTGTGATTACATATGTGGATGGCCATGTGTGAGTCAATCCTTATTGTTGCAGTTGACTGATATGTCTCTATGATGTTTTCTCTTGTGTTGACTAAGAGGTGTGGGAAGGTCGTGGATTCTGACTCTTCCATTGAGCTTGTATGGCACAGATTTGGACTTTGGAGTGGTTGGCTGGATTTGGGTGGTACGACTCAAATCCTCAGGGAAAAAATAAAATACGTAAATAGTCGTGTAATATAATTGTGTAGGATCAAATACGGAAACATTGGATGAGGTCTTGCTTTCTTTTATACAACATAATGGATAGTGAATATACATGTTCTTCATATTCCTTTAATAATGTTATGATGTTTCATAATCCAATAGTAATTTCCTATTCTATTAATAATGACTTCTTGTTTATCATGTTTGTAACTTTACTGCTTGCTTTAATCATCTTATTTGTGATAATAGAGTTGGTGGAGAGTTATATCTCCCACTGAGAATTGGAATCTCACCCCATGGGTTTCCCACATCCTTTTAAGGTGGATGTGCATGAGGAGGCATATATCATGCAGTGGAGGTTGAGGAGTAGCATGAAATTAAAGGCAGTAGCTGACAAGGTTAGAAGTGTTGATGGATGTCTTTTGTCATTAGAGTCCTAGAGTCGTCCCTAAATACTTGGGTCATTGGGGATGTTTATAGACGTGCCTTCAATGTGTTGGTTGGCTTGTGTGCCCTTTGGTGGATAGTTGTAGTGGACATATGTATATATGATTCAGACATGTTTTCTTGTAACAAGTTGATGACACTCACAGTAAGTGCTTTGTGGCATGGAAGGACTTGTATGTAAAGGGTTTTAATGTTTGACAGTTTTCTGAAAATTGTTGTAATTTTAGTATTTTCCAATAATCTGTTTGTTTAATCTTTCTTCTGATTTGTTGTTTTGAGTAATCTCACTTGTGTGGTGCGGGGCGTCACAATTAAGGTTGGTATCAGAGTATTAGGTTCACTGAGTCTATAAGGACCTAGGACTAGGTTTGTGTTTGTTCTTGTATCTTGCAGTCTGTCTTATAATGCATTTTTCTTATGCAGAAGAAGAAAAGAAACCTTAAAGATGCCTAGAGAACACAAAGAACATGCTATTGAAAGCAGTGTTGCTGCACCAGGTGGTGGTGCAAGGAACCAGCCATGAGAAGATTGGGTGTCTGAAGTCCCCCAGTTTGACCCAACCATGATTGAAAATCATGCCTTCCAATATCTTTTTGGTATTTTATGGTTACTATGACTCATATGGCAGACATGATGCATGCACCTCAACATAGGGCACCAATTCCCCATATTGAATCCTCGAGTACTGGGAAGACTTTTGAGTAGCTTCATCGTATTCAGGTGATGGAGTATGCTAGGAATGTTGATCTGGAGGATGTAGATATGTGCCTTACTGAGCTTGAGAAAGCCTTTAAGATCCTTAGTATCCCCAAAGTAGATAAGGTGAAGCATGCAGTGTACATTCTGAAGGGGAGTGCTGGCCACTAGTGGGCCATAGAGGAGGAGAAGAGGCCAGGTGTTGTGATCGATTGGGAGGAGTCCCGATGTAATTTGGTTAGTCGGTACTTTCCTCAAACATACTTTGAGGAGAAGATCAACCAGTTTGAGAGGATTAGATAGGGACCCATGACCATCAATGAGTATGAAGCAAGGTTTATGGAGTTGTTGAGGTTTTGTCCTTACATGGCTGCTATGGAGAACAAGCAATTTCGTCATTTTGAGAAGGGGTTGAATGTTGAGTTGTCTACTCCAGTAGCTACTTTGGAGAACTGAGAAAGGTTTGTCGTGTTTGTGGAGTCTGTTTGAAGGATAGAGTGATATGTGATGGAGAAGTGGGAGATGAGTGCCAGGAAGAGGTCTGCATAGTTCTAGGGGTAGTCGTCAGGAAGCTTTAAGATGTTAAAGTTTTCCACATTGCCAGCATCACAGAATTTCAATGCTCAGATGCAGTGGTTACCTAGTAACGATAGAGGTTGTAGTTTTCCACCTGTAGGATCCCAGAGTGTTGCATCAGTGTCTGTGACAGGACATCCTAGGCCTTGGTTTCAGAACAAGATGTGTTATAAGTGTGGATAGGTCAGGCATACTAATCCATTTTGCCCTATGGAAGATGATGAAGTGACCCAACAACTGAGGCAGAGCCAATAGGGCTCTTAGAGATAGTAGAATAGTGGCACAGGAGGATGGGACATAGCCAAGCGTCATAGGTCGGATCGTCTTCTCAAGGAAGCAAAGGACGGGGGTGACAACATGCAACATCTAGATTCTACGCCATGATTCAGCCAGAGGTGGTGGTGAACCTATGACTAGTGACAGGTCAGATGGAGTTATTTCATTCTAATTTGTATTCTTCTTGCTTTGTATCTATTTTGGTTGACTCGGGTGCAACACACACTTTTATCGCTCGTGAAGTGCTTAGTAGTTGTCTTTTGCCTGTTAGTCGCAAGAAGAATAGCTTGTTGATAGAAACCCTATTAGTCAGTCCTATAGTGTTCCAGGAGGTGTGTCCTTCCTATGTCCTCTCCTTCTCAGGGTACAACATTCAAGTAGATCTCATACCTCTTGACATGCATGGCTTTGATGTAATCCTTGGAATGGATACCTTGGAGAAGTATTGAGTGGTTTTAAATTCTAGTTCCAAGCATGAGACGTTTATAGATGGTGGTGAGATGTGGATCTTCAAAGGAGATAGGAAGATTATTCTGACGTGTTTGGTTTCGGACATGGTGGTGAGGACGCTTTAGAGATAGGTTTGTGAGGCGTTCTTGGCACATGTGTTGGATATTGATGTGAGGAGTCATGGTATTCATGAGGTTCCTCTTATTAGAGAATTTGAGGATGTGGTTCTTGAGGAGTTTCTAGGTGTTCCCCCACCCTGAGAGATTGATTTTTAGATCAATATGGTTCCCGACATGCAACTGATAGCTCAAACACCGTACAAGATGGATCCGACAGAGATGACAGAGTTGAAGAAATAGTTTTAAGAATTGCTTGACAAAGGTTTCATCAGGCTGAGTACGTTGCCATGGGGTGATCCAGTGTTGTTTGTAAATAAGAAGGATGGGTCTATGAGGTTGTGCATAGACAACAGACAACTGACAAGGTGACAATAAAGAATAAGTATCCCTTATCGAGGATAGATGACATGTTTGATCAGTTTCATGGTGCGAGAGTGTTCTCAAAGATAGACCCAAGGTCAAGATATCACCAGTTGAGGATCAAGGAGGATGACATACCTAAGTCAGCTTTTAGGATGAGGTACGGTCACTATGAGTTTTTGGTTATGCTATTAGGGATGACCAATGCACCAACAACATTCTAGGATTTTATGAACAGAGTGTTTTGGTGGTTTCTTGATCAGTTTGTGGTGGTATTCATAGATGACATCTTAATATACAATCGAGACAATCAACAACATGAACATCATCTTTGTCAGGCATTGACCGTGCTGAGACAACATCGGCTTTATGCCAAGTTTATCAAGTGTGAGTTCTGGTTGAAGAAGGCAGCTTTCTTGTGGCATGTTATATATGTTGAGGGAGTACGTGTAGATCCTAAGAAAGTGGAGTCTATGACGGAGTTAGAGCAGCCAAAGATGCTGACAGAATTGTATAGTTTTCTAGGTTTGGTAGGCTATTACAGGAGGTTCATCAAGGATTCTAGTTCTATCACTTTACCTCTAATAAAATAGACAAGGAAGGACGTGGCATTCGTCTGGGATGACAGATGCCAACGTGCTTTTCAAATGTTGAAGGAGAAGTTGACAAGTGCAACAGTTTTGGTCTTGCCTGAGAAAGGAAAAGGATACATAGTCTTCTGTGATGTGTCCAGGAATGCCTTGGGTTGTGTGTTGATGTAGGACAACAAGCAGTTTATTTTGCTTCCTGACAACTTAAGAAACATGAGGAGAATTACTCGACCCATGATTTGGAGTTAGTTGTTGTAGTTCATGCTTTGAAGATTTGTAGGCACTACCTATATAATGAGAAGTGTTAGATCTTCACAGATCACAAGAACCTGAAGTACATATTTTCACAATAGGAGTTGAATATGAGACAACGTCGATGGATGGAGTTAATCAAATTCTACGACTGCATGATTGAGTATCATTCAAGAAGGGTGAATGTCGTGGAAGATGTGTTGAGTAGGAAGTATTTGTCTTCGTCTATGGATAAAGCCCAGTTGAGTTCTTTGATGTGCCACAAGCGAGACATGTTGGTCTCCTTACATCAGATGAATGTTAAATTGGAAGTTTCCTTGCTAGAAAGACTGTTGGAACACTTACAGTTGAAGCCCACGCTGAGATAGAAGATCAAAGAGGCACAACAGACATGATACTCTGACTTAGCATATTAGATCAGAGTTTGGCAGTGAGAAGCATGACGGTTTCCACGACTTAGATGATGGGACAGTTTGGCATGGCAGAATAATGGTTCCCAATGATAATGACCTAAGAAATATGGTGATGGAAGAAGCTCACTCATCCATGTACGCTATGCACACAGGTAGCACCAAGATGTGTCATAATCTAAAGGATATGTATTGATGGACAGGATTGAAGAAGGGTGTGGTTGAGTTTGTTGCAAGATGTGATGTATGTCAGTAGGTTAAAGCTGAGCATCAAAATCCTATAGGGACTTTGGAACTGTTGCCTATACCACAGTGGAAATGGGATCATGTGACTATGGACTTTGTGGTTGGTCTGCCTAGAAAAGACAAAGGTCAGGATTCCATTTGGGTGATCGTTGATAGATTAACCAAGTCATTGTTTTTCCTTCCTGTGAAGATGATGTTCATAGCAGAAAAGATTGCCCAGATCTATGTGAATGAGATAGTGTGTTTGCACAGTGTTCCAACAACTATCATATCTGATAAAGGTCCCCACTTCACGAATCACTTTTGGGATACACTTCACACAGCTTTGGGTACACGATTAAAGTTTAGCACTACTTTCCACTCACAGACATTGTTCAATCTGAGAGGACCATTCAGACCTTGGAGGATCTGTTGAGAGCATGTGTTCTTCAGTTTTTAAGAAGTTGAGACATACACCTCATATTGATAGAGTTTGCCTACAACAATAGCTATTAGAGTAGCATCGACTTGGCACCTTACAAGGCATTGTATGGGAGGCGTTGTAGATCTCCATTGTGTTGGTACAATACGGGCGAGTATCAACTTCTTGGTCCTGAGCTTGTACAGTAGATGGCAGAGAAGATCAAGAGAATCCAACAACAGTTGAAGGCAGTATAGGACACATAGAAGTCATATACAGATAACCGTCATAGACCCTTGGAGTTCCAAGTGAGAGACAAGGTATATTTGAAAGTCTCTCCTTGAAAAGGTGTTCAGAGGTTTGGGAATAAGGGTAAGTTGGCTCCCAGGTTTATGGGACCTTACCCAATGGTGGCAAGTGTTGGGAAGGTGGCCTACAGGTTGGATTTTCCACCTGAGTTGCACAGGTTGCATCCAATGTTTCATATGAGTATGTTGAGGAAGTGCCATCCGGACACAGAGCTAGGGTTATAGTCTATGGAGGTAGAGCTTAATGAGGATGTGACCTATGAGGAAGGTCCAGTGTTAATCCTTGACTGAAGAGTGAAGAAGCTAAAGAGGAAGGACCTAGTGTGGGTGAAGGTTCTTTGGCATCATTGTGGTGTTGAGGAAGCCATGTGGGAGATCGAAGAAGAGATGAGGAGGAAGTACCCTTTCTTTTCTCTTAGGATTTCGGGGGCAAAATCCCTGTTAGGGGTTTATGGCTTGTAAGGACCCTGACCCATGTTTTGGAATAACCCTATTTATTTTACCTAAGTATGTTTCTTAGAACCTTACTCTAATCATCTTATATGTAAGTAGGGCTTGTAGAAAGCTTACGTTTCTTGTTTGAGCTTGTTTGGATGATGCTTATGTTTTGTGGTGTGGTTTTGGTGCAAATTGCAATTCACCTAGAGTAAGGGTTGATGTGCAAGTTTGCCATCTCTAGAGTGTTCCCTCTCTCTCTTGGCATCATCTTGAGGGGAGAGAGAGAGGTGGGCACCTTTTTTGGGTCCTGGTTGTGAGGTAACACCCTTGATGATGTGTAGAACACATGAGGGAGATGTGTTTTACTCTTGGATGTGTTATCTCATGTTAGAGAACCTTGGAGAGGTTTCCTATCAGTTTGTGAGTGCATAGGGCTATTCCCTATCAGTTTGTGAGTGTGTAGGGTTATGCCCTATCGGTTTGTGAGTGTGTAGGGTTATGCCCTATCGGTTTGTGAGTGTGTAGGGTTTTGGCATATTAGTTTAGTGAGACCATGACCTTGTTAGGAAACCAAGAGGGCAAGATCTAGCCTAGACCATATCAGCACATCTTGCATGTTGTTGCATGTGGCCCTTTTTTGTAGACAAGTGTCACCTAAGCTCCTAAGGTGATGACACCTCTTCCATGATCTCTCTTTTGTGCCCCTAGTATATAATCTTCTTTACCTCCATGCAAGAGGATCCTTTTGGCCATCCTTGATTTCTCTCCTTCTTGGTGAATGACCTAGAGAAGCTTTAGTTGATAGAGAGGTAATCTTGGAGCTTGGAGGATGAGTCCCAAGTTGTGGTGTTCCTTGATTATCTTTCATCTTCTACCTTGGTAAGCTATGTTTCCTAGATCCCTCTTCTTCTTCTTTTTAGTCGTGGATCATGGATATATACTTTTCATCTTGAGCCATCTTAACCTTGGTCTCATCTTATTCCTTGGAAGTGTTGTGGTGATCAAGTGGTGGGTCATATTCTACCTTGAGCTCATGATCTTGAAGCTTGACCTTAGAGCTTGGATCTTGGTGGTGATCTTTGAGGCAGATTATATAACTCTTAACCTCCTTTGTTATTTTCACTCTTTCATGTGTTTATGTTGTTTCTCATCTCTAGATCATGTATATCATGTATAATAGTAGTTGGTGGTGGTTTTTGAGAACTATTTTGATGAAGGAAATTCACTTACTTTTCTATCCATACCTTACACCTTCTTAACATGACAATAGATGGACTAGTGGTCGATCTTCCTAAGGTTGAAGATGACAAAGTTGACACATACACTCTGTTGTGAATGGTCATCATGACTTGTGGTGCCTAAACCAATATGTTGGCTAGATCGACATGCTTTGACGGTGCTAGCCCATCATGACCATGAGGATATCTTGGGAGCTTGAGTGCCAAACTGTGACGACCTTGGTTGAGTAAGAGGCTGACATGACAAGCCCTAACTCTAACAACCCATCACACTTTCAAGTAGGGTTTCCCGTCACACCTTGAAGTAGGGCTAAACCGACATGCCTTGTAGAGGTTAGCCCCTTGTGCCTTGTATAGAGGTAGTTGACATGTTGTGGTGGTGACAAGTCAACACCCTATGGCAAGTATCAACCCGACACCCTTGGTGCTAAACCGATACAACTCATGTGTGGTCAACACGACATCACAATATGGTCTAAACCAATACCTTGTAATGGTAGTCATCATAAATCATGTTAATTATGGGGTTATGTGGTATGATAGGATACCCTATGAGGTACTTGTATGAACAACAAAGGAGTGTTGTTTTCTGTAACTTGTAATCTCATAACATGCTTTATAGTGATAATAGAAGTGATGATTTGAGGTCAGTTGTTGATCCAACCTTGTAAATCCTAATCAGTTAAAGAGAACCCTAACCTTAATGATGTTGTGTGAATGACACAAAACTTTATCAAATGGTAATGGTAATGAAGTATTATCCTTCTTGTTACAAGTCTCTAACCATGCAGGTAACACAAGTTGATATGCATAGCTAGATAAGAGCTATGGTGTTTATGATACATTTGAATGGGCCTTATGAGGCATATGAGATGTTGGTATCATAGAAAGAGGAGGAAAATAGTCTTATGACATAATGATGGATTTTGCCTTCTATGAGATGACAATTTCCTCAACAATGAGATGGGAGTTGTTACCTCAAAGTCTGTGGTCCTTGTGATGAAAAATATGGTGAATGACAAGCATCAAGTGATAATGTGATGAGATCACACCTTATATTCTCAATTACTTTCTCGTAATGTGTTATGCCATTATTATTGTAGAACTTGTTTAAAGTTTATACATTGTAATAACTTGATTGATGCTAAAAGGCACTAAAATGACTTAATTAATCAAGTGGAACTTAATCGTGTAGCTTTCCATGGTCCATAGGTCCATTCAGTGTCTGCATTTGCTGGATGGTGAAATGAGTTTAACTCCGAGTGTATGTTTTTGAATATGCATCGTGCAAGTCTAGTATTCCCTTGCATCCTTAATTTCAGGTTGCGTGAGATGACCGTGTGTGAGTCGATCTCATTATGAACTAGATGGCCATGTGTGAGCCTGTTCTTCTAGCACCATACCTATACCAAGGGGGGCTAGGTGTGATTATATATGTGGATGTCCATGCGTGAGCCAATCCATGAGCCTGACTATATGTCATTGTTGTAGTTGACTGATATGTCTTTGTGGTGCTTTCTCTTATGCTAACCAAGAGCTGTGAGAAGGTTGTGGATTCTGGCTCTTCCATTGACCTTGTATGGCACCAATTTTGACTTAGCAGTGGTCGGTTGGATTTGGGTGGTACGACTCAATTCCTCAGGGCAAAAATAAAATATGTGACGTGTAGTATACTTGTGTAGAATCAAATACAGAAACATTGGATGAGGCCTTGCTTGCTTTTATACAACATAATGGATAGTGAATATACATGTTCTTCATATTCCTTTTATAATGTTATGATGTTTCGTAATCCAATAGTAATTGCCTAATATATTAATAATGACTTCCTTCTTATCATGTTTGTAACTTTACTGCTTTCTCTAATCATCTTATTTGTAATAATAAAGAGTTGGTGGAGAGTCATATCTCCTGTTGAGATTTGGAATCTCACCATGTGGGTTTCCCACATCCTTTTTAGGTGGATGTGCATGAGGAGGCAGAGATCATGGAGCAGAGGTTGAGGAGCAGCAAGAAAGGCAGTATCTGACAAGGTTGGAAGTGCTACTAGATGTATTTTGTCGTAAGAGTTCTCCAATCATCCATGTACATTCAGGTTTTTGGGGTTGTTTATAGACACACTTTCAATATGTGGTTGGCTTGTCTGCCCTTTTGTGCATAGTTGTGTTGGATATATTTATATATGTTTTAGATAGGTTTTCTTGTAATAGGTAGATGACACTCATAGTAAGTGCTTTGTGACATGGAAGGACTTGTATATAAAGGGTTTTTTTGTTTGTCAATTTTATGAAAATGGTATACCGAGCTTGAGAAAGCCTTTAAGATCCTTAATATCCCCGAAGGGGATAAGTTGAAGCATGTAGTGTACCTTTTGAAGGGGAGTGATGGCCACTGGTGGGCCATAGAGGAGGAGAAGAGGCCAAGTGTTGTGATCGGTTGGGAGGAGATATCAACTAACAAAACACATTACCACAAACAAGGTAAAATAAAACTGATCAGATATAACCATCTCAAATGGAAATGTATGCATCAGAGTTTACAAAAATAGTGCCACATGTATCACATATCATACCATAAAGGTATAAACATCATTCTGCAGTGGCCATCATGTCAAAAACCCTATTCCAAGGATAACATGTTCGTGTCTATATACAAGCCACACACGTACAACCATGACATGCTACCAAAAACCATGTATCGATGTACAACATCTACAAAATGCCCCCAAGGACCTAAGAGTATAGGGGCAACACATAGGACTCTACTACAAAACACTAACAACATATCCAACCTTCAACAACTACTAATCTCCTTGCTACTCTTCCTCAAATGCACGATCTCTACCATGTCATGCACAACCACCTAAAAAGATGTGGAAACCCACGGGGTGAAACCAACATTCCAATGAGAGATATAACTCTCCGCAAATAACTATTATTAACACATATATCCTTAAATAGGAAAGTAACACTATCAGCAAGATGAGTAGATTCAAATAAATGAACAGTAAAACTAAGAACACAGATTAAGAAAATTAAGTAGCTATAATTGATCAGTAGAACATTATATACTTTTAGAAGGAATGTGAAGAACATGTATAAACTATAACATCTAAGTAATATAAGAAACAAGGTAAAGGGAAACATCCAATGTGAATCATATTGAACTGTAAGCAAATATACTACACAACTGTATTAAGTATTTTATTATGCCCCATGGAGATGAGGTATACCACTCATACTCCAATGGACCACTACAAAGTCAAAATCAGTGCCATACAAGATCTAGGAGAGCCGAACTTCTATGATCGCACACACCCTCGGTCAGTCTGAGTCTGTCGTAGTGACATATAGAGTCCAACTACAAAATAGCCTAATCCACCTTGGTATATAGGCACGATACTAGTAAACAAGGTATACAAACCCAATTATCTAAGGTACAACCACACTTGTCCTCTATCACATCATATATTGAGATAGGACCGTAGCCATTCTCCTGCCAAGACATGACCACAGTCATCCTCCATAACCTGTAATTGTGGATCCAAGGATATACACTCAAGTTGCAACCCCCGCATATTCAATAATATGTGCACTTATTTTCCCTTAGGAATTACTTGTTTCACCATCCAGCAAGTGCTGACATTGAAGATGGATCTATGGCTCAGGAAAACTACATGATTGGGGTTTCACTTGATTAATTATTTCCAATTGGGTATATTTTAATGCATCAATCAAGTTACAACATACAAACCCTAAATAGATTCTATGAAGATAAGGGTAGATTAAAACTCTAGAAGATATAAAACATATTAAGCATAAAGTTGATCACATCACCACATGATACTGTCTCACTGCCTTACACCATGCCATCACCATTATCACATCATCATGGGATAGCCATCCCTTATCACATCATAAGAGGATATCACCTCACATTAGGCACAAATCCATCATTAAGGTCATCAAACTATTCACATTGTTCCATGCAAGAACATCATTAGTTCATCATGCCTCATTAAGTCTCATAATCATCACCTTGTGTTATGTAAGAGATACCATAGCAAGTACAAGCTCTGAGGTTCAT
Source organism: Alisma plantago-aquatica (assembly GCA_963693085.1). Classification (NCBI taxonomy): domain Eukaryota; kingdom Viridiplantae; phylum Streptophyta; class Magnoliopsida; order Alismatales; family Alismataceae; genus Alisma; species Alisma plantago-aquatica. The sequence continues at coordinate 1,111,676,239 of OY856411.1, forward strand.
TCAACCTACAACATTAGGGTTACACAAGTAGGAGAGAGATAACACTTCAATATATGCTAACCACTCAAACAAGTAAACATTAAGCACCATGTAATAAAATTTAGGGTTAGGGTTCCTTACATCTAACAGGTTAAGGTTTCCATAAAAACATATAACATTAAACCCTAAAGTCACTACTTCCCACATTCTTGGAACACTTTAAGTCCACCTTTATCATCCCTAGATAGCAACACAAAGCAACCATGTGACCAGGGATTGCCATCAATCAAAGAGGATTCTGAGTCACATATCTATGCAACCAAAGAGAACATATAAGCATGGTCGAAGACCATCACCAACAAGAGACCAAAGAGAAAAGTCCATATATGTGACCGAAGAGAATAAGGCAAGTCATCGACTGAAGGAACTCAAGCAGGTCATCAACCGAAGAGGAACTCAAACAGGTCATTGACTGAAGAGGAACTCAATCATCACACCTAGGTCAAAGAGGACAACATCACACTTAGTTCAAAGAGAAAACCGGGGCATACAACCAAAGAGAACCAAAGACAATCTCATCGATCGAAGAACAAGGGGTCCTCTATGCGACCAAAAATCATCATAAAACTTTCGACCACTTGAACCATATCATGAAGATCATCAAGAGAGAGAAAACCACTTCTCAAAACATGATCAAAATAGATGGGTTACCAACCTGAAACCAAAACCTCAAAGAGTGAGGTGCATCAAGGAAATCATCATCCAAAACCCTAGAATCCATTTCTCAAAATATAGGGATAACCAAACCATGATCATGAGTGAAAATGAATATTCCAAAACATCACATGCATCCAAGAATCTCCATCACTAATAAAGAGAAAATAGAACCAAGACATGGGAAAAACCATCATCCATAAGGATGCATGTAAGAGCCAACATTTCCACCATCCATTAAATCTTGGGTATAGGAATTAGGATTTAAGAGAAAGAGCTAATCTATGCAAGATTACTACAGAATTGTAAACCCTAAAATAAGGTATCATCATCAAGCATCTTATAATCATGTTTTAAGATAAACTTTGCATGCAAGATTAGGGTGCAACAATAGTATAGTAGAGAGTTATTTATGATGATGCCTTGAGGTGAAGATCGACTCCCAATCCACAAAGCTCCAAAAGAGAGAAGAAATGCCAAGATTGGATCAAATCCACGGCCAAGCAAGATCACCTCAAAAGAATAAGAACAAACCTAGGTCAAAAAAGGCTCAAGAAAGTGAGGGTACAAACCCTAAGCCAAAAATAAAGGGGAAAAGAGGAGATCTCCATCTCACATAGGTACTACCATGGAAAATAATGGATTCTACCTCCATTGGGGAGAAGTTCCTTGCATAGACCACCATGGAGAACCTTGGTTCTGCCAAGGGGAAAAAGAGAGGGTAGGGTTTTAAGAAAAATGAGTTCAAGAAGGATAAACCTCTTACCAAGCACAAGGATCACCAAAGGATCAACAAAGGAAGATGATCCAACCCTAGATCACCACATGCAAGGGTTCGACCACCTTGCTCTAAGGTCAAGCTTCTTCTCTTCCAAGCACCAAAGGGACAAGCTCTAAGATAAGAGATGGAGAGATGATGCAAAAGGATCATATGCATACAAGGAGGGAGGTATATATATCCAAGGGTAGTAGGGAGGTAAGGAAGGATAGGTGTCCAACTAAACATGCCACTTGTACATCATAAAACATCCATGCAAGCACTAAACATGTGCATGCTAAAGGACCGTGAAAACTAAGGTAGATCAATGACCTCACCTGGTCCAAAGGATATTGGTCAAAGAGAAACATAGCCCACAAGGCTCATCAGTCAAAGGAAAACAAAGAAGGTCATCGATCACATAGAAAGCATCCTAGGGTTTCTTGGCTCTTTGATCACCAAGGCCACTAGGTGCACTTAAAACCTCATCAAAACAAGGTACAAAAACGCACCCTCAAGCACCATTATCCTCAAAAATATGCCAAGATATAAGAGGTACATCAAATGTGTGACAAATTGCAAGATAAGCCATCAACATGGGTAAATTGCAATTTTGTTCACAATAAGCACACTTATAGCATAACTAGCTCAAACATTAAGAAAACTGGTCCGAACTAAAAGCATAAGCATGTCACATGTTATTAAGACTCATCATATGATCGAATTAAGGTCTAAGCATCTTATTAAGCAAAACCAAGCAAGATCAAGGATTAAGCTAGGTTAGGGGTCATACAATATGCAAGAACTTAATAACTCACATAGAAAAGTTCTTATCCTGACAACCCTATTATATGATACTACACACAATATGGTGTTTGGGTTTGAGGTATTCATTTGTTTCTATGTTAGGCCACACCATTATGTGTCACTTTTTGGTGAATATTCCTATGATTATTCAAATTGGGGGCCTAGTGTTTCTTTTTTTGAAGGGAAGGTAATTCAAACATTTACCATATTTGTATTTCATCGCAATTAAAAAATTTAGCAGTCCTTATCATAAAACCTAAAGTGATACATTAAGATAATTCAATGTATATTTGTATGTCACCACCCATTGTAATTACATTTTAGAATTCATTATATGCTATTCGTGGAATAAAACCATGTATGTAATTTTAGTCATGTTCCGTATAAATAGTTACTTTTATTAGTCTACATGTATCTTCTAAATATCTAGTTTGTTGTTGTAGAATTATCAAATGGGTTTAGTGTTTCATGCATAATAACATGTGCATTATAATGGTCTTTTTGGTAATACTTCATTTGGCATCATGGAATTTGTTCATGCAACAAAAACTAAATTTCTACCAATATAGTTAGTATTGGAACCAGTTACAATATACTTGAGCTATAGAAATAAAATTAAGCATATATGCTCATCATTTTCATCCAGTTTAGATAGGTATAATGGTTGAGATTCATACAAATGTTGAGACTGCATCAGTTGAAGATGCTCTGGAGAAACCCACGATCATGCTGGGTGAGGAAAAAGATGGTGAGATTAGTACAGTAGACCAAGAGTTAGATGGAAAACATGTAAATGAATGACCAAACATATGTAGATCTTAGAGAGAATCAATATCCTAGATAAGTGCTCCAGATTCTTCTCCTTCCCATATTGAAATTGTTTCCTAAGTCTTGAGGAAGAGATGATCTATAGTTTCCACAGATGCTAATGAGGAACCATCAACTTACCCCCACATATTTCTAGTAGAGAGGGCTAGGTCAAATGCTAAAATAAGGTAGACAAGGGTTGGCTTAATATCTCAGGCTCCAATTTATGGTGGTAGAGTGGTAGTTTTGTTTTGAGGAGAGATACTAGACATGGTGGTAGAGTGACTCATGGTAGAGGTGGAAAATTTTATCCTTTTATTGGTAAGGATAGAGATAAACATTATCAACAAAAATATACCAAGCATGTGGTTTACCTATCTGAAAACTATTTACTTCTGCATATTTTTAACCACTGGAGACTAGGATCTACTTTTTGCAAGGACGTTTCTTCTCTACCCACTACTTGGTGTTGCCCTCATTAGGGGAGAGACGAGGAAGAAAACTGTGTAGATAGTGTAGATAGTGCAAGGGAAAATGATGGATAGATGTATGTGTACCTAGATTTCAATGGCTGGAAAGTCTCTTCATGTTTTATCAATAAGGAAAACTTGCATTATGGTGTATGGATGGGGACACACCCAAATCCATCTCAGAAACATTGAGAATAAATATGGTCAGATTTCTATGGATAGGCAAAGCATAAGCCACAATATGTGATACATTGGAAAGGAAGTACCAAAAGGGGATATCATAATGATTTTGTGAAGGATATTGCTAATACTAGCCTGACTAAAAGGAGTTGATATGTTTCCTATAAAAACCATATTTTGCTCATATTAGTTGGATATCATTGAGTTATGGGAACTTATATTGGCCTTTAGGAGAATAGGGTATTAAGTCCTCTATTTGGAAGGGGATGACAGGAAGTGAACTCAAATGGAATTGAGAAGTTTACCAATTTTAATGTTGACAACTGTGGAAAATAACAACATCAAGAACTAACCTCCAGCCTAGAACACATAGTTTAAGTATATAGTTGGAAAAAGATCACATATGCTCACCTTATTCTAGGAATATTATCATTGATGACATTCACAACATTTTGTTAATATCTGGATGAACAATGGCATATTCTTGTAGAATAGAAATCTAAGTTTAATTAGACCAATAAATAAACCAAAGAAACCAAAATATACTTCTCAGTTATCATTAGGAATGTCCAAATATGACAAAAAACATATACATATATCTAAATTCATAACACTAACATTTTTCGATCATTGGGGAAACACTAAAGCACATTAGAGTCACTAAAACTTAAATAATTACATTCATATATTTAAACCAAGAACAAGCAACAAATTGAATGATGTACATCATAGGGTTGAACCCGTTCATGGTATATCAGCCACATGTAACAAATATGATTAATTCCAAGTAAAAACTAAAATTTGAGTCAGTGAAATGGGTATAATCAAGAAAAGTATCCAAAAGAAATATTGCAATCAGGATGCATGGTGCAGGATGAGAGTTTATTATTATCCACAACATGTCAATCCCTTCCAACCAGGGATGGTCAAATATTGGTTTGTGATAGTGTTCGTGACTCTGAAGAGATGTAGGTGTGTAGAAGTCAATGTTGACACTCCTCATATCTCCCTGGACATTGTTGGTATTTATGCCTAGACAACCAATCATATGATGATTGTAATTGCATAACTTGTAAATGATTTGATTAAAAATAAAGGTAACCTTCCAATTTATTCTATTTTATTTAGTTATGAGATAATGATGTTACATAATAAATGTCTAAAGAATTATATTACTCAACAATGTTTGTCTTTGGGTTGAGGACCTAAAAATGAGATCATACAAATGTTAAGGGTATAGACATTCTTGTTATGTCCCTCTTTGGTTGTTATTTAGGAAGGATGATAGGCAAAAATAACACTTAAGACTAGAGTGTGCGTTGGTTGATGACAGAATCTCATTAGTCGTGAGATGGGGTATCAAACCAAACACATAGATACTTGTTAGAGAACATTGTATCATACAGACCCACCCAGATAGTGATACATGGAAACCATAGAGTGGTAGTCAGAATCATCACTCATGGTGATGGTGGTTCTTGGACGTTAAATTGCTACACTCATCACATGTTGTTTGATGTATTTTGTCATCATCAAACGTGACCTTGAATATGTTCAATACATTATGACACATGGGGATTTATATGGGATTTATCTCTCCTATAGGAATTTGATAATTGGGCCACTTGATAAGCTAGATTGAGAAAAGCATGGTCATGCACTTGTGACTAAATATATGATGTTGAGTTCAAATATATCTCAAAAAATCTTCTCAAGTTCAAGGAACATGGATTAAATGTTGAAGAGGATGACGATTCCATGCCTCGAGCTCATTGTGGATATGAAGAAAAAGGAACTATACAATCACTATAATATCAATCATGGATTCTAGGTTGAAGTTGTTCTCCAACGTTCTGAATTACTAGGGTAGCAATGATGTCTTTCTAGATACTAATCTTTACTTGTGATGTCATAAATTAGTTATGGACATTCACTACCAATGTAATTTGGGATCTATGGGGTCACATGCATAGGAATTCACTTGGAATAAGAGTTTATTCATTATTGATGTTTAAGATTGATTACTAAAGAGTTAGGTATTCAATTTAAACAAAATTGACAATATGCACTTTGAAACGATCGATTCAGCAAGTGAATTGATTGGATCAGGTGCATGAATCGATCGGCTCAGGTTGTGAACCGAAGGTTTGGCTGATCAATGAGATTGGATCATAGATTGATTTTGACATCATTCTGTGCATTAATCAAATATTAATTGCCAAAACAATTTTGAATAGGAAACATAGTGAAATGATCGGTTCAAGTGTTGAACTAGTTGTCTCATGTGCCAACCGACCGGTTCACTGGTGAACCAGTCGGTTTGAGGTTCATAGGCTACAAAATTTTGTGAAATTTTGTCCCCTTTGACTCCTGCTCAGACTGGGAACCCTGACCTTGGTCCTCCTATAAATAGAGGGATATTGGGGGCTTCTCGAACACAACAATAATCTTTGACAATTATTGTTTTTTCTAATTGTGGTTACCAAGAGATCCCAAGTAAGTTCTACGAGTTAAAGGGAGGAACAACAAGGAAGAGACAATTGTGGCAGAGCAAGTTGTCTCTAGCACGTCAACCAGAAGGGACAACTCCTTATTGTCCATTTGTCTACATGGAGTATTCTAGAGGCGAGGAGGTTCTACCCGTCACTAGGAGGATGTCGTCAACCGCCATCCATGGTGCCAGACCAGGAGGACGAAGACAACATCCATCAAGGTGCAACTCGATGAAGTAGCACGCCACAACAAACATTGTCGCTAGACTTTCTCTAGTTACAAGTATATGTTTTGCAACCTTCTTTCCCATCTCATAGTTGTTGACATGATCTGTTGTTCAATGGGGAATATGACAAGTAAAATTTTATTTCCTCTGCTACATATGATGCCCTATTTCCCCAATAGTGGTATTAGAGAGACTCAATTTACTATGCTTTGGGATTTGATCGATATGATCGGATTTTGTTTTATCATTTATTTATTGCATAAATAATGAAAATACTTAAAATGATTAATGTGCATAAGATCACACATATGATCTCTCTCTATATATATGATATGATATATATGCAATACATGTCACCTTAAAAATCATTTCGATGGTGATTGGAAGTGTGGTTATGGCCTATAGCCCTAGACCTTTTGTGCTTGGTTGGATGGTTGCTTGTTCTTGTTTATATCTTAGTTTTCATATTGAGCCTTTCTCTTCTTTCCATATGTAAAAGTATTAATTGTTTCCTTCCTATGATCCCCTTGAATATAATTCGAGGTTTCCCAATTACAATATATTATGTTACATAGGATTATGTTAGATTTTATTTCCTATGATGGCAAAGAGGGTGTTTTGTACTAGGCTAACCAATCGGTTCAGGAGACAAACTGACTGCCTATAGGACCAAGGAGGCTGATGATAGAAGGAGACAATCGACTTGTTGGAGGAGTCCAGACATCGCAAGGACTTGAGGCCAGACGATTGATCCCCGAGACTAATCAACCGACCAAGAGGCCAGACAATTGATTCAAAAGGTTGAACTAATCGGCCAGACTGGATCCAGCATAGATCTTCATCAAAATTAGGTTGCTATGCATGATGTGGACCTTAGGTGGTTATAATTCCTTATGGTTCCAATGAATTACAATGGGATGGACATAACCATTTCTTATGTTTATTATTGCATGTTTTCATTGTGGTTATAGAATGTATATCAAATGTACTATAAATGTGTGGTAATTTGATATTTATGTATATACATAAATATGAAATCCCTCAACTATAATATTAAGTCTCAAATGCTTTCTGTAAGCAACACATATGAAAAACATGATCGACTAATCATAGGTTATGCAAATCATGGTGTGTTGTCCATCTTGTGGAAGTTTGATGGCAGTTATGTAAATCTTCTAGAGTAGGGTGGATATTCTATCATGTTGTCTTTGGGGACAGGATTAACTAGGTGATCTTAATGACATTAAGAACCTAGAAGAATAAAGATTGATTGTAACCAATAGTTGTGCGCACCATCTATCCAGAGTTGCATGTAGATGCAAGTGGCAAAAGTTGCCTACCTAAATAGTCAACTTGTAGGCAATTAGTACAAGCTTACTTGTGATTTGATGAAATTTGGATCTTGGTTGACTAGAATATTTTACTATGCAACCTTCCAAATTGATAGGTGAGGGTTATCAATTTGAATAAAATAGTGGAAGGAATAGTTGATTAAAGACCTAATTAAATATTGTCAAACTTTATCAAATCAAATAAAAATGTTTTGATTAAATTGTAAATTTTCTTGTACAATCAAATGACGACAAACAACACATTTTCTTTGTGATCAGTACTTAAGAAGGAAAAGTTGAATGAGAATAATTTCCATGATTCATTTAGGATGTTGAGAATTATTCTCACACAAGAGCACAAGATCTATGTCCTAGAAACACCAGGTCCAGATGAACCCACTCCCCGTGAGCCTAAGACTAACAAAGATGTTTACAAGAAGCACTCTTAAATGTCGTAGATGTCAAATGCCTAATGTTGTGCTCTATGAACTATGAGATGCAGAGACAACATGAGAATATGGATGTGATTGAGATGGTGACACATCTTAATAACATGTACTTAGATTAGGCAAGACAAGAGAGATATGATGTCTATAAGGCGTTGTTCAAGTGAAACATGGCAGAAGGAGATCTAGTAGGTCCTCACATGCTCAAGATTATTGGGTACATTGAGAACCTTGCGAGACTAGGATTTCCCTCGGGCTAAGAGTTGGCCATTGATGTGATTCTACAATTAATGCCATAGTCATATAGTCAGTTTGTCATGAACTACAACACGAATAATTTTAACAAGCACATGTTGAGAACAACTGAAGAGCAAATGAAGAAAGACAATCCCAAGTCTATGATGATGATCAACAAATAAAAAGTGAAGTCAAAGGGCAAAGGCAAAGCTAATAAGAGTTCTAAAGCTAGCCAATTTTGCACTCAAAGCAAAGGGAGGAGACACCAAGGTAGGCAATTATCACCACTTTTACCAGCCTGGACATTAGAAGAGAAATTGCCCTCTATATTTGGAGGAACTGAGGAAGAAGGAGGGGTTAGAGATCTCCACTTCATATTTATATGTTATTGAGATAAATCTATTTAACTTCTTCATCTTGGGTACTAGATATTGGATGTAGATCTCACATATACACAAATATGCAAGATTTGTAAAGAAGTAGGCCATTACAAAAGAGTGATGTCAAACTGTGCATTGCAAATGGAGCAAGAGTTGCTGCCACTAAAGTTGGGACCTATCATTTATATCTGCCCACAGAGCTTGTAATTGAGTTAAAGAACTGTTGTTTTGTACTTCCATAATTATAAATATTATTTTTGCATCTTGTATGGACAAGGATGGATATGAATTTCATATAAAGAATAGTCAATGTTCTATTACAAAATATGAGATCTTTTATGTAGTGCTCGATGTCCTATGGTCTTTATTTATTAGATATTAATACAAATGTATATAAAATAAATACCAAAATTCTAAAACTCAAGAACTCAAACAAACATATCTTTGGCATTTCCATCTAAGGCACATCAATGAGAATCACATATATAGAGTCCATAAAGATGGTTATCTAGACCCTCCTTATTTTGAATCAATAGAGACATTGAATCATATTTGGTCTGCAAGATGACCAATAATCCCTTCACTGGAAATAGTGAAAGGGATAGTGATCTATTAGGACTCATATATAATTACGTATGCAGATCTTTTAGGACAAATTATAGGGGTGGTTATCGGTACTTCATTACCTTCACTAATGACTTCAATAGGTATGGCTATGTTTACTTGATGAAACATAAACCAAAAACTCTTGAAAAGTTCAAGGATTTCATGAATGAAGTACAAAACCAACTTGGTAAAAGTATTAAGGAACTTCATTCTGATTGAGGTGGATAATACTTAAGCCAAGAGCTTGAGGACCTTCTGCGAGACTGTGGTATCGTATCACAATGAAATCCACCAGGAACACCACAACATAATGGTGTATCAGAAAGAAGGAATCGCACATTACTAGATATGGTGGGATCAATGATGAGTTTTCTCAATCTTCCGACTTCCTTTTGGGGTTATGCTCTAGAAACCTTAGTGTTTACACTTATCCATGTACCATCTAAATCGGTTCAAAAGACACCATATGAGATATGGACTGGTAAGCGTCCCAAAATGTCTTTTATGAGGATTTGGGGGTGTGAAGTTTATGTCAAGAAAAGGTTTCCTGAAAAGCTTGGCCCTAGATCAAATAAAATTCTATTTTGTTGGATATCCCAAGGAAACCAAGGGATACTACTTGTATAACCAAAATGACAACAAACTAGTTGTTGCTAGAGATATTGCATTACTAAAAAGGGAATTCATTTCTGAAGGAATTAGTGGAAGGAAAGTTGAAATTGAAGAGCTCTGAGACTAATAAGAAGGCATTGAACATGTAGAGGTATAAGAAGAACATAGAGAGTCACAAACAGTTCAAATCTCAAATTCCTCAAATAACACAGGAACCTCACAGATCTAGTAGGAAACGTCTTTAGCCATAAAATTTTGGTTATCTTATGACTCATGAAGGTAATGACTTGGTCATTTATGATGAGCCAATTACCTACCTAGAAGTTATTAAGGGACCAGAATATGAGAAGTGGCTACAAGACATAAGATTTGATATGGAAATCATGTAAACCAATAAGGTATGGACCTTGGTGGATCAACCTGAAGGGGTAAAACCCATAGAGTACAAATGGGTCTTCAAGAAAAAGACTGACATGGATGGTAATGTACAAACTTACAAAGGTCCATTAGTTGTGAAGGGTTTCAAGAAAGTTTAAGGTGTTGACTATGAAAAAATCTTTTCTCCAGTTGCCATGGTTAAGTCCATCAAGATCATGCATGCCATTGCAACTTATTATGACTATGAGATTTTGCAGATGGATGTTAAAACTGCATTCCATAATGGGAATCTTCTTGAGGATGTGTATATGACACAACCTGAGGGTTTTATAAATTCAAAGGATGCAAATAAATTTTGTAAGATAAAAAGGTCAATCTATGGATTTAAGCAAGCATCTCAAAGCTAGAATCTCTATTTTGATGAGACATTCAAAGAGTTTGGCTTTAATCAAAATGAAGATGAAATGTGTGTTTACAAAAAGGTTACTGGGAGCATGGTTGTATTTCTCATATTGTATGTGGATGACATACTATTGATGGGGAATGACCTACCTAATTTACATATGGTGAAAACTTGGCTTGGAAATACATCATCTATTAAGGACTTAGGTGAAGCATCCTATATTTTAGGAATCAAGATTTATAGAGATAGATCTAGAAGGCTTATTGGACTAAGTAAGAGCACAGACATTGATAAAGTGTTGAAGAGGTTCAATTTGGATAACTCAAAGAGAGTAACATGCTCATGTCTCATGGCATTTTATCCCCAGACCTCAATGTCCCAAATCTTGTAAAGAAAGTGAATGCATGAATGAGACTCCACATCCATCTGCAATTGGATCTATCATGTACGTAGTGCTATGTACTCGTCCAGATGTCTTTTATGCATTGAGCATGACAAGCAGATATCATTCAGATCATGGTGATGCCCACTGGATTGCCATGAAGAACATCCCTAAGTACTTGAGAAGAACTAAGGATTGATTCCTTGTCTACAGTGGTGAGGAAAAGTTGGTGGTAAGAGGTTACACTGATGTGAGCTTCCAAACTGACAAAGATGATTATTGAGTCGCAATCATGATTTGTTTTTTTCCTCAACAATGGTGATGTAAGCGGGAAGAGTTCCAAGTAAGACATAGTTGTAGATTCTACAATAGAGGTCGAGTATATTGTTGCATCCAATGCAGCTAAGGAAGATGTATGGATCAATAAGTTCATTTCTAAACTTGGGATGGTTCCAAGCATCATCCATGCAATTGAGATATATTGTGATAGCAATGGAGCTATTACACAAGCTAAGGAACCCAAGTTGCATCAGCATTCCAAACACATACAAAGGTAGTTCCATCTCATATGAGAGATCGTACAATGAGGAGATGTGAAGTTTTGTAGAGTGCTAACGGAAAGCAATATTGTTGACCCCTTGACAAAAGAACTATCACAACAGAAGCATGATGGTCATGTTACATCACTTGGGATTAAGCTCATGGGTGATTGGCTCTAAGTTCACATGGGAGTCTTTTGGTATGTATGCCCATAGAATCAATCATATGATGATTGTAATGGCATAACTTGTAAATGATTTGATTAATAATATAGGCAATATTCAAATTGATTCTATTTTATTCAGTTACGAGATAATGGTGTTTCATAATAAATTTCTAAGGAATGATATAAACTAATGATGTATGTCTTTGGGTTGAGGACATGAACAATGAGATCATATGGATGATAAGGGTATATACATTCTTGTAATGTCCCTAATCAATTGTTGTTTTGGAAGGCTGATAGACAACAATATCACTTAAGACTAGAGTGTGTATTGGTTCATGACAAAATCTCATTAGTCATGATATGTGATATCAAACCAAATGCATAGATACTTGTTATAGAATAGTGTATCGGACAAACCCACTGTGAGAGTGAGACATTGAAACCACATAATGGTAGTCATAATCAGATCTCATAGTGATGGTGGTGATTGTGGTTCGTAGACATAAAATCACTCCACTCATCACATGTTGTTTGATGTATTTTGTCATCATCAAACATGACCTTGAATAAGGGTTTCCATAAAGATGATGTTCAAACATTATGACATGGGGAATGACTGTGAGTGATGTAGATGAGATTTTTCCCTCCTACAAGAGTTTGATATCCGAGCCACTTGATAAGTAGGATTGAGAAAAGCATGGTTATGCACTTGCGAATCAATATATGATGTTGAGTTCACATATATCTTAGACAGTCTGCTAAAGTTCAAGGAACATGGATTGAATGTTGAAGAGGATGATGATTCCTTGACTTGAGTTAAATATGGATATCAAAGACAAAGGAAATATACAGTTATTATAACACTAATGGTAGATTGGAGGTTGAAGTTGTTTTCCAACTTTTTGAATTACTTGGGTAGAAATGATGTCTTGCTAGATACCAATCTTTTCCTGTGATATCATATTTTAGATATGGAGATTCACTACCAACATAATTTGGGCCTACAGGGTCAGACACATAGGAATGCACTTGGAATAGGAGTTTATTCATGAATGATGTTTAAGATTGATTAATAAAGTGTTACGTATTAAATTTAAATGACATTGGCAATCTGCACTCTAAAACAAATGGTTCATCAAGTGAATCAATTGGCTCAGGTGCATGAATCAATCGGCACAAATTGTGAACCAGTCATTTGGTTGATTAATGAAATTCGATCAAGGATTGATGTTGACATCATGGTGTGCATTAATAAAATACTAATTGTCAAAACAATTGTGAATGGGAAACATAGTTATACAAATGGTTCAAGTGTTGAACCAATCGTCTCATGTGCCAACTGACCGGTTCACTGGTGAGACAACCAATTTGACATCCATAGATTGTGAAAAATCATCAAATTTCATCTCCCCTTCGACTCCCACTCATACTGGGAAACCTAACCCTGACCCTCCTATATATAGAGGGGTATTGGGGGCTTCCCAGACACAATAATAAGCTATGATAATTGTTGTCTTGTCTAGTTGTGGTAACCAAGAGACTCGGTCAAGTTTTACCCATTAAAGGGAGGAACAATAAGGGACATACAATTGTGGGAGAGCAAGTTGACACTAGCATGTCAACTAGAAGGGACAACTCGTTCATGTTTGTTCATCTAGAATAACAAGAGTTCTCGGTGGTCTGTGTGGACTATTTTAGAGGTGGGGAGGTTCTTCCTACCACTAGGAGGATGTTGTCAACCACCATACGTGGTATCAGACCAGGAGGACGACGACCACAACCATGCAACTCGATGAAGTAGCACACTGCAACATGTATTGTCACTGAACTTTCTCCAGGACCAGGTATATGTTTTGCAACCTTCTTTATCATCATACTTGTTGACGTGATCTACTATTCAATGGGAGAATATAGCAAGTAAAATTTTGTTTCCGTGTCCATATCTGATGTCATATTTCCCAACAGACATACTATGCAAGACTAAAAATTGACTTGAAACTCTCATTAGTCATAAATATTGTCCTACTTACGATCGTCTTGATAATAAGTTAGATGAAAATTCTCATTTATATACCCTGCTTGGTGGATTTATAAAGGACAATAGTGTTACCTCCCCTGATTATCATGAGCTCATGCATAGTAAAGAAGTGCACGTGTTAATTTATACTATCTTATGATGTATCTTCTACTAACATTAATAATAGTGACCCCCTTTCCACCAATAGATTCACACAGGAATATTATTTATTTATATTTGTTAGTTGATCATAATATGACCCGTGATAGAGCGTATGGAAATGAAGGATCCTTACAGCCGACCTCAACATAGTTGAGACTAAGGCTTAGATGATGATGATTTTTGGTGAGGTTACAATACTAGTTAATGATCTACAACAATATTTAGAAGGTGGAACAATCCATTCAAACATGTTATTTAGAAGGTGGATATCAATAATATTTTTGAAAATGACTCAATTGTACAGTTTCATAGAAGTAACAAGTAAGTGAAAAAGGGAAAAACATTACAACATATTGTAATAAGAATTTGCAATGAGTTAATGACAAATAATCATATATAAAAAATTGTGGGTAGTGGTTGCATGCGTCCAAAAATTATTGTTATAATTAATGTGATATGATTCCAAATTAAAAAAATACCAAAAGTTTAGATGTGAAACTTCTGACACTTGAATGGGTCATGTCATGGAGTTGACCAACAATAGTTATGAAGTTCAGATGGACAATTATATATCATGGCACTGGTAAATACATGTCTCTTCACACACAAATCTTGTCAAGAGGATAGTGAAAAAGATCAGAACTTTAACAAAGGTAAGGGGAAAGTGTTGTCCAAGTAGTTGGTGGTACCCGATGATAGATGCAATTGTAGTTTTGTGAATTATAATAGTCTAGCGACATGTATGCATGGGGCCATACTATTAACTATGAGTTGAATGTTTGGATCGAAGGTGACCTTGATTGTGCCATGTGAAGCCTGAATTAGAGATTAGTATGTCTGAACATGCATATTTAGAATGATAATCAATAGAATTGTTATTTGTACAACAACATTGCATCCCGTGTAAAGGTTTGCATCTAGGTTGCAAGCATATGTAAGTGTCATCAAATTGGCATGTTTGAACGATCAAGAGAGGGATTCAGTGATGCCATCTAATTAACACATCTTGACTGGTGTGTATTAATGCAAAATAAACTCAAAATCATGTATATGGTATGTGGTAGCTTGTCTTCCCTCAACATGTAGCATCACATAACCCATCATATGCCATTTCCTTGAGTTTGAATGACATATTTGAGGCCAAAAAGGGGGTATGCATTATCCCCTAGGGAGAAGGGGTCTCATGGATTTCAAGTGAATGTGCATTGATGGTTTATTTGTGTCTTAACCAGGTTGGTATCCAACAACATGGTGGACTCAGGGATAGGCAATATGTATACGACATTGTTATAGGATGATACACAACAAATTTCTTGTCTAATAGCATTGGTCATGTTGTAATCAAGTAGTCACCTATGGAACCCATTTTTATAACCCCAAGAAGAGCCTACTATTTAGTGTAGGTATTAGTGCAAAATAAATGCAAATTTACTAAAATATATATATATAACTTTTTACCTACGACAATTACTTGTTACTACATATCTACTAACAATTAACATTTTAAAATGATTCATCACAACTAACCCTAAATAGAAATTGTCTATCTAAATATGTAGGTGGAATGATATAAAGTTCTAGAAGGAACAATTGAGAAAAGGGTTGCATAATAAATAGATTATAAGAGAATAATGGTTCTTGTATTCTAAGAGCAACAATGAACATTTTTTGAAAACCAAGTGTTGAATAGCATAGTAGGCATGTGATCTTACGACATAGGATAAATCATGTTTTTCTTCACAAGAGCCTAGCTACTTGACAACATTTTCATTTGAATAGATGAATTCATAGAGCATATAATAGATACATGAATCATGTAGACATTTATCCATACTCTAAATAAGTACTTCAATATAAATAAAAAAATTAGAAAATTAAGGTACAATGTTGTTAAACATTCAACACAAACAACGCAACACTGATAAATGTGTATTTATCCTTTTTATTTATATCTAGATATCTTTTTAGGATTGTTTTGTTATTTATCTTCTTAGTTTGTCATTAATTGTATTAGTTTATATTTTCTATTTATTTGGAGTTTTAATTATATTTGGTTGGTTTTTTGTAGCAAAATATCTCAATGAATAATTTTCCTTGGAAGATATTTTGCACAAATTCCCGCAGTGCCTGATTTAAATATATACATCGCACCAAAATTGCCATAAATCACACATCCCAAGGCGAAATTTAATGGGAAAGTATGCTTTGGAAAGGGAATTGAATTATCTACAAGAAAACATATTTTTAGACTTCTTCTGAACTTATGACTAGCCCAAAAATATTCTCAAAATCACTATTTTGGGAATCTATATGCAAAAGAATGTGAACGGTCAACATAATTAAAAGCAATCAACCGTTTCCTCTATTGACCAGATCTAGAAAGTTTTTAGCCTCCTTCCAGGAGTCTTTTAGTTAATATTTTATGTAGGGTTTCCACCCTTCCTTCTCCTATAAAAGGAGGGGGCTCCACTAAGAAAGGAGTCTCAAATTTTTGTACAAAATCAATAGCAGAATTTTGTCACTTCATTTTAGTGTAATCTTCCTTTCAAGAGAAATAAAGTTAGTTCTTTTCTAAAGTTAGTTCTTTTATTTCAATTATGAATCTCTCTTCTCTGATTCTTCTTCTCGTGTTTCTTCTTGGAGCAGGAGAAAAAGTAAACGAGTCATTTAATCGTCACTGCCTTGGACTCTACGGAGATCTGAAATTACGGTCTATGACTCTTTTGCTTTCTTTCCTTGTTTCTCCCATCCTCGCCATGATTAGCGAGTAGTTTCCTTATCAAGACAAGGGGAATGGCCCCTTAGCCATGTGTTAATCAGATCAAGTTTTTACACGACTATTTAGACAGATGGTTCAGTTTAGAAATCGCAGATTTAAACGACGTAATTAATTATTTTTATCACTTGTTAATCCTGACAGATGTGGCCATGGAACCCAAGATTTAGAATGCCTAAACCAAACTCATGGGGATTTGGATGCGATCGTGGAAAAAACCCCTTTAGGATGAAGCAGATGGATACGTGAACATCAGGATCAATGAGTTCACGTAGAGTTCCTCTTTTGTATTTTATTTACGAATAAAGCAGATACATGCTTCCTTCTTATTGTTGTATATCACTTGATTTTATTTTCACAAGGGCTAAGGTGGTAAAACTCCAAGCCTTGAGGCCTTCCTCTTTGATTTCAAATCACTTTTGAACGTTGTTTTCAAATTCGCCCTTTAATTTTCAGCATTTTACTTTTGTTTAGATATCCTTTTATGCTAACCACTTCTTCTTTTACTTTATCTTATTTTGAATAATCTTTTATTTTCCTTACATTATTGTTATCATTTATTCTTCTTGTAATTTCCTATATCGCATTAGATAAATCAACCCCCCTCAAATTGGACTATATTTTGTTCTATTATTTCAAAAATATCAAAAATAAATAAATTCAAAAATAAACCAGGTTTAGAAAAAGAATTATGGTGCTAGGGCCGATGCGAGGTAGGGGCTCTGGCGACTGGGGAGGAGGAGGAAGGGGTAGCTTCACCGAGAGGACTCATCCTCCTGACATACCCTCTCCGAACAGTAACATCAACTCTGTGGATGGACCGGCAACAAGTAATCAAATGAACGAGCAAGCAGATCAAGAGAGACATCCTACGAATGCGACGATTGAAGCACAAGGAAACCGTAGCGAGCCACAAAAATCCTATGCTAATACTGTGGGTAATGGCGGCAGCAACAATTCGATCAAGAATGTGCCGGTAGACTTCCTGAAATCTTCATAGATTGAGGTAGATCGCATCGGGCCAATCCCAAACTTCAAGATAGCCCCAGAACGGATCCAACCTCTCCTAGATCCGTGGAAATTTTCTGTAATCATCAAGGCGGTGGGTATTAATGTCAGATACCACGCCCTAGTTAATAGGCTTGCCATCCTCTGGAAACCAACTGAAACCTTTAGGGTCATTGACCTAGAACAAGGTTACTACATCATCCACCTAGCTAATGAAACAGATTACATCCTAGCCATGATAGGAGGGACATGGACAATCTTCAGAACGTATATCTTAGTTCAGTCATGGACAGCAGACTTCAGACCATCAGACCCGATCCCACGAAGGTTGCTAGTCTGGGCCAGAGTTGCTGATCTTCCAGTCTATCTGTACCAACATGAACTCCTTCAAAGCATCGGAGACGCGATAGGAAAAACCATTAAAATTGATTGCACCACAACTCTGGGCCATCGGGGTAAATTCGCTCAGATTGTTGTGGAAGTGGAAATAGCCAAACCCCTCCTCCCAGCAATCCTCTTCAACGGCGAAAGGTTTAAATTAGAATATGAAAACATGCCCCTGATATGTATGGGATGCGGAAGAATAGGGCATAGAAAGGAGGATTGCAAGTTCACGATACCACCAGTGCCAGAGGGAATCCCCTCTGAAAGCAGCAACCCCCATCCACAAACTACATATAGCATGGGGATTCATGCAAAAAAACTTGAGAGAAGACCAGTCGCAAGGATAAAGAATAGATTCCCACTGACAATGTGCAAAACAACCTGAATGATGACCCTAATCCCAACCAAGGAGGGAAGGGGGAGGGGGACAGATGGAAACAACATCTAAGTAAGAATAACCGCAGGAAACAAAAGCAACAACCGAAAGCAATATCGGAGGAAAATGTTGTAAACACAGTTGTTACTCTACATGATGATGAAATAGCCATGGGAAGGGAGGGTGACCCAGTTGCTGAAGACCAACTGGTGATATACAACCCACAAAGAGAAGTCCATATGAGTTCAGCAGACAGACAGATCAGCTTGAGAACCAGGCAGGTAGTCTATCAAACAATCCCTATTATGTCAAGTCCAGAGAGGGTGAGGAAGAAGGGTAAGGCCTCGAGTTCACACCCAAACTTCACGGGGAGTTCGTCGGCTGGAATATTTGAATATGAAATGGTTGATACTGTCCAGGAGGGGGAGGATTCCTAGTACAAGGCATCTGCCTCGGGGAGCCATAAAACCTAAGAGACGGTCGATCTACCCTTATATTTCTAAATGAAAATCATAGTTTGGAATATACAGGGTGCGAGGTCTCATCACAAGGCCTAGAATGAAAATATATGTCTTGGCCATTCTAGAACCCCGATGTAGTGGTGACCAAGCTTTGGACATCATTAAAAACTTTGGTTTTGAGTCCTCTCATAGATTGGAAGCCCTGGGATTCTCAGGGGGGTATATGGATCCTATGGAATAAATCTCGTTGCAACGTCGATATCATAAGTTATCACCGACAATTCGTGCATTGCTGCATCAACGGGGTAGCAGTCACTTTCGTCTATGGCAGTCCTACTCCAAAGTGTCGAGAGCAACTCTGGTTGCATCTCAACAGCATCAGTAAAGGTATCTGTGGCCCATGGGCAGTCATGGGAGATTTCAACACGCACCTTAGCATTGAGGAAAAATGGGGAAGAAAATACTTAGACACCAGAGCCAGCAACATGTTTCATGACATGCTCCTGACTACTGGCCTGAAAGAGGCCAAAACTGAAAGCCAATTTTTCGCTTACCAGAAAAAACATCTGCTCGAGCGGCTGGATCGAGTACTTATCAACGAGAAATGGGTATCTAAATTCTGCAACTCAAAGGTTGTTGTCCTACCCCAGGTAAAATTGGACCACAACCCCATCTGGGTCAGCATGCGAAAGGCCCCTACCCGCAACAAAATCACCTTCAAGACCAAATCAAGATGGAATCTCAATTTAGGCTTCACGCATCATCTTACAAAGGCATGGAGCAAAGACGCCTCCCTCCTACAAGCATTACCCTACTTCTAGAAGGAAACGTTGTAAGTGGGGTGCCAAAACAATGAAGGAACAACATCAGGAGAAATCCAGGCTGCTAAAACTTATCAAAAGTACCCAGGTTAATCTTACCAACCATAATAATGTATCTTCCAATTTGCATATTAATGAATTACAGGAAGCTCACTGCAACATCCTCCTGCGCGAGGAAATCGATTGGAAGAACAAGTCATATACAAACTGGCTCCAATGTGGCGATAGAAATACTAGGTATTTCCAATCCCTGGTGAAAGGAAGACGACATCACAACAAGATTTCCAGATTGAAGAATGATGATGGAAACTGGGTGACGAATCAACGCAACCTAAGGCATCTTATTCAGAGTCACTATGCGAGGCTCATGTCTGGCGCCAAGAGGATTGATAGCGATTTGATCACCAAATATGAAGGCCACTTCATCGCCATCTCGTCAGCTGTAAAAGCCATGTTAAGCGAGACTCCATCTATTCAAGAAACTAAGGAAGTGTTGTTTTGTATGGCCCCATCCAAGGCCCTGGGGCCTGATGGGTGAGTGCAGATTTCCTCCAGGCTAACTGGGAGCACGTCGGTACTTCTGTCCAAAAGACGATGAGCAATTTCTTCATCCAAAAAAGAATTGATCCTGAGCTCGCAAATGCAAATATGGTCTTGATCCCAAAAAAAAGTGTCCAGTGCACTGTAATGACTTCAAACCTATCTCCTTGAATAATGTGTGTTTTAAACTTATTTCAAAGATCATTGTGGAACGAATCAAACCCTACCTAAATGATTGGATCTCACTGACCCAATCCAGCTTCATTCTAGGGTGGAAGATCAGTGATAACATTATGATGGTCCAAGAAGCTATACATTCTATGAAAGTTCAAAAAGGCAAGAAGAAGTTCATGGCTATCAAATTAGATTTATCTAAAGCTTTTAATAGGATGAATTGGAAGTTTATTGAGGATACTCTGCGGAGGACCAGTATGCCTGATAATCATATTACAATCATAATGCAAATTATCTCTTTGGGGGATACAACTATTCTGTGGGAGGGGAAACCTCTGCCAGCCTTCAAAGCAGGCCAAGGAGTGAGACAAGGGGACCCGATAAGCCCCTAGGTCTTTGTTTTATGTATTGAAAGGCTAAGCCAGTCTATCAACAATGTTGTAAATGAGGGGCTATGGAAGCCTATGGTACTCAGCAAAGGAGGTGTCCCTCTCACTCATGTATGCTTCGCCGACGACTTGCTCCTTATGTCGGAGGGAACCACTGCCCAAGCCAGACATATCATACGTGTGCTCAGGAATTTCTCTGCAGTCTCGGGCCAAGAAGTGTCTAAGGACAAATCATGTGTCTGCTTCTCTAAGAACATTCCAAATAAAAAACGTAGACAAATCAGCAGAGTTCTTTCTGGGCATCCAACCTACGGAAGACCTAGGAAGATATCTGGGTGTACCAATTCTACACCAGCGTAGCAACAAACGTACCCATGTCAATCTTAAAGATACCATAAAGGCAAAGATGGATGGTTGGGCAATCAGACATTTGCCCCTGGCCGGCCATATCACTCTTGCCCGATCCACTCTCCAAGATGTTCCTTCCTACACCATGCAAATGGTAACCCTATCTCCCACATTGTGTGACGAGATTAACGGCCATGTCTGGAGGTTCATCTGGCAAGGTAGCTCCGATGCGAAGAAAATCTCACTCATATCATGGAAGAAGCTCACCTCAAATAGGGATGTCGGTGGGCTTGGGGTGAAGGACGCCAGAGATCAAAACCAGGCGCTTATGTTGAAGAATGCCTGAGATTTCCTCCAAAATTGGGACGTACCCTGGGTCAAGGTGATGCGAGATAAATATATGAAGCTAGGCATTGTTAAGAAGATTCCTGGCTCCGCTGCTTGGAGGTTCATCAGTAAATCGATACCGTTTCTTAAAGAGAACAACATGAAGATGATTCTCAATGGCTCTACAATGAGTGTCTGGTTGGACAACTGGTGCGACAATACAACAATAGCCAATTCAGCCTCTGACCCCCTCATCCCATCTGAGCTGAAAGATCTCAAGGTAAGCGAGATGGTCACCCTTGAGGGTGACTGGGACTGGCAGTTCATCACACATTACATCCCATCTAACTTCTGGGTGGGCATCTCTTCTATTCCGCCTCCTAATCTAGCATTGGAAGAAGACACATGGCAGTGGCGTCTTGAACCTAAGGGGCACTTTACTTCCAGATCAGCCTATCGCTGCATTTGTCTTGGTAAAGAGGTCCAAGTCAGCGGTAAATGGAAGATCATCTGGAAAGCCAAACTACCAGAGAGAATCATAGTCTTCTTACGGCAGATGCAACACAAAGCTTTACTCACGTATTCTGAGATGGCACATTGTCATATGGGAACCAACCCGTCTTGTCCAATATGTGGAGATGGCCAGGAAACCTTGCTCCATTGTTTATGAGATTGCCACCTTAGCAGATCATTGTGGATGGATCTCGGACTCTGGAGCAGGTTGAATACCCTCACTGATGAGGAATGGGCACCATTCATCCTGAGTCTAGCTATGGAATCTCCTAGTACCTTCACCCTTTGTGTTGTAAGCTGCTGGCATATTTGGAAAGTAAGGAACGAGTTCATTCATGAAGCTAAACTTCAGACGCTACCTATCATGCTTAATTTCATCAAGAACCGCACTGAATCGATCCCGAATGTACCTGATCAGGCAATGAAGCAAATGAAACCTCAACAGCTGAGAGTCGACATACTGAGGCCTAAGAATGAGGCTATTATCATGTTCACAGATGCGGCACATAAAGAAGGTGCACAAATTGCAGGTATGGGAATCCATGTTGTAAACTCTTCAGGCCTCTGTCTGCGAGGAGAAGGCTTTATCACTAGGGCAGTATATGCCATGGATGCTAAGGTACATGCGATTATCAAAGCTGTCGACGTAGCAGTTGACTTGGGTGCGACAAATGTAGTAATACTCTCTGACTGCAGCTAAGCAGTTGACATCCTAAACAATGGGGCATGTCTGTCAAAGTTCCGACCTTTTGTGGAAAGGTTCAAAGCACGCACATCAACCCTTCTTACCTGTCGAGTATGCCTAATCCCTAGGACGCTCAACATGGTAGTGGATTCCCTTGCAAAATCCGCTCTACAAAACCAGCATATGGGCACCCTGGGCCCGTCCCATAACCCTAAGTTTAATTCTGCATTGTTTTCTTTCACCTCTTTGAAACCTCCTTGGTTAGATTTGGAGGTGAATGTAGATCTTAACATTCTGTGGCCTGCAAGAGAGAGCGGGATGAATGTATAATCTCTCTATTTTCCTAAAAAAGAAAAAACAGATCTTAAAAACATAGTCATGTGGGATCGACCCTTCTATACTAGCCTTAATCAGAAAGTAAAAAAGGATTAAACTCTAGGATAATTTTTCTAGTGAATTGGTGTGCAAATGACGTGTATCAATTTTGGTGCCGTTGCCGAGGACAACTGATCATTTTCTCGAACCCCAAAAATTTTTTAAAAACTTTTTTATGCCTTCCGAGTAACATTTCAGAAGTGTTATCTCCTCTTTTTGTTGAGTTTCCATTTTAGAAGAACATTTTTTCTACAAACGAATGTAACTGTATAGCTGTGCATGCATCGTCCATCGAACGGTCTTACACCGCCAATTTTTGATCCCTAGCCATAAAGAACTTTCCATCACTTAAATCGACAAAACCGACTTAGGATGGACAAAGAGGAGGTCACCTGTAGGATTGAGCAGGCACTTTTTGCTCAAAGAGAGTTGATAATGGCCGAATGCACGACTCAAGAAGCCAACTTGCGTGCAACCTATATCACTGAGCAAGAATCTATAAAAGTTGCTCAGAGGGAGGTTCAGAGACAAAAACAACTAAAGGACTTTTCCACTCCCAAAAATGGGTACGCACAACACCCAATTGTGCCACCTGTGATCATAACCCCTCAATTTGAAATCCACACTCAGTGGATCATGATGCTTCGTGACAATCCTTTTTTCGGGACTAAGGGTGAAAGTTGTCAAGATCATCTCCAACGCTTCACATGCATTAGCTCCTTGACTAAGATCCCATCCATTTTAGAAGATGCCATTAGACTTAGACTTTTCAAATATTCTCTTTCAGGAGCATCCCCATGGAGAGTGAAAATGTCATCACCATTTGGGAAGCACTTCAAACAAAAATTTTGGATAAATACTTCCCCCTTCCCTCACCTGTGAGATTAGAGGACAAATCTTGTTGTTTTCAATGGTCCTTGGGGAACCTTAGGAGAAGCTTGGGAAAGATTTTGGGAACTCCTCTGTCATTTCCCTCATCATGAATATCACAATCTCAACTCATTGAGATATTTTATCGTGGTGTTGATGATGACACCAAGAAATTTCTCAATTTCTCATCTGGAGGAAATTTTATGCTCCAAAACCTAAGCAGAGCATGGGAGGTAGTTAAAAGATCTTTTGAAACCCAGGCTAGATGAGGAACCAGTGGGGTCTTAAAAGTGGCTAAGGTGGTGGTAAACCCAGACATTCATACTATCGTTGAATCTCTTAAATTAATCTCTTTGAAATAGAACTGCTTGGAGTCACTTTTAATGCCTATGAAAGACAACCTCAACAAGTGAGGGTTGTAGAATCTCTATGTGGAATATGCCAAGGGTATGATCATGCTACCTTAAAATGTCTATATCACCCTAGTGTATCCTGATGTCGGTCAACAAGTAGAGGATCTCAACTCTATCTATAGTATCTGGGGGACAGGCTTACTACAATCCAAACCAAGCCAGAAACCATCTTCATTTTTAATATGGAAACCCCTCAGGAGCTGAAAACTCATGTTGACTTCCCCCTCCACAAAGACCCCCACAACCCCAAGCCAACTATCGTCCACCACCAGGTTTTCCTTACAATAACAACCAAAGGAATTTTAGAAACCAAGGGAATTTTATGGGAAACTTCCAAAATTGGGGATCTTACCAAGGTCCAATATCAAAACCTTCATCAACCACCACCACCTCAACAGAACACCCCCACCCGTGTGGTAGAGGATAGGATTTCAGCCTTAGAGCAAATCATAATAGCACACCAAAAATCGATCGATGCTTAGTTCGCTCGTCTTTTTGCCCAAAAAAAACCCTACATGGACCTTCATCAGATAGTTTGAGAACATCCCAAAACATCTCGAACAATTAAATGTTGTTTCCTCTCATCCGGGGAAGATTTGTACCCCTCCCCCAGATAAACCCACATTTTTTACCTTGTACTTTGAGGATGATGATACAGTGATCATTGAAACCCCACCCTCACCTACCTCTATTGTTCCCACTCCTTCCATTCCTCTCATGTGGTCCCACCTGTGATAATTGATGAGCTGGAAATTCCCATTTACAAACCTCATCCCCCTTATCAGGTCCACCTAAAGAAAACTAGGCTTGACACCCATTTTGTGAAATTTATGGAGGCCATGAAAAAGTTGCATGTGGATATTCCCTTTCTTTATGCCTTAGCCTACATGCCAGCTTGGTCCAAATATATGAAATCTCTTTTGACCAATATATACCACACACATGAGCATGAGACAGTCATGCTTGCTAGGACCACCTCATATATTATCCAAAACAAGATGCCTAAAAGGAAGAAAGACAATGGCTCTCTTGGGATTGGGTGATACCTAGGTGATAATGTGTGCAGGAAGGGTCTTGCAGACTTGAGTGTGAGAATTTCTATTATGCCCTATAGTATTTACATGAGGCTAGGTTTTGTTGACATGCTCCCCATCGCCATGACAATCCAATTAGTTGACTCATCCATGACAAAACCCATGGGGATCATTGAATACATACATGTAAGAGTTGGGAAGGATGCCTATGTACCATGTGACTTTGTCATCATGGACATAAAGGAGGACTTAACATACCCCATCATCTTTGGCCGTCCCTTTTTGGCCACCACTCGTGCCTTGATTGATGTTGAGGTCGGACCATTTTCTTGCACCTAGGCAAACAAACCCTAAAGTTTAGGGTATTTGAAAGCATGCGCGGACCAAGCCTCCAAAAATAGGTCTATCTTCTTTATTGTATTGAGAAGATGCAACAATTGAGATAAGAATGGGAACTAGTTGAAGATCCCCTCCAAATGCCCTTGTGACCCCAATTGATTATGGTTTTGAAGATACTCAATTGGAGCAACTCAGACATCATATCGACACCTTTGAGGAGATTCATGATGAGGAGTTTGAAGACCTAAAAATGGTCTCCATTGTGGATGCCAAACCTAAAACCCCCAAGTCACCTCACATGAAACCCCTCCCTGAAGGTCTTAAGTATGCCTTCCTTGATGAGCAAAAGCTATATCCTATTATCATTAACTCTAGTCTCACCCATGAACAAGAAACCAAGCTAATGACAGAACCTAGGAAGAGGAAATCTACCTTAGGATACAAGATGGATGATTTGACAGGAATAGATCAATCCATTTGCATGCATAAAATTTCTATGGTGGAAGAATAGAAACCTTCTAGAGTTCCTCAAAGGAAATTGAACCCCAACATGAAAGAGGCGGTGCGTCTATAGGTTATCAAGCTTTTGATTTTAGGGATCATCTACCCCATATCTGAATCCCATTGGGTTAGCCCAGTTCAAGTTGTCCCCAAGAAAGGGGGTAACGAGCTTATTCCCACTTGCACTGTTACAGGGTGGAGGATGTGTATTGACTATAGGAAATTGAATAAGGCCACTAGGAAAGATCATTTCCCCCTCCTTTCCTGGATCAAGTACTAGAGCACCTCGCCCATCAACAATATTTTTGCTATCTTGATGGCTATTCAGGTTTCTATCAAATTCCCATTCATCTGAACGACCAAGAGAAAATGACTTTCATTTTCCCTTTTAGGACTTGTGCATTCAGGATAATGTCGTTCGGGTTGTGCAACGCCCTAGCCACCTTTTAGCGGTGCATGTCCTCTATCTTCACTGGATTGACTAAAACTATCATGGAGGTTTTTATGGACGATTTCTCCATATATGGAGATAGTTTTGAATCTTGTCTCCATCATTTATCTCTGGTTTCAAAAAAATGTGAAGAAGCACACTTGATCCTCAATTGGGAGAAGTGTCACTTTATGGTGACAGAAGGAATTGTTTTAGGCCATAGGGTGAACAACCATGGCATTGAAGTATATAGAGCCAAGATTGAGGTCATCTCAAAACTCCCACCACCCTCTTCCGTCAAGGATGTTCGTGCCTTCCTTGGGTATGTGGGTTTTTATAGACGATTCATCCATGATTTTTCTAAGATCACCAAACCCCGAACCAATCTTCTCTAAAAAGACACTCTTTTTGTTTTTGATAAAGCTCGCATGGCCAGTTTTCTTTGCTTGAAGGATGCCCTCATTTCTACTCCCATCATTAGGGCCCCAGACTGGTCCCTACCTTTTGATTTAATGTGTGATGTGAGTGATTACGACATTAGTTCTATTCTAAGACAATGTGTTGATAAAAAGCACCATGTGATCTACTACGCATCCAAGACCTTAGATGAAGCCCAACAGAATTACACAACTACTGAAAAGGAAATGCTAGCCATAGTATATGCCTTTGAAAAATTCTGCTCATATTTAGTAGGTTCCAAAGACATCATTTACACAGACCATGCAGCCATTAGATATTTGATGACTAAAAAGGATGCCAAACCCGCCTTCTTTGTTGGGTCCTTCTACTTTAGGAATTTGACCTAGAGATCTTAGACAAAAGGGGTTGCAAAAATGTTGTTACCGACCATCTTACTCGCCTTGATTTCTTCGATGATGATGGCATACCCATAATTGACTTCCTTCCTAATGATAAACTATTAAAGATAGAATCCAAATATCCTTGGTTTGTGGATTATGTAAATTTTCTAGCCATAGGTGTATTGCACCCCGAATATAAGAGACATTGTAAGGTTAAATTTTTGCATGATGTAAACCATTACTATTGGGATGATCCATATCTTTTTAGATTATGTTCATATGGAATTTATCGCAGGTGCGTTACTGAGGAAGATGCCATGACATACTTGAGCAATGTCATGCTGGCCCCACCGGTGGGCACATAAGTTCTTAGACAATGGCCAGGAAGGTCTTGCAATCTGGGTTCTTCTGGCCTACTCTATTCAAAGATTCATATCTTTTTGTCCTTACTTGTGATGAATGTCAAATGACCGACAACACATATCTAAGAGAGACCAAATGCCCATGACTTCTTGGCAAGAGATTGAAATTTTTGACGTGTGAGGAGTTGACCATATGGGCATGTTCCCATCTTCTTGTGGGTACACATATATCTTGGTGGTTGTTGACTACATTTCCAAATGGGTTGAAGTCATCCCCACCAAAACATGTGATTCCAAGCCTATGAAGAAGCTCTTCAATGATATCATTTTTCCTCAATTTGGGGTATACCTCGTACCCTAGTATCTGATGGAGGTTCCCATTTTCTAGAGAAGTGCTTCGATTCCTTGTTGAAACGGTATGGAGTCCACCATAAGATTGCCACCCTTTATCACCCTCAGACTAGTGGTTAGGTTGAGGTGTCAAATAGGCAAATCAAGTCTATCCTAGAGAAAATGGTGAATTGCACTAGGACCGATTAGGATTTAAAACTCAATTATGCCTTGTGGGCATATAGGACCACCTACAAAACTCACATAGGCACCACTCTCTTCAAATTGATTTATGGGAAATCATTCCATCTACCCATAGAATTAGAGCATAAGGCCAATGAGGCCATCAAAACTCTCAATTTTGACTTAACTGCTACAGGTAAAAACCATTTTTTGCAAATGCAAGAGTTAGATGAGCTCTGAATGATTGCCTATGAAAATGCTAGGATTTACAAAGACAAAACCAAACTATGACATGATGGTCATATTAATCAAAAGGACATTAGGGAGGGTGATCAAGTTCTAATGTACAATTCTAGATCAAGACTTTTTCCTGGAAAACTTAAATCTAGATGATATGGGTCCTACCTTGTCAAGCATGCTGACCCTCATGGCACTTTTCTTCTTTGGGACAAGGTTTTAGGGGAATTTAAGGTCAGCGGATATCGACATAAACGGTACATCACCATTGAGGATTTCCTATATTCTGAGGAACATTAACTCTCCTTACTCGAAAACCTTGACTTTCACGGACCCCCACCTCCCCCTCCTGAGCCTAAAATGGCTCCAAGATCCAGCTATGTCAGGCCTTCGACATAAAACTAGGAACTTATTGGGAGGCAACCCAATTATTTAATTTTTGCAAAATTCTTCTATATTTGTTTTAGCTAACACTTGTGTTTCAATTTTAATTTTTGTTCAAAAAAAGGGGGAAATCGAGATCCAGCTACCCCATCAGGCCTACCCTGACCCCAACTCCCCTTATTGGGGGAACTACTACTACAATCCTCCTTCATCTTTGCACTTTCCTCCTCCAGAGTGATTTTCTTCCCTCCATCTCCAGTTTAGATTTTGCTCGAGATGAGCAAAAGTCTAAGTCTGGGGTGGAGGTGGGTGGTACGATTCTATTCCACCCCCTGTCTTTTCCCTTATTTGCTTTATTTTTTCCTTTTCATCATTTTTCATGAATTTTCTTTAGTTTATGGCCTTTATCTAATCGGCCATTTTTTTCCTTAGTTGTAAAAAGGCCATTATCTAGTCAGTCCATTTAGAAGACATATATCATTGTACCCCAAATTGAATTTAGTAAAGTTTTTGCAAAATCTATTATAAATTGCAATGTCTGAAACCACCATGTCACCTAAGACCCCTAATAATATCACTCCTTAGAATAGTTGGCAAGTCATAACGAATCAATCAGAACCAATCATACTTTTCCCTATATTTAAACAAATGGATTATCTTGTTATAAAACTTGTATGATGTGAATTATAGGAATATTCTAACTAGAGCAATGATACTCTTTAAAAAAATGTTGAAAGTTATAAGTACAAGAACATCTCTTCATTCCCTCTATTTTTTTCTAGAAAAGAGAAGCAAAGAATCACCACCAGATAAAAATCAAGTCTGGGGTGGCACGCTTACGAAAAATAAATTCCATACCCAAAAAGGAGCATACCATCAAAAGATGCCAAAGCGCACAAGAAAAAAAATTGTGACCAATGTAGCCAAAACTTCACAAATCAAAGTCCCGAATCGAATAGAGGAGGGATCAAAGAAAAAAAAATGTTATTTCTTCTTCACTTGTTCACACCCCCTCCTTCAACCTATTCTTGTGCAAATAATTAAGAAAAAAATATTTAGAAATTGAGAGTGTCAAAGCAACAGAAGAGGAAGCCTATTTTTCTACAAAGTCTCATTTTTGAAGCAAGATGTGATAATTATTTTGATAGGAAATATAGAACTTTATGCTACGTGGTTCTAAGAGATTGGGTCACTTGGCCAGAAATTGGAGGTAAAGATTATAGTGATGTTACAAAGGTGATGAATGACATATTAGGAGTATAAATTAGACTATATTTGTGATTTTATTTGCTTGAGGACAAACAAAGACTCAAGTCTGGGGTATTTTGATAAGTTTTTATATATCCTTTTTATTTACATCTTTTAGATATCTATATGGATTGTTTTGATATTTATCTTGTTAGTTTTGTAATTAATTATATTAGTTTAAATTTTTCCATTTATTTGGAGTTTTGATTATATTTGGTTGGTTTTTTTGTAGAAAAATAGCTCAATGACTAATTTCCCTTGGAAGATATTTTGCAAAAATTCCCGCAGTGCTTGATTTAAATATATACCTCGCACTAAAATTGCCATAACTCTCACATCCCAAGGCAAAATTTAATGAGAAAATATAAGTTGGAAAAGAAATTGCTTATATACAAGAAAAATATTTTTTAGGACTTACGAACTTCTGACTAGTCCAAAAATATGCTCGAAATCTCTATTGTGGGAATATACAGCAAAAAGACTGTGAACGGTCAACATAATTAAAAGTAATCAACTGTTTCCTCTATTGACCAGATCCAGAAAGTTTTCAACCACCAGCTAGGAGTCTTTTAGAGAATACTTTTATGTAGAGTTTTCACCCCTCCTTCCCCTATAAAAGGAGAGGGGACTCCACTAAGAAAGGAGTCCTAAGTTTTTGTACAAAATCTATAGCGGAATTTAGTCATTTTATTTTAGTATAATCTTCCTTTCAAGAGAAATAAATTTACTTCTTTTATAAAGTTAGTTATTTATTTTAATTCTAGATCTCCCTTCTCTGGTTCTTCTCATGTTTCTTCTTGAAGTAGGAGAAAAAGTAAATGAGTCATTTAATTGTCACCGCCTTGGACTCTACAGAGATCCACAATTGTGGTCTATGACTCTTTTGCTTTCTTTCCTTATTTCTCCCATCCTCGCCATGAGTAGTGAGTGGTTTCCTCATCGAGGCAAGGGGAATAACCCCTTATCCATGTGTTGATCAGATCAAGTTTTTAAATGACTATTTAGACATATAGTTTTCAGTTTAGAAATTGTAGATTTAAATGACATAATTAATTGTTTTTATCACTTATTAA
Organism: Alisma plantago-aquatica; assembly: GCA_963693085.1. Taxonomy (NCBI): domain Eukaryota; kingdom Viridiplantae; phylum Streptophyta; class Magnoliopsida; order Alismatales; family Alismataceae; genus Alisma; species Alisma plantago-aquatica. The sequence continues at coordinate 1,111,707,716 of OY856411.1, forward strand.
TCCTAGCAGATGTGATTGTGGAACTTGGGATTTAAAACACCTAAATCGAACTCATGGGGATTTGGATGCGATCATTAAAAAAAACCCTTTAAGATGAAGAACATGGATACGACCAGGACCAATGGATTCACATAGAGTTCCTATTTTGTATTTTATTTATGAATAAAGAACATCCCTGCTTCCTTCTTATTGTCATGTATCACTCGATTTTATTTTCATAAGGGCTAAGGTGGTAAAAATCCTAAGCCTCGATGCCTTCCTCTTTGATTTCAAACTACTTTTGAACGTTTCTTTCAAATTCACCCTTTAATTTTCAGCATTTTACTTTTGTTTATATATTCTTTTATGCTAACCACTTCTTTTACTTTCTCTTGTTTAGAATAATATTTTATTTTCTTTGAATTAGTGTAATCATTTATTCTTCTTGCAATTTCCTTTCTCGCATTATATAAATCAAACCCCCTCATATCAGACTTTACTTTATGCAATTCTTTCAAAAATACCAAAAACAAATAAGTTCAAAAATAAACCAGGTTTAGAAGAAACGAATCTTAAAAACATTACATGTGGGATCAATCCTTCTATACTAGCCTTAATTGGAAATTAAAAAAATATTGAACTCTAGGATAATTTTTCTAGTAAATTGGTGTGCAAACAACGTGTATCAAACACACAATTTACTTCACCTAGAAATCATTTCCAGTGTACTCAATAGGATGAAACACTATACGACACACAATTAACAAGAGAATTGGAAGGCATTGCTTTGTTATCAACAAGAAAACATAATTATTGTAAAGATTGTGTGTTGAACGCACACAAGTAAAACAAAGAATACCAACTACAATGAACTTGACAACAAATTCATAACCATTTGAGAAGCAAGCTATTTCAGTTAACTACTAACCAAAGCACACTACATGATATGGAACACACTTGACTCAATAGAAATTTCATTGTGTTGCTCAAATGCTTCACCCAAATTCAATTTTGAAACACTTGACCTAAAACATCAAAAACACAATATTGAATTTGTTATCTACCCTTTTTAATCTTAAATAATGCATCAACAACTTTTCATGGTAAAACACGATATTGGATATATGCAGCCACAGTTACAAATGTGTTACCTTTGTTTTTATTTCATAATTGACATCAAGATGGATATACCAAAATTAATATAACCAGCAACTCAGTACCCCAAAGCCATTTTACATGTAACATCTAGGTTCAAAATTTGGATCACAATTCAAAATTTGGATCACAATTGCCAAAATTGTCCCCGATTGCTACAATACAGTGACCAACATGCATGCAACATAAAAGTGGATCCATTCTTCAGTTTAAAACAAATTGATGACGACCACGTGACCTAAAAAACCATGATGACACTTGAAGAAGTCCCTCGGCAAAAATCTTATAAAATTGAGGTAGACATTACTCTATTCTCAAAAGAACAAATGTTGACAAATAGATCGTGAGAACAAATGTGCTTTGACCACATGAGGTTTTCTATGTTTCCAATCAAATTATGGAGGTCATTCAATATCCATAGCATTTTTCCTCTTCTGGAAGTGATGTTACGCTTGATTTAGAAGTCGTTATCTTATGTAGCTGCATTTTGTCCATGTTTTCATATATGTGCATTTTATTTGAATCACTACCTTATTATACAAAAAACTTTATTTACTTACTTTGTAGCCTCAGTTAGTCATAGAAATCCGATTGAAAGACATAACAAAGTATGATGAGTGGGAAAAGTCATTGAACCCACGTAAACACAAGCAAGACTAAAGGCAAAAGAGGTACAGTAGGAATGAATGGGATCAAAGCAGATTCCCAAGCATTCAATGCATTTAGTAGGCTGAACACCAAGACAAATGCAACAAATTCCAGATTCAATATTTACACATGTGATTCGCCACTTCGGGTCCTTTACCTTCTCTTTACCATTTCTTATCTAGCTGCTACTTTTCTACTTGAATGTGCTCTGCCTTTACGCTATTATGAGTGAATGCTTTCATACTAGTAGTTTCTTACATAACCTCTTCTAATGAATCTCATGAAATTGAATCCACGAATGTATTCATTACTTCTAATACAATAATGAAAAGTGAGTGAACATAATGAAGTGACAAATGGCAGCTCTAGTTTGAGGTTGGATGATAAAGTTCCTTATGTTAATGGAGAAAACAAAAATAAAAATTGTAATCAAACCAAAATTCACTTGTCTGAGTACCAAACAATTTTCTCGATGTGACAAGGAAAGTAGCACATTTACCTTCCTATTTTCTAGGTAAGAAAACCCAAGGGCAACAACCACCCTTGGAAAGCACGAACAACCCTACCAAGATGACAACAAAGAACACCTAATGGGTTGTCGTAACCCCTGTTAATAGAAGGTGTGGTTGGGCATGGTCCTATTGGATGTTTGAAGATTGAAGAGAAGCATACAAAAAATGAGGTGGCTACGAATCATGTGGCTAAGGAAGTGGCTGGAGTGGTGCATAGAAGAAATGACATTGTAGAGGCCTGAAATGTGATGCGGTTACCACAACAAAGGCATGTCGAACCATGATGTTCCTGGAAAGGAATTGGCCTCATGCAGAGGTAATGGGGCTTACCCATGATATATGTACCTTGATACCATGGCATAGACTGGGCATGTAGAATCAAATCGAGTTGTGGGGGGATCATTCAATGTAGTTGCAGGTGTGAAAGTCGTGTATTGGTGGCCTTGAGCTACTTCGACCACTAATTTTGGGAGAGGGAGTTTAGGGCAGAGAAGATAGAGCAATAGGAAAATAGAAAAGGCATGGAATGGAAGCATAAATTGAATGAGGAAGGATTTTTTTTGTAAGCTCGTGCTTAGCTAAAAAAGCTAGAACGAGAAAGTTAGATATATTTCTTGGCCCTTCACACCAAAAAAAAGATTCCAACTAATTTCCATTATTACGATTATAAAGTTGGAAAAAAATAGATATCATGCTCATATCTTTAGTGTATTCCCCAAAAAATGTTATGAATAAGAATCTAAAGGATCATTAGGCAACAATACAAGGTCTATACACAACAAAAGAGACAAAAAAAGGTGTTTTGGATTAGGATTGTGGAATTAAGTTAGTGGAAAGAGCACATGAAGTTATAAGGAAGTGAATAAATCTTGGGTTAGTGGTTAGAAAAGTTATATTGTTGACTATAATTAAAAAGGTTGTCAATTCTTTAACTACATTGTAACTTATTTTATAGATAATAGACAATTTATAAGTGATTACATTTATTTTAGATACACTCTTCATTATATGTAAAGAAAAACCTTTTTACTAAACTTTTTCCTTGTAGTGGTAATTGTTGGGTTTTAGAGGAGGTAGAGAAGCAGCGGAAACAAAAAATTTCTCCCCAAAACCCAGAACAAAAGGAATTGCGTCAACGTATATACAATAGGAAAGATGGTTTGTGGATGCATACCTTGTCCCGAGGCTTGCTCGGCGACTGTACCTCGCGCCTTGCACGGTCTTCACCTCTGGTCTTAGACGAGGTCTGTGCAGTTCCTGGTCGCACCGGGACTAAAGACTCCTGGTCTCACCAGGACTGTCATGATTGACAGTTGTCCTCTGAGCGATAGAGGTCTCCCGCCTCTGCAGTCGTCCACACGGACTGCCTAGAACTCCGAACTCCTTATCGCATAAGGAATCGGAAGGAGTCGCACCCTCCTATTGGCGTACTAGTCACCAACACACTCTCCTGCCACCAGTCGCTTTCTGCAGTTGTCTTACCCTTGCTATGCCTCCCTTATCGGGTAGCACTTGCTCGGGCTCTCTCTCGGTTACCAAAACCAGAGAGAATGACAACTTCACAGAGCAACTGGTTGCACTAGGTTGTACTTTGAGAAGCCCCCAATACCCCTATATATAGGAGGGTCATGGGATAGGGTTCTCTATCCCAGGCAATACGGGACTAAAGCAGGAGTAGAAGGGTTCGAGATTTTCCACAAAAACAACCAACTCGCAACATGAACCGATCGTTTCATAACTGAAATGGTCGGTTGGGGATCTGACCCGGTCGGTTGACACCTCAGCCGATCAGTTGGGACCCATGAACTGGTCGGTTCACTTCTAAACCGGTCGGTTCGTGGTCCTGATCAGTTCCTGATTGACTTTTTTTCTTTTGTTTCTAATTGGTATCAAATACCAATCCTTGTTCCAATCAAATTGGGCAAGTGAAACGAAAGGAAATTTCTCACCAATCTTACTTTCCCAATTTTCCCGGTTGCAACAGTTGAACCGATCGTTTCAACACTTGAAGCAATCGTTCACCCTGTCCATGAGCCGATCGACTCACTACCTGAGCCGATCGGTTCATCTAGCTGAGTCGATCGGTTCATCACATGAGCTGATCGGTTGGGAGTGCAAATTGTACAGAATCAGTCAATTGTGGTTTCAACCAATCTGATACTCTAATCAATCAGTCCAACACCTTGAACACTATGATATTGAGCTATCAATTAATTGAGTGTTTAATTGAACTACTAAAATCCTTTAGTAATCAATCTAAACATGTTTGTGGACAAACTCCTATTCCAGGTTAAATCCTATGTGTGTGACCCTGCAGGTCCATTTCACATTGGCAGTGAAAGTCCATAATACTTATGACTTCACAAGAAAAGAGTGATGCCTAGTCACACATCAGTGCTACCCAAGTGAAATAGAAAGTTGGAGAACAACTTTCAATCCTACAATCCATGAATGGTGTTACAATGAATGTATATTTCCTTTGTCACTGATATCCTGAATGAACTCGAGGCATGGAACAGTCATCCTGTCAACATTCATTCATTTCCTTGATCTCAGAGCAGACTGGGTGAGATGTGTGTGACATCAATATCACATATTGATTCACACGTACATGCGCATGCCTTTCTCAATCCTACTCATCAAGTGGCCAAGGACATTAAACTCCCTTAGGAGGGACAAATCCCATATCTATCACTCACCCCTCAAAAGCCCCATGTGTCAAAGCCACCCAATCATCACCTTTATAACAACCCATGTTTCAGGACTGTGTTTGATGATGTCAAAGTGTACCCAACGACATGTGTTGAGTGTAGTGATTTCAGGTCTAAGAATTACACTCACCACCATCATTGTTAGAGCTGACTATGACTACCAAGTCATGGTTCCATGTGTCACTCTCACGGTGGGTCTGTCTGGTACCTTGTTCTCTAATAAGTACCTATGTGCTTGGTTTGATATCACTATATCATGACTAATGAGATTCTGTCATCAACCAACACACAATCTAGTCTTTAGTGTTATTGATGTCTATGGTTATTTCCACAATAACAACCGACTAGGGACCAAACAAGAATGTATACTCTTGACATCCGCATGATCTCATCGGTTAGGTCCTTAACCTAAAAGCATACATCATTGAGTAAAATAATTCTTTAGACATCTATCATGTTACACCATCATCTCAGAAATAGTTTGAACATATAGATCGGAAATTACCTTTATTATTATTCAAATCATTTACAAAGTATCCCATTACAATCATCATATGACTTGCTCTATGGGAATACATACCAACAGACTCCCACTTGCACTTAGAGCCAGTCACCAAGGAACCTCAGTCCTTGTAACCTAGCATGACCATCATGCTTCTGCTGAGAAAGGGCCTTAGTCAGTGGATCAGCTATGTTGTCTTCAGTTGGTACTTTGCAAATCTTCACATCTCCTCGCTGTACGATCTCTCATATGAGATGGAAGCACCACAGTATGTGTTTGGACCGCTGATGTGATCTGGGTTCCTTAGCTTGTGTAATAGCTCCATTATTGTCACAATAAAGCTCAATTGCATCACAGCTACTGGGAACTACACCAAGTTCAGAAATGAACTTCCTGATCCACACAGCCTCCTTTGCTGCAAGTGAAGCAGCAATATACTCGGCCTCTGTAGTAGAATCAGCAATTGTTTCTTGCTTGGAACTCTTCCAGCTCATAGCTCCATTATTAAGGCAAAATACAAATCCTGACTGCGATCTGTAATCATCTTTATCGGTTTGGAAGCTTGCATCGGTGTAACCCTTTACAATCAGCTCTTCCTCTCCGCCGTAAACAAGAAATTGATCATTAGTCATTCGCAAGTACTTGAGGATGTTCTTTACGGGTGTCCAGTGAGCATCCCTGGGACCTGACTGGTACCTGCTCGTCATGCTGAGAGCATACGAGACATCTGGGCGTGTGCACAACATAGCGTACATGATGGATCTGATGGCTGATGCATATGGGATCCCATTCATACACTCCCTCTCTTCATAAGATTGGGGACATTGAGCTCTAGAGACGGTGACTCCATGTAGCATGGGGATGTTTCCTCTCTTTGAGTTCTCCATGCTGAACCACTTCAGCACTTTGTCAATGTACGTGCTCTGAATTAGTCCGAGAAGCCTTCTAGATCTATCTCTATAGATCTTAATTCCTAGAATGTAGGATGCTTCTCCTAAGTCCTTCATTGAGAAAGTATTCCCAAGCCAAGTCTTTACCTTCTCTAAGGCCAAGACATCATTCCCCATCAAAAGTATGTCATCCACATATAATATGAGGAATGTGGTCGAGCTCCCACTAACCTTCTTGTACACACAAGGTTCATCTTCATTTTGAATAAAGCCAAACACTTTGACTTCCTCATCAAATCGAAGATTCCAACTCCGAGATGCTTGCTTCAATACATAGATTGACCTTTGCAGTTTATAGACTTTATTGGCATTCTTTGGATCTACAAAACCTTCAGGTTGTGTCATATACACATCCTCATTTATATTCCCGTTAAGTAATGCGGTTTTAACATCCATCTGCCAAATCCCATAGTCATAATAAGTTGTAATAGCAAGCATGATCCTGATGGACTTAATCATGGCAACTGGAGAAAAGGTTTCGTCATAGTCAACACCTTAAACTTGTCGAAATCCCTTCACAACCAATCTACCTTTATAAGTTTGCACATTGCCATCCATGTTGGTCTTCTTCTTAAAGACCCACTTGCACCCTATGGGTTTTACCCCTTCGGGTGGTTCCACCAAAGTCCATACTTTGTTGGAGTACATGGATTCCATCTCGGATCTTATGGCTTCAAGCCATTTCTCAGAATCTGGTCCCTCCATAGCCTCTATGTAGGTACTTGGATCACCATCTATGATCAACTCACCACCTTCCTGAGTTACAAGGTATCCAAACCTCTCAGGTTCAAGGTGGGTCCTACTAGATCTACGAGGTCCTTGTGTTACCTGAGGAGACTGAGATTCCACAACACCTTGTGAATCTCCATTTTCCTCTCGTACATCTACTGATTCAATGTTTTCTTGTTGGGCTTGAACCTCTTCAAGCTCTATTTTCCTCCCACTATTTCCTTTGGAAATAAATTCCTTCTCTAGGAACACAGCTGTCCTGGCAACAAACACTTTGTTGTCAGTAGGGTGGTATAGATAGTATCCCCTCATTTCCTTGGGTATCCAACAAAATAACATTTATCAGATTTGGGTCCAAGTTTATCAGGAAACATTTTCCTAACGTAAGCCTCACATCCCCAAATCTTCAAAAAAGACAAATCGGGACGCTTCCCAGTCCATATCTCATATGGTGTCTTTTGAACCGATTTAGATGGTACACGGTTAAGTGTAAACGCGGCGGTTTCAAGAGCATGACCCCAGAAGGAAATCGGAAGATCAGCAAAACTCATCATTGATCACACCATATCCAACAATGTGTGATTCCTTCTTTCAGACACACCGTTATGTTGTGGTGTTCCTGGCGGAGTCCATTGTGATACAATACCACGGGCTCGCAGAAGGTCCTCAAACTCCTGGCTTAAGTATTCCCCACCTCGATCGGATCAAAGTGCCTTAATACTTTTACCAAGTTGGTTTTGTACTTCATTCATGAAATCCTTGAACCTTTCAAGGGTTTCTGACTTATGCTTCATCAGGTACACATAGCCATACCTACTGAAATCATCAGTGAAGGTAATGAAGTATTGATACCCATTTCTGGTATTAGTTCTAAAAGGCCCACATACATCAGTATGTATGAGTCCTAATAGATCACTAGCTCTCTCACCTTTACCTGAAAAGGGATTCTTGGTCATCTTACCCAACAAACAAGATTCACATGTCTCTATTGATTCATAATCAAAAGAGTCTAGATAACCATCTTTATGGAGTCTAGAAATGCGCTTCTCATTTATGTGCCCTAGACGACAATGCCAAAGATATGTTTCATTTGAGTTGTTGAGTTTTTGCCTTTTGGTGTTTACGTTGTATCCATTTGTCTCTAGATCTATCAAGTATAGACCATAAGACATTGGGGCACTGCCATAAAAGATCCCATCTTTAGAAATGGAACAATTTCCATTCTTAATAAGAAATTCAAATCCATCTTTGTCCAAACAAGAGACAGAAATGATATTCCTATTTATGGCAGGTACATAATAGCAGTTCTTCAACTCTATTATTAGCCCACTTGGTAGAGTTAACTCATAGGTTCCTACGACACTGGCGGCAACCCTTGCCCCATTGGCATCACGTAGTTCAACCTCGCCTTTCCCCAAAGGCCTACTTCTCTTAAGATCCTTCACATTTGAACAAATGTGATATCTGCATCCGGTATCAAGTACCCATGATGAAGAAGTAGTAAAGTTAATCTCTATCATGTATACACCAGAAGTAGAGATCTCTATCTCTGACTTCTTCTTCAAATGTGATATCCGCATCCGGTATCAAGTACCCATGACGAAGAAGTAGTAAAGTTAATCTCTATCACGTATACACCAGAAGTAGAGATCTCTATCTCTGACTTCTTCTTCCATCGTTCCTTCCATCCTCTCCATGTAGAAGAAATTGGTTTGCCGAGAGAACTCTTCTCTCCCTTACCATTCGTTCCATTGATCTCTATCAATGAACTTTCTTTCCTCTTCACCAACGCATTAAGCGTACATAAAGTGGATTCAAAGGCTCCTGGTATATCTGGATTGTGCAGAACACTTCTCACAATCCTCAACCAGTTATGGAATTTGTTCTCAATTAATTTGCCCATTTTAAAAGATGATTCCTTTGCCATTCTACAAGAGAAAATTGCATTTTGTCAAAACCTTTTTTATTTGATTTGAATAAAATTTGACGATAGTTAATTAGGCCTTTAATTAATTACCGCTCCCACTATTTGACTCAAATTGATAGCCCTCACCATCAATTCGGAAGATTGCAGCGTACAATCTTCTAGTGGGTCAAGATCCTGAAATCCTTTGAGCCATGGACCAGCTTGGGCTGTCACCCACAACTCAGATCTTCCAGGTAGGCAACTCTTGCCAATTGCATCATATGCAACTCTTGAAAGATGTCATATGCAACTCCTTTCCATGATCACCTCCATGCCTCAAGGTGCTAGATCCTATCTAGGTCACCTTGTTAAGTCTGACCCAAAGCCAACACGATGAACATGCACCCTGCTTGGGCAGACCCACACATTCATCCTTCACGCTTCCACGAGATAGACGGTGCACCATGCTTGGCCGTGCCCACACTTGGTCGATCAAGCTTTTCATGTGTGTCACATTTGGAAGGAATCTAAAACTTTAATATTTAATGAGGGATTTGGTTTTTATATACATATACATATCCAATCACCACAATATATAGTATGTATCATATACATGCTATATCCCACAGAAAACATGCAAAATGATAAAAGCAATTATTATGGCCATCCTATTGTGAATCCTCGAGCCAAGAGGAATCACAGTCATCTAGGTCTACATCACATGCAACATGTACAAGATGAAATCTGTGCCTGCCTTTGTGGGTTTGATCATCTCATCTCCATGACTGATCGGCTCGCCATCAAGTTGGTTGTTCGGGTGCCACTAGTCGATCGACTGGCGCCTCTAGCCGATCGGTTCACCGGTCGTCGTGCATCTCCTCAGGTCGCCACCCGCTCACCTCGCTCCTCGAACTGGTCATCTGGAACACCAACCGATCGGTTCACGCCTTGAACCGATCGTCTCAGGTCATCCGCCAGGTCGTTCGCCGGTCTTTGACATAGTAGGAAATAAAAATCTATCCTATTTACAATTGAATTGTGAAACCCTGAGTTACATTCGGGGGGAGAAAAGGTAGGAAAAGAAATCTCGAATTATTTCGAGTTACATCAGGAATAGGAGAAAAGGGAATCGGTGCGCAAACCGAGATGCAAGCAACCACATACAGCCACACACATATATAGGGTTTGTAGGCCATAACCATGCTACACATCCACCACAAAAATCATTTACGGGCGACACGTATCGAGTGCATTAATATTACATATCATATATGTATATTTGGGATTTGTGGATTGGACATGCATAAAGTCAATTTTACTCGCATCGTATGCAATAAATAAAGGCGAAAAACCAAAATCGATCATATCGATAATCCTAAAATATACAACAGTTGACGTGGCTCTAATACTACTGTTGGGTTTTAGAGGAGGCAGAGAAGCAGCGGAAACAAAAATTTTCTCCCCAAAACCCAGAACAAAAGGAATCGCGTCAATGTCTATATAATAGGAAAGATGGTTTGTGGATGCATACCTTGTCCCGAGGCTTGCTCGGTGACTGTACCTCACGCCTTGCGCGGTCTTCAGCTCCGATCTTGGACGGTGTCTGTGCAGCTCCTGGTCACACCGGGACTGAAGACTCCTGGTCTCACCGGGACTGTCGGGATTGACAGTTGTCCTCCGAGCGACAGAGGTCTCCCGCCTCTACAGTCGTCCACACGGACTGCCTAGAACTCCGAACTCCTTTTCGCACAAGGAATCGGAAGGAGTCGCACCCTCCTGTTGGCGTACTAGTCACCAACACACTCTCCTGCCACCAGTCACTTTCTGCAGTTGTCTTTCCCTTGTTGTGCCTCTCTTATCGGATAGCACTTGCTCGGGCTCTCTCTCGGTTACCAAAACCAGAGAGAATGACAACTTCACAGAACAACTGGTTGCATCGGGTTGTAATTTTAGAAGCCCCCAATACCCCTATATATATATGAGGGTCATGGGACAGGGTTCTCTATCCCGGGCAATGCGGGACTAAAGCAGGAGTAAAAGGGTTCGAGATTTTCCACAAAAACAACCAACTCGCAACCTAAACCGATCGTTTCATAACTGAAATGGTCAGTTGGGGATCTGAGTCGGTCGGTTGACACCTCAACTGATCGGTTGGGACCCATGAACCGGTCGGTTCACTTCTGAACCGGTCGGTTCGTGGTCCTGATCAGTTCCCGATTGACTTTCTTTCTTTTGTTTCTAATTGGTATCAAATACCAATCCTTGTTCCAATCAAATTGGGCAATGAAACGAAAGGAAATTTTTCACCAATCTTACTTTCCCAACTTGCCCGGTTGCAACAGTTGAATCGATTGTTTCAACACTTGAAGCAATCGTTCACCCTGTCCATGAGCCGATCGACTCACTACCAGAGCCGATCGGTTCACCTAGCTGAGCCGATCGGTTCACCACATGAGTCGATCGGTTGGGAGTGCAGATTGTGCAGAATCAGTCAATTATGGTTTCAACCAATCCGATACTCTAATCAATCAGTCCAGCACCTTGAACACTATGATATTGAGCTATCAATTAATTGAGTGTTTAATTGAACTACTAAACTCCTTTAGTAATCAATCTAAACATGTTTGTGGACAAACTCCTATTCCAGGTTAAATCCTATGTGTGTGACCCTACAGGTCCATTTCACATTGGCAGTGAAAGTCCATAACACTTATGACTTCACAAGCAAAGAGCAGTGCCTAGTCACACATCAGTGCTACCCAAGTGAAATAGAAAGTTGGAGAACAACTTTCAATCCTACAATCCGTGAATGGTGTTACAGTGAATGTATAATTCCTTTGTCACTGATATCCTGAATGAACTCGAGGCATGGAATAGTAATCCTGTCAACATTCATTCATTTCCTTGATCTCAATATCACATATTGATTCACACGTGCATGTGCATACCTTTCTCAATCCTACTCATCAAGTGGCCAAGGACATCAAACTCCCTTAGGAGGGACAAATCCCATATCTATCACTCACCCCCCAAAAGCCCCATGTGTCAAAGCCACCCAATCATCACCTTTATAACAACCCATGTTTCAGGATTGCGTTTGATGATGTCAAAGTGTACCCAACGACATGTGTTGAGTGTAGTGATTTCAGGTCTAAGAATCACACTCACCCCCATCACTGTGAGAGCTGACTGTGACTACCAAGTCATGGTTCCATGTGTCACTCTCAAGGTGGGTATGTCTGGTACCTTGTTCTCTAACAAGTACTTATGTGCTTGGTTTGATATCACTATATCATGACTAATGAGATTCTGTCATCAACCAACACACAATCTAGTCTTTAGTGTTATCGATGTTTATGGTTATTTCCACAATAACAACTGACTAGGGACCAAACAAGAATGTATACTCTTGACATCCGCATGATCTCATCGTTTAGGTCCTTAACCTAAAAGCATACGTCATTGAGTAAAATCATTCTTTAGACATCTATCATGTTACACCATCATCTCAGAAACAGTTTAAACATATAGATCGGAAATTGCCTTTATTATTATTCAAATCATTTACAAAGTATCCCATTACAATCATCATATGACTTGCTCTATGGGCATACATACCAACAATAATCACATAAGAAATAGTATTTAACCCAATATTTTGAATGTTTGATTAAACTAAGTATCCATGATAAAAAGGATAGATTAAAGTTTTATACTTATTAATTGGTCAAATTTCTATGGTGGATTGGTTTCACCATAACTACCTATTTTGTTCTCTTGTTGCATCATAAAAAGCATGAACATACATATATTGAGATCGGGTAAATCCCCCTTTGAAATTAAGAATAGAACTAAAATAGATATTACTCTAACCTTATTGTCGCATTATCTAGATATCATTAGCCTATAGCCTCATAAAATAACTATTTGAAAGTTCCATCAAGGGTTTAACATGAAACAAACAATATCCTCAATATTAGGTTCAAAGTTCTCTACCTCTAAGATCTAAAAAACATGTAAAGTAGCCGACTAAACTAGATTTTCACTCAATATATAATTCAAAGCATTGCATGGTTCCTATGAGAGTAGATGTAGTGAAAAGAACAAAAATATGTAGTTGTGATACTTCCCACACCCTAACAATATGACTATTTTCTCATGATAAAAGTAACTAGATTAGAAAGAAAAGAGAGAAAAATATCCATTTGTTGGTTATGAATGTCCAGAGAGCCAATCATATGATGATAGTAATGGGATATCATGTAAAAATGATTTGATTATTTTGTTGGATATCCTAAAGAAATAAGAGGATATTACTTTTATTCCCAATCTGACAATAAAGTGTTTGTTGCTAGGGATGCTACATTCCTTGAGATGGACTTCATTTCCAAAGGAATCAGTGGGAGGACAGTGGAACTCAAAGAAGTTCAAGACCAACAAGAGAACATAGAATTGACAGATGAACCGGAGGAACTCAGAGAATCACAAAGTGTTATGGACACTCAAATTCCTTAGGTGACACAGGAACCTCATAGATCTAATAGGACATGTCTTGAACCTGAGAGATTTGAATATCTTATGACACAAGAAGGTAATGAATTGGTCATAGATGATGAGCCAACAACCTATAAAGATGCTATAGAGGGACCATACTCTGAGAAATGGCTTGAGGTCATGAGATCTGAGATGGAATGTATGTATACCAACAAAGTATGAACTTTGGTGGATCCATCTAAAGGGGTAAAATCCATAGGGTGCAAGTGGATATTCAAGAAGAAGATCGACATGGATGGAGAAGTTCAAACCTATAAGGGCAGATTGGCTGCAAAGGGTTTCAAACAAGTTCAAGGTGTTGAGTATGATGAAACCTTCTCTCCAGTGGCCATGGTTAAATCCATCAGGATCATGCTTGCAATTGTAGCTTATCATGAATATGAGATTTGGAAAATGGATGTTAAAATTGCATTCCTTGACGGGAATCTTGTGGAGGTTGTGTACATGACACAACTTGAGGGGTTTATAGATCCAAAGTTTTCCAATAAAGTATGTAAGCTATAAAGATCAATCTATGGATTGAAGCAAGCATCTCGGAGCTAGAATCTTGATTTTGATGAGATAGTCAAAGGGTTTGGCTTTGCTCAAAATGAAGATGAACCTTGTGTGTACAAGAAGGTTAGTGGGAGCATAGTGACATTCCTCATATTATATGTAGATGACATACTATTGATGGGGAATGACATCCCTACTTTACAAAAGGTAAATACATGGTTAGGAAATACATTCTCTATGAAAGACTTGGGACAAGAACCGTACATCTTAGGAATAAAGATCTATAGAGATAGATCTAGAAGACTTCATAGACTAAGTCAGAGCACATACATTGACAAATTGCTGAAGTGGGTCAGCATAGAAAACTCAAAGAGAGAAAATATGTCCATAGGTCATGGTGTCCCCATCTCTAGAGCTCAATGTTCCAGTTTTTGTGAATAAAGATAACGCATGAGTGTGATTCCATATGCCTCGGCAATTGGATCAATCATGTATGCAATGCTATGTACCCATCCAAATGTCTCGTATGCTTTGAGCATGATGAGTAGAAATCAGTCAGATCCAGGTGATGCTTACTAGATAGCCATGAAGAACATCCTCAAGTACTTGAGAAAGACTAAGGATCAGTTCTTGGTCTACAACAGAGAGGAAGAGTTGGTGGTAAAAGGTTACACCGATGCAAGCTTCCAGACTGATCAAGATGATTATAAATCGTAATTCGGATTCGTGTTTTAACTCAATAATAGAGTTGTGAGCTGGAAGAGTTCCAAGCAAGAAATAGTTGTCGATTCTACAACAAAGGCCAAGTATATTGTTGCATCGAGTGCAGCAAAGGAGGTTGTATGGATCAAGAAGTTCATCACAAAACTTGGGGTCGTTCCTAGAATAAATGAGGCAATCAAGCTATATTGTGACAACAATGGAGCTATTGTGTAGGCTAAGGAACCTAGATCGCATCAGTGCTCAAAGCATATACAAAGGTGGTATCATCTTATACGATAAATTTGACAGTGAGGAGATGTTAAGATTTGCAAAGTTTGAACTGAGAGCAATGTTGATGATCCCTTGACAAAGGCACTTTCACAACAGAAGCATCATGGTCATGTTAGGTCACTTGGAATAAGATTTGTGGGTGATTTCCTCTAAGTGTAAGTGGGAGTCTGTTGGTTATATATGCCTAGAGAGAAAATCATATGATGATTGTAATGGGATATCATCTAAAAATGATTTGATTATTAATAAAAGGCAAGCTTCCAATTTGTTCTATTTAATTCAGTTATGAAATAATGATGTAACATTATAAATGTCTAGAGAATAATATTACTCAATGATGTATGTCTTCAAGTATGTGACTTGGAAGAAATGAGATCATACGAATGTTAAGAGTACATATTTACATTCTCATTATGTCCCTGGTCGTTTGTTATTATGGAAGGTTGATAGACAACAATAACACACAAGATCAAAGTGTAAGTTGGTTGATGACTGAGTCTCATTGGTCATGATATGGTGATATATCAAACCAGTCACATAGATACATGTTAGAGAACAATGTATCAGACAGACCCACAGTGATACTGACACATGGAAGCCATGATCATGGAAGTCAGAGTCATCTCTCAAAGTGATGGTGGTGGTTGTGGTTCTTAAACCTGAAATCACTACACTCAGCACATGTCTTTGGGTATACTTTGACATCATCAAATGTAGTCCTAAAACATGGGTTGTCATAATGGTGATGATTGGGTGTCTTTGACACATGGGGATTGACTGTGAGTGATAGACATGGGATTTGTCCCTCCTATTGGAGTATGATGGCCTAGGTCTCTTGATAAGATAGACTAAGAAAAGCATGGTCATGCACATGTGAGTCAATATGTGATATTGAGCTTACTTATATCTCAGACAGTCTGCTCTTGGTTCAAGAAATAGGATTGAATAATAATGAGTATGACTGCTCCATGCCTCTAGTTCAATCTAGACATTAGAGATAAAGGAACTATACAAAAATTGTAACACCATACACAGATTGTAGGTTGAAGTTGTTCCCCAACTTTTCCATTTACTTGGATAGAAATGATGTGTGACTAGGCACCACTCTTTGCTTGTGATGCAATAAGTTGCCATGGACAGTCACTTCCAACGTAATATGGGACATATAGGGTCACACACATAGGTCTTGACCTAGAAGAAGAGTCTAGATCTCGAATGACAGTTGAGTTAAGTGCTAAAGTGTTTAAGCATTTGACTCAGGCAACAAACAGGCTGACAGCACTACCTAGCACCCATCTCAAGTCTTAAGACGGCCGTCTGGAAGTACTAAATGGTCGTCTCAAGTGTTGATACAGGCGTCTGGGTGTCAGGCCTAGTTGTGAGTTGAAATTGGCAATGGAGCAAACTGACCCGACCAAACGGGCTTGACTCGGGTCACCAGATGACCATCTGGGTGAATCGAGATGGCCGTCTCACATGGGCAAGATGGTCCATCTTAGTTGGGGAAGGTTCTAGCTATTTCCCAATCCGTTTTGCTTGAGCAATACTTATTGCACAAGGAAATCAATGTCTAATATTGATGGGAATTGATTTGCCAAATTCATACACAAGTGGAAACTATGATACGGCCATCTCACAGCGTGAGATGACCATCTCGTGTGTGATACGACTGTCTGGCTCAGCCAAATGGTCGTTTTGGCTATTGCAGGTTGTGCAATTTGTAGAATTGTTGTGAAAATTCGAGTTCTACCGATCCTTTCCACTCCCGACCTTTAGTCCCGCATTGGTGGGGACTAGGAACCCTAACCCTAACCCCTCCTATATATAGAGGGGTATTGGGGGCTTCCCAAAGTACAACTACAACACAAACAACTGAGAATCAGTTCCTCTGACAACTATTGTCCTCTTTGGTTGTGGTAACCATGAGAGCCCAGTCAAGTCCTACCCATCAAGGGAGGGATAGCCACAGGAGAGAACAACTAAGAGTTTTCATTATGGGAGAGCAATTCAGTGATTAGTACACCAACGGAGAGGGACAACTCCTTCCTGTCTGGTCCAACAAGATGACATGAGTTCTAGACAGTCCGAGTGGACTAGCGGGAAGTCGTTGTTTTCCGCTTGGAGGATGACCGGCCTAAATCGTGCGTCCTAAAATTGGAGGCGTATTTGAGGTAGTCGAGCCTTCACATTTATAACCCGAATCCTTCTAGGCCCCCGCAACTTTTTTTACGGGGTCGAAGTAGTCATACGGGGTCGAACACAGGGACAAGGTGGGTCGTGTTGACGACTCTGAATCGACACTCTACACTCCGGTGGGTATAAAGAGATATTAAAGTTCCCCGAAGGAGAACAACAAGCTGTCACGATTAAATCAAAGAAAACTATCTCCAACTGGAGTTACAAGAAAGATTAAGATTTTGTCATTTAGCAGTTTTTAGGAATTTTCATGCAACATAAAATAGAAAGATAAACTGTAGTTTAAGGTGTAATGCAAGGGATAAGACTTCAATAAGACAAGCGGTAGCAGTAACACCCTGCACCCCTCCTCTCAGAGCGGGTGCCTCTAACCAAGCTTCAACACCCCTCTCGAGGTTGTTGGTCTCAAGTTAGAGTGGAATGATACTAAAACAACTCCGTTCCGGGCACTCTCGTACTCCAGAACCGGACCAAACACTAGAGCCACAACCCAACTCTCGAAGTAGTTGCGACGGGAAAGACGATTCGGTAGCTAAGCGAAATGCGATCCAAAACATGCAAGCTAGAGTTTAGATATCCAACAGAGCAGTTACCCAATCATAAGGCACCAAGCATTAAACAAATAGCAATTTAGCATTTCTATTTCCATAAGCAATAAGGGTCTTAATACAATGCATAAGCTAAGAATTTAAATAACAGAATTAAAGATAGATGTCGCCTTCTTGATTAGAAGAACGACAGACTACTGTAGCTCTCCTGCCCGATACCGGTCAGGAGCCGAGCCTGATACGGCAGTGTCGGGCGGCACCCCCTCTCGGGCAGCACCGACTGACGACTGACTGTATCGCTCAAGGACCCTGGCCGATACGCTCATGTCGGGCGGCACGCATGACGGGTGGAGCGTATCGGGTTCGATATCGTGTCGGGCAAAGAGCTACGAGTCTACTGTCGGGCACTCGTGTCGCTCATCTTCGCTGGCCGATATCGGCCCGCAGTGTCGCCCGGGGCAACACTAAGTGAACCATCCCTTCCCTCTCGGGATGAGGGAAAGCTCACCTAGTGTCGCCTGGCACAAGCACTGGGGCGCGATACTCTTGCTCTCACAGCTTCCTTAGAAGGTGGCTCTCGAACTTCCGGACTGTCTTGTCTGAATTCTCTCGACTTGTCCGACCTATCCGACCTTGCGGACGGTCCGTCTGTCCGACCCCTTGTAGCTGCTATTTATATGCGGCGGTCGAAGGAGTTATGGTGCTAGAAACGCCACGTAGCTCCCTTATACGCCGGTCGATGGATGTGGACGGCCGATACAGGTATGTCTCGGCGCGAGGCGCTGGCTATCGGTCACGTGGCTGGCGGCACGCCTGCCGGTGGGTGGTTGTATCGCTCGACGAGTTTGGTCGTCGATGCGGCTTTGGCTCCCTGTCAGGTAGACGGTATGTCGGCCGACACGTCCTCCTTGCGCAGCGCCCTTCTCCGCCGATCATTCTCGTGTCGCCCAGCCCCTGTCGGGATGGGTTGTATCGGGCGTCAGGAAGGTCGAGACGGGCTTAGACTTATTGTGGGCCGGAATCGGCCTTATTGCACAAAAATGAGGAAAACTCTGTAGAAGATAGGAAAATTTGGAATAAGAGCGTTGCTTGGCCAATTATTGCGAAAATGATAATAAAATAGAGGAAAATAGCAGAAAAGGGTAGTTTTGATAACAGAATAAAGGGCAAAAACGTCACAAAATTTGGTGTTATCAACTCCCCCAAACTTAGCTTTTTGATTGTCCTCAATCAATATTTAAACTAAACTTTGTGTTGCTTCTTCTTGCACAGCAAAACTTTAAGGCTAAAGGGTAGCACAAGATTTGCGATGTCTTGGAGGTAATGCTGTCTTAATGCGAACAAAAGACCTTGCCCTACTTGCCTTATTATTTAAGTAAAATTTTTCTTCTCCACAGCTTCAGTGAGACTTTGGTGTATGATTCCGAAGTTAGCTTCCACACCAAACAGCTTTATTTTAGGGGCAGAAAGTTGTGTATAGGGTAGGCTAAGGCTTTTTGGGTTTTTCTTATTGTTTCCCATCAGTCCATCCAGGTAAGGGTCTGTTAACGGGCAAGTGGTCCCTGCAGTCCAAGCCAGTTGGCTTTAGAGCAGTGATTTTACATCCTACGTACCACTGCCCCGGATCTACCATGCCTAAAGATGGGTACTTTTGGAAAACAAGTGTGTATATTTTTTTCTTTTCTTTTATTGGGCACAACTCTCATGCTTTTATTCACGCTCATAAGGCTTCTTTCTCTTTTTGGGATTTTTGTTGGGTAAGGGAAAACAAAAGAGATATCTGTTGTTTGGGCAGCTTTTTCCTTCTCCATACTCGTCTCTTAGCTGTTTGCGAGATTATTATTTTTCGAAAATTTTTGGATGGCAAGGCACAATCTTTTGTTTGTTTGAGACAGCATTATCAGAAAGATATGACAGAACTTGTAACTCGTTAAATATACAGAAAGTAAACTTTGCAAGAAGTCACATCAGGTTTTTATTATTATTATAGCAACTTTATACATATATAAGTATAGGGAATCATAAGCAAAAAATTTCAAAGTTTTCAAGACTTTTAGCAAGAAGGAAAAAGGTTGTGTAAGAAGTTATATGTACACTAAAAAGGTTATATGTACACTAATTGAATTGGATAGGACGAGGGGGATCAAAGGAGAAAAGTTTTGTACCTCCCTCACTGGTACATGGTACCCCCCCCCAAACTTACTCCACACTCTGTCCCAGAGTTGTGAAGTAGATGAGGTAAGGAAATGTTAATCAGTGAGGGTTAGATGATCAGCGCGCCTGGGCTAGATAAGAGCTCCCACACATATTCTCCTCTTTTGCTGTGATAGTCGATGTGGAGGAGCTGATCAGGCGTTGCCTCATTTGCCATCCATTCCAGGACGAAGATGTCGTAGTCGTTGGATAGTTGAATTTGCTGCGGGCTGCGGTGGCAGAACTGGAGTTCATGCCAGCTTCTTGCTTGCATTCCCAGGAAGTAGAGGCTAGGTACACTGTCTCTATCCTTCCTCCCCTTCTTTTCTCCATTATTAGATCTTTGAGAAACTTGGCGTATGTGGGCATTTCCTCCAAAGCGTCAAGGAAGGGGACTTCAAGATGCAGCTTCCTGATCGAGTCCATGAACCTTTCGTGCCGCTTTTTCAAATTTGCCTTGATCAGCTTGTACGGGAACGGTATCCTGGGAGCATAAGGATTCCTCCCACCAGATGGCTCATCGGACGGTCTCGGCGCAGGCTCTTGGGCTTCTGCAGGCCTACCTCTGCCTCCTGCTGGAATAGCATCCTTGGGCCCTTGCTCAGGTTTCGGTGGGGCTTCATCAGCGCGCTCTACCATCCTTCCTGATCTAAGCACTGCCATTACTGCAGTTTCAGGGTGAGGGAGCGTTTTTCCTGCAGGGTTCTTCATCAGAGCAGCCATATGAGACAGCCGTTGATCGACCTCCCATTGGCGCATCTGCAGACTCGCCATCTGGTGTTGCATGGAATTCAGAGATCCAGGGTTGGTAAACGTCCCCTGTACCAACTGGTTGATAATGGTGTCCTGTCTTTTTATGTAGGTGGAAAGCTGACCAACCCAATTGGGCCGGGTCGCCCTCTCGCTTTGGCTCTGACATTCGCCCTCAGAAAGGGGTTTCTCACAACGAGGCATGGTATCAAGGCTCGGTGGAGCAGGTTACAGCTTTGCAGGGTACCTGAAATATCACGAGAAATCAAGTTAGAACACAGAGTTATTTGGTTCCGTCAAAGAATAATGCTTAAAGAAAAAGAAAAAGAGGTGCTGTCAAGCCTATTTCTAAGCTTGAGGCACGGGAGTGTAGTTAGTGGCTTCGGATTCGTCAACAGTGCCATTTGCCTTATCCCCGGCAACGGCGCCAGAAAGTTGACCGGCCTAAATCGCGCGTCCTAAAATTGGAGGCGTATTTGAGGTAGTCGAGCCTTCACATTTATAACCCGAATCCTTCTAGGCCCCCGCAACTTTGTTTACGGGGTCAAAGTAGTCATACGGGGTCGAACACAGGGACAAGGTGGGTCGTGTTGATGACTCTGAATCGACACTCTACACTCCGGTGGGTATAAAGAGATATTAAAGTTCCCCGAAGGGGAACAACAAGCTGTCACGATTAAATCAAAGAAAACTATCTCCAACTGGAGTTATAAGAAAGATTAAGATTTTGTCATTTAGCAGTTTTTAGGAATTTTCATGCAACAGAAAATAGAAAGATAAACTGCAGTTTAAGGCGTAATGCAAGGGATAAGACTTCAGTAAGACAAGCGGTAGCAGTAACACCCTGCACCCCTCCTCTCAGAGCGGGTGCCTCTAACCAAGCTTCAACACCCCTCTCGAGGTTGTTGGGCTCAAGTTAGAGTGGAATGATACTAAAACAACTCCGTTCCGGGCACTCTCGTACTCCAGAACCGGACCAAACACTAGAGCCACAACCCAACTCTCAAAGTAGTTGCGACGGGAAAGACGATTCGGTAGCTAAGCGAAATGCGATCCAAAACATGCAAGCTAGAGTTCAGATATCCAACACAACAATTACCCAATTATAAGGCACCAAGCATTAAACAAATAGCAATTTAGCATTTCTATTTCCATAAGCAATAAGGGTCTTAATACAATGCATAAGCTAAGAATTTAAATAACAGAATTAAAGATAGATGTCGCCTTCTTGATGTAGAAGAACGACAGACTACTGTAGCTCTCCTGCCCGATACCGGTCAGGAGCCGAGCCCGATACGGCAGTGTCGGGCGGCACCCCCTCTCGGGAAGCGCCGACTGACGACTGACTGTATCGCTCAAGGACCCTGGCCGATACGCTCATGTCGGGCGGCACGCATGACGGGTGGAGCGTATCGGGTTCGATATCGTGTCGGGCAAAGAGCTACGAGTCTACTGTCGGGCACTCGTGTCGCTCATCTTCACTAGCCGATATCGGCCCACAGTGTCGCCCGAGGCAACACTAAGTGAACCATCCCTTCCCTCTCGGGATGAGGGAAAGCTCACCTAGTGTCACCCGGCACAAGCACTGGGGCGCGATACTCTTGCTCTCACAGCTTCCTTCGAAGGTGGCTCTCGAACTTCCGGACTGTCTTTTCCGAATTCTCTCGACTTTTCCGACCTATCCGACCTTGCGGACGGTTCGTCTGTCCGACCCCTTGTAGCTGCTATTTATATGCGGCGGTCGAAGGAGTTATGGTGCTGGAAACGCCATGTAGCTCCCTTATACGCCGGTCGATGGATGTGGATGGCCGATACAGGTATGTCTCGGCGCGAGGCGCTGGCTATCGGTCACGTGGCTGGCGGCACGCCTGCCGGTGGGTGGCTGTATCGCCCGACGAGTTTGGTCGTCGATGCGGCTTTGGCTCCCTGTCGGGTAGACGGTATGTCGGCCAACACGTTCTCCTTGCGCAGCGCCCTTCTCCGCCGATCATTCTCATGTCGCCCAGCCCCTGTCGGGCTGGGTTGTATCGGGCGTCAGGAAGGTCGAGATGGGCTTAGACTTATTGTGGGCCGGAATCGGCCTTATTGCACAAAAATGAGGAAAACTCTGTAGAAGATAGGAAAAATTGGAATAAGAGCGTTGCTTGGCCAATTATTGCAAAAATGCTAATAAAATAGAGGAAAATAGCAGAAAAGGGTAGTTTTGGTAACAGAATAAAGGGCAAAAACGTCACAAAATTTGGTGTTATCAGAGGACAACGTCAACAAGCAGTCCATGACAAGAGGAGTTGTTGAAGAAGACGACGTGGCTGCAGTCTGTGGTGCATACCAGGAGGTCCAGCAGTCATACGAGTCCTAGTACAACTAGGATTCAGAGTTGCACATCTACAATGATGAGGATTGTTGCTGGATTTGCTCCAGGACCAAGTATATCCCATAAACCATCCTTCCTGCATTATAATTATTGACATGATCTATTGTTTATGGAGAATATGGTAATAAAATTTCAAATTTCGTTGCCTACTATGTACCATATTTCCCTGAACCATCATCATAGTAGATGATATAGGTGCAACCATGGTGTGTGTAGGCATGTCTTTGTGCTAGAAACAATGGTGTCCAATGCAATAGTAAGATCACTCCTTGACTTTTGTTAGTGGTGGTCTTGAAGGTGTCATTTCCTCCTTTGTAGACTCATATATTACTATATAAGGAGTCGAAGGTGGTTGATGATGATGGAGATTGTCGTCAATGGTGAAGGGTTGCCTTCAGGCATGCCTCTTTCAATGTAACATACTGAAACCTAAAAGTATATCCTAACATTCTCCTTAAACTTCCTTTTCCTGTAAGAAGGAATTTGATCCCCCCTGGCCAAAATTTGATGGTGATGTTTGTCTTAATTTTACATAGAACCTAAATAGTATGAATATGTGGGGGTTTATGTGAATAAATATGTTTAAATGTTTGTTATGTGTGGGAATATGCCTAGAACATTTGTTTAGATAATAATTTGATAATGCTATATATTAAATAACATGGTTGCCTTTGTTGAAATAATGATAGGTGAATATTAATCAAAATGATTATTCTAATAAACTATGCCTTATCTTATGTAAATGTTTAAATCATTTAAAATGGTTAACCGACATAATGGCAACCAAATTAGTAACATTTAAGTTAAATTTGAAGATTTTCTCATTTGTCAACTTTAAATTGCATCAAGAATGACCTCTGAATTGGTAGGGTGATTGAATGTCTTAGTTAGCCTAAAACATAATGTATTATTTTATTATATCATATAATGACTAACATACTCTCTCCTCAATTTTGGTGATGAAATTATTTGGGAATAAATAACGGTGTAAGAAATAGCTTATGTATTCATATAAATCAAGACATTTAAATTCATTAACTCATTATAATATCTTTGAAACATTTTACATGGGTAAGATCTTATATATTTTAGTCTTCCTAAAAATATTAGAGGTTTGAATTAACTTTTATACCTATCTAGTGACCTAAAAAGACTATATTGACACTAACTTATTAAATACTCTAAAATAATCAAAATTATGAGATTAGCAATTTATCTAAGGAGTCTATATTTTGCTCACCTCTTTCTTAATTTTCATCTCATTTGAAGCTTGTTTGACCATTATTTTAATTAGTTGGATGTGCATGTTAAAAATAGCTTTTATTTATTACAATTATCAAAGTCCATCAGTAAAATAATAATCTCCCATGTAACATCCCCTCCCCTACAAGTTCGCACCCTTCTCCTGGTTGTGCTCCCTGTGTGTGACATAGGCAGTCGTCACTAGCTAGTAACCTCCATTGTTGCTCCTTCTCCCCTCCTCTTTCCTTCTCTTCCTTTTCCTTTTCTCCCTCGCCCCCCTTCTATTTCTTCTTCTCCTTTCCTCCTCCATGTTATCCTTAACCTACCTTCTCCATCCTCCATTGTGGCCACCACGGTGTCAAGAAAGAGTTCTATCATCACCTACTATGGTGGCCAACAATGACCCCAACAACCCCTTAACATTGACGCCCCACCCTACTCTGGCTTCTTCTTTCTCCATACATCACTAGACAAGGCCTCAAGTAACCTCTGCCTGCTCCAGTTGCACCACTATGTGATTATCTCCCTTCTTCTCCTACCTTTGGTCTCTTTCACCCAAGCACGGATGTATGGCACTAATGGGAACTCCTACTTCTTCTCTCCTTCCTATTCTCACTGCTAGCACCAAAGCTTCCCTTGAAGCAACCTGTTGGAGCATCAATGTGTTGGATCCTATATGGGTGATTAGATGCTCTACAAGGAGGGGTGAATAGAGCTTAATGCACTTAAATAAAATTCATTAGACCTTCAAAATATATCACAAGATAAGGTTGCTAAATAGGAAATTTGAGTGCAACTAAACAAGCATAACAAGGATGAGAGAGATTGAGCAAACACAAGTAGACAAGCTATTTAGAGTGGTTCCACATTTCAAACTAGAAGTGAGTCAGTCCACTTACCTAGAGAGGTCACCCTCTAGGATTTCTTAACCTTGCACCTTCATTATATTCATTATAAGAGATACAATGCATGACCAACCAAAGGACTTACCTATCCAATACAGAGAGTCTTCAACCTTACCAAGGACTTACCCACTTTGCAATGAGTCTTCGACCTTCACCAAGGACTTACCCACTCTTGCACAAGTCTTCAGCCTTGCAGGGATTACCCACTCTTCTTGGATCTTCAGCATTTGACTTCACCTTCACTCGGAGAAGCTTCCACCAAGGACTTACCCACTTGAGCAAGGAGTCTTCTGCCTTCACCAAGGGCTTACCCACTCTTGCTCCAAGTCTTCATCCTTGATCTTCACCAAGGGACGCCTTCCCTTATTCTTCTTCACCTCTCTTAGACAATAGAGAGAACCTTCATCTTCATGGTTAAAATGAGAGATAGGGATGTGGTGGAAGTGAAAGCCTCACAAGATATACATGTAGGACTAACTCTCTTACATATTTCCTACTCACTCTAATGAATGTAGCAAGTGATTAAGCTTAGAGAGAGAGGAGGCTGTAGGAAGCACTCAACTATAGAATAGGAACCTCACATAGAGTTTTACATTGAATTCTCAACCTTGGAATGAAGCCCAAGGGGTCCTATTTATAGATGGGGATGCCTCTTAGCCTTTGGGAACATTTAAGAATGAAAACTAGCCATTTTGTGGCTTGCAACGGATATATATTTTCACTTGTTGCAACTCCACAACGGCTAGAAATACTTTTCTGTACTTTTTCATACAGTGCAATCGGTCGAGTTTCTATAAAGGTAACTCGATCGATCCCACTAAAATATAAGACCAATTTAGGCCATCGGTCGAGTTTGTCCTGGGGTAACTCGACCGATTCACTTAAATTAGTTTCGGTCAGTAGAGGGATCGGTCGAGTTCTGCAAAGTGTAAACTCGACCGATCAAAAGTCATTTTCAAGATCCAATCAGGATCAGTCGAGTTTGCAACTCGGCCGATGAACAACCTGATGTGAATTTTAAAAATGTCTTTTGAGTGCTTAAACATTTGATCTAAGTGCTCCTAATTTTTTCCAAGCTTAATTACAAGTCATACAATCATTACAAGTGATTTACAACATGATTCTAATGGATTTACATCATATTACAAAAATGTGCACTTGTATTCACTTTGGCTTGTCTTTTCTCGAAGTTGAGATGTGCAAGTTAGGGCATTTGGAGTGTGTCTATTCCTAATCTGAAATCACTCAAGTAGAGACATTAGACACAATTAATTGGAATGGTTTAGTCATCATCAAAACAATGATTTAGTCAATTTATACCTTGAGTCAACATTCTCCCCCTTTTTGAAGATGACAAACAATTCCATAAATGTATTGAAAGCATATAAGTAAAGCATACCTTTGGAGAAACCTAGGGGTTTCAATAGAATTGAGTTCATATGCTCCCCCTCAATTGATGCTAGTGGAGTTCTCATACTCCCCCTCAATTGATGTTATTTCCCCTACATGGTTAGCTTTCATAACATTTATAGAACACTATGTCTTCTACTCATATATGTTCTATACATAAATGCTTTCTCCCATTATCCTTCTCCCCTTTACATGAACATGCTTCTCCTCTTCATGTAAGGCATTGTCTTCTCCCTATTTTGTCAAAAGAAGACATACCTTTCTCCCCCTTTGTCATTTCAAATAGTGGGGGTATGAAGAAATAAGAAACACCGCTTGTTAAGAGAAAGGAGATGACAAAAATTTATATAATGAGAGTAGAAGAGCACAAATAGGGTCTTGTCCAAGCATAGAATAAAAGCAAGTTAAAGCATGCACTTGAACAACCCAAAAAGTAAGATAAAGTGTTGTAGAAAAACAATAAAATGCAATTGTGACCCTCAAGATGATAGAATCTGCCCAAAAAGTATCAAGGCTCGTGGCAAAGCTATGAGCCTTGCTCAGAAGGTTGTTTCTGCATTAAAAAAACACTAGTCTTGCACCAAAAACTAAAACTGGAGCAAAATCTGCATGAAATCCAAAAAAATTTAAATTTCTACATATAATATAGATCGATGTATCCTGCATCACAATATTATGCAAGCAACTCAATATAGTAGATATGCAATTCAAGGAACACGCTTGAGCATGTATGAGACAAGATACAAGCATATCATATAGTGAGATACCACTAGATGAGCAAAGATACCAATTATAAACAAGGTTAGAACTACATGGATATGAACTACTAGTAGATTATATCACTGGTCATGACTACTAGTAGGATCTAGATCATAGCAAGAGATACCAAAAGATATACAAGATAAAGCAAGCTATGAGTAGATGTAGAGATATATCCACACAAAGAGATAAGAAATTTTAGAAGCATGAAAGGATATAACTCACATACAAATATGCATCATTACCAAAAGATGATTACCACTAAGAACCTCAAGGTTGTATCCAAACAAGATATACAACTAGATAGATGTAGCAAGTTAGAGTACAACGGAAGCAATTTTATACACAACCAAGAGATCCAAAGAGATCACATCAAAACCTACAAAACAACTAAAAGCAAGTAATTGTAAGATATAGATATACCAATTTAGAGCAATTAGAGAGATAGAGTTGTAAGAAAGATAGGAAATTTAAAGCATGGCAATATGCATATATAAAGGTACCAAATGAGAGTGCTAAAGAATAAGGCTATTGGTTGAGAAAATCTAGTTGAGAGGGAAATTCTCATTCAATAAGCCAAATGTATATTATATGCACAGTGTTGTCGGTCGAGTTCTGTGTATTGACAACTTGACCGATGACATCTGTTGGCAACAACCATTGGTGCCTATCGGTCGAGTTTCAAACAGGACAAACTCGACCGACAAAGCTTCTATCAAAAAGTACATATATTTCATAAAAACATATTTAAAGGCATGCTAAAAATACAAACCATATCCAAACATGTGTAAGCAAGTTAGTAATGCACTATAAAAGCATTTGAAATAGTTTTTGAGCAAGAGTGTGAAGAGAAACACAAAATGCCACTTTTGACTCAAAAACCATATGTATAGTGCACACTATCTTGACAAAAACAAGTTAGGATTGGTTATAAGCAAGAAAAACATTACCTTTGTGCTTACCATTTCTTTTCCACTTGTTTTCACCTCATACACATCTCACCTTTCTTCTTTCATGTGGATTGAGAAGTCACTTTGCAATTCAATAGATCAAGTCAATCCATTTGCAAGTACCTACAAGAAGAAAGATGAAATGGTCCCCAATCATGTTTTTGGGTCTGGAGGGGTTAGTTTAGCAACCCAAGTCCTATTGCTCTTGGGTGCTTTCCTAAAAGGACAACAAGTAGAATAATGACCAATTTCATTGCAATAGTTGCATGTGCCCATAGTCTTGGAACTAGAGGATTCTCCATGGAATATTGAAGGTCCTTTACCTTTGTTGTTCCTTTGACTACTATCATACCCCAAACCATGTCTACCAATTTGTTTAGTAGTATGGTGTAGGATATCATTAAGGCTCTTCTTACAAACTAAGAATCTTTGCAAAGAAGATCTCAAACTATGATTATCATGCATAAGAGAAGTAATAGTAGAAGACAAATGATTTATATTATCTCTAGCATGGAAAAGATCATTTTCTAAGCAAAGATATTTAGTAAAATAAGAATCTCTATCAATATGAAGAGCAACAACATTATTCTCTCTACTAGTAGAACTACAACAAGATTCAAGCACATTGATTTTAGAAAGCAAGGAGGCATTTTCTATTTCAAGCAAGGAAATCTTAGAAAGATAAACACCAATTTTAGATTCTAATCCTTGCAAAACAAAATCTTTGTCCTTGTTTTCAGATTTAAGAACATCAATATCATGCATGAGAGAATCAACAATTAAAGTATGCTCTTCATTTGAACTAGGCATAAGAGGTTGAGCTTCTAGAAATTTAATCTTATCAAGCAAACTAGCATTTTTAAGTTTAAGACAGTCTACTTGTCTAAGACAAGCATTTTTGTCATCAAGCAAGAATTAGCATGTTCAAGATCATCTAGTTCTACATGCATATTATCAACAATTCTAGCCAGCTTTTTCCTTTTCCTTTTAGAAGACTTAAGAAAGGCACAAGTATCATGAATAATAACAATCAAAGAGTCTTTATCTAAAGAGTTTAGATTTACCTCACTTGAGTCTTTACTTGTTGATGCCATGAGAGAAAAATGGCATTCTCCTTCTTCACTAGAGCTTGAGCTTGATCCTCCACTTGAATCTTCACTTGAGCTTGAGTTGGAGGAGTCACTTGAAATTAGGTGCCATTTCTCCTTTTTCATGTACTTCTCTTCTCTTTCCTTGCGATGATGGTTCTTCATGCCTTGTAGACAATCTATATTGAAGTGACCCTTCTTTCCACACTTGAGGCACCAGATGGAGGAGGAATTCTTGCCTTTGTAGATTCTACCCTTGGAGTACATGGCATCTTCTTCAACATGAGAGGATGGAGAGGCTTGTCCCATAATAGCTTCAATTTGAGCCTTCATTTAAACCTTCTTCATTCTCTTGAGTTCTTTCTCTTCTTATCTTTCTACTTCCTCCCTCTTGTCAAGTGTAACTTCATGTGCTTGTAGATTTCCAATGAGCTCTTCAATAGGAATATCCTTAAGAGACCTTGCTTCTTCAATCGAAGTCACCTTGGGTTCCCATCTCTTGGGGAGAGTTCTAAGTATCTTAGAGTTGATCTCTCCTCTACTCATAGGATATCCTAGAACAGTAAGACCATTCACAATGGTGTTGAGCCTTGAGTACATGTTGGCTATCTTCTCCTCCTTTCCCATCTTGAAGTTCTCAAGCAGCCCTTTGAGCATGTAGACTTTGCTTTCCTTTACTTGAGTTGTCTCCTCATAGGTTATGCATATCTTTCTTCATACCTCATAGGCCATCTCACAAGAAGAAATCATATTGAACTTGGTGGGGGCCATGGAGGCATAGAGGATGTGCATGGCTCTAGCATTCAAGGTAGCTTTCTTCAATGTAGCCTCATCCCATTCTTCAATCTTTGTCTTTGGTAGCTTGTATGGGTTGTTCACCATTTGCCACATCTCAAGACTTGATCCTTGTATGTAGAATTGAAGTTGTCTTCTCTAATAGATGAAATTTCTCCCATCAAAGATTGGAAGGTTAATCAAGTATCTCCCTCCTTGGTAGTCATCCATCTTCTCCTACTTGTGGAAGTATGCTTGGAGAAGACCCGCTCTGATACCAATTGTTGGATCCTAGATGGGTGATTAGATGATCTAGAGGGGGTGAATAGAGCTGAATGCACTTAAACAAAATTCATTAGACCTTCAAGATACATCACAAGATAAGGTTGCTAAATAGGAAATTTAAGTGCAACTAAACAAGCATAGCAAGGATGAGAGAGACACTTAGTCAAGAGAGAGAAACTTCATCTTCATGGTTGAAATGAGAGATAGGGATGTGGTGGAAGTGAGAGCCTCACAAGATATACATGTAGGACTATCTCTCTTACAGATTTCCTACTCACTCTAATGAATGTAGCAAGTGATTAAGCTTAGAGAGAAAGGAGGTTGTAGGAAGCACTCAACTATAGAATAGGAACCTCAACTAGAGTTTTGCATTGAATGCTCAACCTTGGAATGAAGCCCAAGGGGTCTTATTTATAGTTGGGGATGCCTCTTAGCCTTTGGGAACACTTAAGAACAAAAATTAGCTATTTTGTGGCTTGCAATGGATATATTTTTACTTGTTACAACTCCAAAACGGCTAGAAACATTTTTCTGCACTTTTCCATACAGTGCAATCGTTTGAGTTTCTATAAAGGTAACTCAACCGATCCCACTAAAAGACACGACCAATTTAGGCCAACGGTCGAGTTTGTCCTGGGGTAACTCGACCGATTCACTTAAATTAGTTTTTGTCAGTAGAGGGATCGATCGAGTTCTATGAAGTGTAAACTCAACCAATCAAAAGTCATTTTCAAGATCCAATCAGGATCGTTCGAGTTTGCAACTCGACCGATGAACAACCTGATGTGAATTTTCGAAAATGGATTTTGAGTGCTTATGCATTCAATCTAAGTGCTCCTGATTTTTTCCAATCTTAATTACAAGTCATACAATCATTACAAGTGATTTACAACATGATTCTAATGGATTTACATCATATTACAAAAACGTGTACTTGTATTGACTTTGACTTGTCTTTTCTCCAAGTTGAGATGTGTAAGTTAGGGTATTTGGAGTGTGTCTATACCTAATATGAAATCACTCAAGTAGAGCCATTAGACACAATTAATTGGAATGGTTTAGTCATCATCAAAATAAGGATTTAGTCAATTTAGACCTTGAGTCAACACAATGGAGCACCAACATGGAGATCTTTGATGTTGACATCAGCGGACTCAACTGGGTTGTTTAGACTCTAGGGTCATGACCCAAATCAGTAGAGGGGTCTCAAGACAGGACACCTGAATACTGAATAATTATCTTCCATGTATCCTCTACCGTCTGAATGAACTAAAATGTCAATCCATGTTTCCTAGAGCCATCATTCCTAGTTTGAATTGCCTTTGACCCTACATTTAAATCATGGATTTCAAGGCAAGGCTTTGGGTTTATTGTTTCATACTATACTATCTCTGCCTCCCTTGAGGTGTTTTTGGAATGATGCACTTTGAGATCCCTAATGCACTAATCATAGGTTGTGCCCTAGGCATTCCATCTGTCCTTGTTTATACCATCATGAGGAGTGTGTTTGTGAATCACAAACACTTCTTTTTTAGTTTCTTATTTCGTTCAAGTTTTAGTTGTTTATCATCCACCTTTTACTGTGGTCCCAAGTTTTCATTTCTTTATTCAAGGATGTTGCTGGTTTAACATCTGGTTTTAACGACCTAGTTTTATCTCATTTTGTTTCCCCCCAATTTTTTCAAGTTTCACAGACCTCCTCCATTTGTCCTACGGGGTCTTACCTCTGCCATTGTCTTCTGAGTTTCACATTTTCCCTTCCTAGGTGAAGCATGCATGAATTAATATCTACGGATCAACTCCTATCTACATGTTTGTCTCTATTAACATACTTAAATTTTTCTTGAATGATCAAGCGGGATGATTACTCATATTATCCCGAGTCGTATTGTTTTTATCATGCATGCTAATAGTTAGTAACTTGGTCATAGTTGCAATGCCCATTTTATAGGACATGTCCTATAGAAACGTAATATGATCCAATAGGATTGTGTTATAGCGTACACATGGTGTTTTTCTTTCCTTATTTTTTTAGGCAGTTGGGTTTTAAAGAGGAGTGAGAAGGAGATAATTTTCTTTGATTGGTTGTCCTATAGAATAAGTATAAGACACATCCTATTCTACCGGCTACCCCATAGTTGATGTCATGCTGGTTTTATATGGGGATAAATAATTGCATTATCACATCATATATTAATTAATACATCATGTAGGGCATATTAACCATTTGGGTCTTTTGTGTTCGAACCTCATTTTGTCGCACATGTTACAATTTCATCGAAAATGACCAATTCAACCTATTCTTGTATAAAAGTTAGTAAGTCAATGCAAGGCCCAGTCTTTTGTCATGGTTTCTGAATAATGGATTAGTAATTATGTTTATCTTAGGAAAACCATAAATCTTAATTGGGACATCAAGACAATAACATAATGTGAAATCATAAAATTGTTAGTACATGTGTGTAAATTGATTCCAATTGTAATATACTAAATTTTAGGATTTGAATAGTTAATATAAAGATGGTCATGAATTGTGTAAAATTGTTATTAGGTTCTTTGAAACATTGATTGGACCCATCATGGACCTAGGGTTTGTCCTTGGACTTTTTAGACAACAATATGAGGATGTGCAACCCCCTATTATGTTGGGCATTTATATGACTATGAACCTAAATTTCATTAATGAGGCATTCTCTTGTATAAACTTCTTATTGAGGATCTGATTAATTTTTTATTGTATATTATTCTTGTTGATTTGAGTTTATAAGCCACTGAAATGTTATCATTAAATGTTACAAAAAGCTCTTGAATGTGATATTGACTAAACATTATTGTCTTGTCACTCTACTATGTGTGCATAGTTTTCATATTGGTTTATCTACTTTAGATGCTTGCATAACCAATAGGACATGCACTCTCCATTTGGAGTGTGTCTTTTCCACCCTTATTATATATTTGGACATATCTTCTCTTCCATGGGTGTGTCTACTCCTCGCTCTTGAGGCCAATGATCCAGTGGTGCTTTGGCCCTATGTAGGTAGATTAAGTCTATAATATATATGCATGCACTATTTTATTTTGTGAATTGTGTAATGTTTTAATCGCAAGATTCGTATTTATCTCAGTTTCTAATCTTATGTTTAAAATGAATCATCCTTTTGATAACACCTCTCTTGACCTTACCTAAATTAAGTTATCCCCCTCTTATGGGAACACCCTCTTTTGTACATATAATTCTTGAAATGCCCAAATATTTAATATTGATGGACATATGCCAGTTTTTGTTGACGCATACCCTTTGTTTCATATTTTTTGGATGTTTGTTCCCAAAACCACCCAGTTATAGGTGATTTGAGGGACATGGACACATGAAGATCATATACATGAAGTTGTCTTGATGATAGCTTGGAACATCCAGGTTTCCCTCTGCGACTGGTCTTATGTAAAAAAAGTGACAGTTTTTTACTTTATAATACCACTCATAGGGTGAGAAATGTTCATAGATGATTTACCTTGTAACTTGGTAAATAGTTATCTACAACTTCTTATTAATCATTATGCTATGTGTTGCATACCATTGAGAAATAAAAATGAAATACTTATTTCCTTTATACATTGTAGTATGTCTAGAAATGGATGGTTTTATTACTCAATTTAGTAAGGAGTGGATCCCATGTCGGGTCCCACTCCTTACATTCGAGGTCATCTACTTAGAGCCTTAGTGGAGGTGGGACATTGTCGGTTGATGTGGTTATCAACTAATGGAAGCCTCTCATACAAAATGGAGATGGATGTTGAGTATGGATTGCGGCAACCTGATGATGTCTAGAATGGAGTCCTTTTTCGTCGAGACTAAGACTTGTACATATAGCCCATAGTTTAGGAAGACTAAGTGAAAGTTAATTCTAAATAAAAAGATAAATTTAAACCCAAAACTAGACTAAAAGTGTGACTAAAACTAGGATGAATATGTATTCATCAGTAGGTTAAGCATACATGAATTGTCCAAATACAACCCGTTATGAATCTATAGTGTACTCAAACACACAAATATATATATATAAGGAACCTCTTCCCTTGAAAAGCATTATGTACAATTTCCTCTAGTTCTTGAATGGTGCAAGTTGGATATCTAATAACTATGGGGGTAATGGGATATCTACATACATGTTTCTTTTAAGTAGTGGTGCAATCACATGGAATTTCAAGAAGTAAACTATATTTTCTAGGTCCATATTTGAGGTTGAGTTGTGTGCCTTATATGAAAGTAACATGGAAACTGGATGGTATATGGACTTATCTCCCGCTTACATATGGTAAAATAAACACTTTTTGCAATATTAATTTTTTGTCATAGAATGAAAACCATTTTCCAAGCTTAGGAGTTCCAAGTACAATTAAAAATAAAGGAGACGCATCAAAATAAGAGTAAAGTATGTAACAAAGTTTGTGTCTAATGTGGTTTTTGACTACATTAGAACTAAAGACAATACAATTCATTCTTTCACTAAGGGACTTCCTATATCCCTAGTAGATAATTCTAGGTTAGGGATGAGACTGAATCATGTAAACTACTCACACATGGAAACAACTCAACATAACTGAGTGGGTATCCTAAAAAATTAGCTCAACATGGTAACAACAATTTAACGGGTGAACCATTGATTCTTAAGTTAGAATTGATTCTTATGATTCCATGTATGTCCCCATAAAATTTGTAAGTCTCATGCACTGCAAATAAGTAAGAGAGTTTTTCTATGAGTGGTATCAAGTCTTAGAAGAGGATATTAGCTGTATATCTATGGAGGTGCCCAACAAATTGATTGATGTTGTGACACCAAAATAGGGGAATCGTATACATCTGAACATAATGATGATAAGAGATAACTATGTATGGTCATTATTGCATCATACTACACATCACTTCCATCACATTTATTGTTTTTTACAAATGTGAACCTTCACAAGTAAGTTTTAAGTTCAAGACATATGTTCATGTATTCCACGTGAGGGTAATATTGGATAATTTAGGACGGCAAGGTACCATTTCTAAGTAAAATAATATGATAGTATTTTTGGTGGGCACTTTACTATTAGACTTTGTAGGGGGTTGTTTGGACAAAGAATCTAATAGTACAAGCCAAATTTCAGTGTGAGTAATGTGTTTTCAGGTAAAGGAGACTCTTTAGTCCCTCATTTCCTAAAACTAAAGTGGGACCAACCTTTTATGTGGAAAGGTTTGAGAGCATTTGTTCATAAGGACTAGATTAGGGAATGGTGGACCACACACATGCATACACGCGACATCAAACCATGTTGGTTTGGTCTCCAAACTCAGGACTAGAGGAATGATATTAACTATATGATTTCTTTTACACAACAATGTAAATGGTTTTTTCCACAAACTAGAATCGTATTTGACATGTATTTGAGTAGTTGAAATTGTGTTCAAGTGTTTTATTGGACCAGTTTAAACTATTTCCAGTGATTTATTCCACCAGTTGAATTTTTTTCTAATACCTAGTGCATTTTAAGACCTATATTCGATCAATTAAAATTGTACTTGAGGAGTTACAAAATCTGGTCTTACATGTTGTTAGATATAAGTTGTATTTGATTGACTATGAACCTAACAAACACACAATTAATTGGTTGATGATATTTATTTGGGAATGTGTAAAATGTCAGAGATAAAAAGATAGTTTGGCCGGGTACTTAAATATGCCCCTCTGATGATTTGGACAAATATATGATGTTGTGGCGATGATTACTAACATCGTATTCCTCTTATTGTTATTATATTCTATCATCATTGATGGTGTTGATTGATCGGGTCGATATGATTGAGGTATTGTTCAAAGTTTGTTTGTGACAAGGTATGTGTCTTGAAGGTGAGAATGTGTCTATCATGGGGAAGAAAGCATATGCACCTATTTACACCATTAGCAGGGCACCATTTTTTCTTAAGATAGGTATATTGTATATGCTACAATGTAGGATAAGTCAATTATTTTTGTTGACACAATCTTTTACTACTTGGTTTTATGTTTCCTCTTGAATCATGCCTTAGATTCTTGTATGTTAGTTGTCTCTTTTTTAATATTTTGCTAATTTTTCATGGTATACGATCATTATTTTCAACATTTCCATGTGGACAAAGTAATAAATTTCACTTAATATTCCACATAGAAAAATAATTTTACCTATCAAGATGTTAATCAAATAACATTTTAAATCTCCCACAACTACCCACCCCACGATTCATGCATATTAAACAACCTTAAAGAATGTATACATAAACTAGTAAGCATATATGTTCTGACACATGTAAAAAATTAAAAAAAAAATCTTTGCTAAGGATTTTATTTTACAAATACATTATGTTACATTTTTATAGTAAGTTAATTTTGTGAAGTAATTAAGATCACCAGTATGTCTTACAAATTTTTATGAAATTATATCTCATATTCAAAAATATTTTTATTTATGTTTATGTTGTGTTATCTATCTATAAATAATGAGAACACTATGTTGTGTTTATTAACATTTTATATATTTCATATGTAAGATAAAGAAAGATAGATTATTTATTTTAATATATAAGTAACACTTCACGAACATTATCTACATGTAAGTATGAAATGTATTGTTTTGTAGAAATCATACAATCTACTTCTAGTCAACATATATGTGAATAAATAATGTCATTTTATAAGATTGGTTATTATCACTCATCTCTATGTTAAATTTTAACATATGCTAACAATATTTGGTTATATATAAGGAAATTTTTTGGACCATTTAAGCTTTTGGATTTTTGTGTCCATTTATCTCTTTCACCTTACTTCTATATCTATATAGAATGTGCCTCATTAGGTCTTATTTAGAGACTTGAAAATAAAATTTGGGATATATGTTATGGGACATAAACCACTAAACATGACAAAGCACTTTTCAATAAAAACACTAATAAATAGAAATAATTTTATGGATTCTAATTACTAAACAATGTGTTTCATAGTGCTAAAAATAACTTAGAAATACAATATCCTTGCAAAACAACATGATTATAATAATTTAGCAAACAAAATTGACATATATTGGCTTAAGCATTAGCTTTGTTAGGAACAGAGGTTCAACATAATGTTCTTATTATAGGACCATTATGATTATATTGTAGCATAAGGCTTGATGCCACTACAAGGATCAATAGTCAATGTATATGAGCTAATGTGAATGTAATATTAAATGATTCTTTACTTGAACTGTTAACCTTTTAAACAACATGAAATGAATTTTTAAGATAACCACTTTAGTATCAATAATACCTTCACGAATCTCTTGATGATATGTTATAAAGCATTGATCTTGAGTCTAGTTTGTCAATGTTTATTGCCATTTAGCCTATGGAATAGTATATGGGGTGGAGGCTATAAGTGGTCACAATACAAAGCATAACAAAGACCTCTGAAATGTTCAAGCATGGAATGGATAAACAAGTTGAGGTGTCAGAATACCCTTCTGGGCAAGAGAAACAGGGGGTTTCAATTCTCTCTCACAGCCTAAAATGTGAGTGTGTTGTGTTTCATGAAGTTGACCTTTTGGATGATGTATGATGGAATATATAGGGTAGGAGAGGACCAACGATCCTTTTTGGTTTCACAAAAATGAATTTCAACCATCCATCACAGTTGATGGAGGTTTTGATAGACTATTTTAGAAGAAAACCAGTTTAGGTATAAATAAAAGTTTTCTAACAAAAACATATATCCTGTTACATGAAAATTATAGGATGAAATGAAAAAAAAAATTATTATAGTCTCACACTTGGTCGATAGGAATATCCATTAATGTCACCATTTACGATCATAAGAAGAACATTATATGCTAATACACCTCTTAAGTTAGTTTCATAAATGTCTTTGAGTAATTAAGTTTCTAAAAGAGTCATAACATCACACATCATTTCTTAACATGATTACTTCCATGTACCATTTTAGTAACAACTACCACAGATAGACCAAAGTAGGTGAGTTACATAATGGTCACATAAAATATTTTGTTAATATATTGTTTTAAAAACTCATCCAATTATAAAAGTGTACATAATGAAATAATATAATTAATATATATTAGATGTCAAGTTTCTTAAAGATCTCAATAGAAGTAAAATGTATGTCAAGAAAATATATACAAAAAATGTTTCATTAAGAACTATAATCAAGGCCCTTATTATATGTGTCCTTTTAAGTCTTTGAAGGTAGTCCTTATATATACATGTCTACAACCATAAGGTATATCCCTATATGTTCTATCATAAAATTGTATAATTGTTTTCTTGATAAATATTTTAGTTCCATGTATCTTAAATACATAGATATCATGGCGTACTTGGAGAATTATATTCCATCTTATTGGTTACAATGAAAAGTTGGTTTGGACATTAAACTCATATTTCTAAACTAAAAGACAAAATCAGACATTCATATCCCCTATTCTGAAGCCTTGTAGGATGCCACATACTTAGCCTCTATGTTGAATAGATAAAGGAACTCTATTTTTTGCTTTTTCATGAAATTACACCTCCACATAAGAGAAACAAATCTAAGAGTGCAATTTTTGGTGTCTGGATAGCCCTAAAAAACTAAATTAGAATAATTGGTCACGTGTAGGTGTCCTAATTTTCTATATGTGAGCATGAAGTTTAGTGTTCTCTTTATGTACCTCTTTATTTGCACTTTCCTGTGAGCAATTCACAGGATATTTTGAAATATATCCAACACACAAACAACACAAATAATTAAGGTCTTGTATACACTTCTGCATATGTCAAACTCCCCACAAGGAACATAAGGATATTTAGCCATTTCCTTACATTCCAATTTGTTTTAGGGGCATTATTTAAGTCAAGTTTGTCACCTTTATACAATGGCATAGGACTACAATAACATTCTAGCCAAGCCATATATATAGAATGTTATCAATATATGTGTTTTGAGATCGGAAAATACCAAGTGATTTCATAAAGTATTTCTATTCTAATCACATAGGATGTCTCACCCATATCTTTAATTTCAAAGTACTTAGAGACACAAGTCTTGGTTTCATGTAATAAATTAAGGTCGCCACCGGACAACAAAATTTCATCAACATACATAACCAAAATTATGAACTTACTCCCACATATCTTGAGATATATGCAATGGTCAATTATGATTTCTTTGAGACCGAAATCAAAAATGAAATCATCAAGGTACTGTTTCCTTGAGTCTTGTTTTAGTCCATATAGTGATTTCTAGGACCATGTCTCCCAACATTAATTATGAAGACTATAGGTTGATGCATGTGGATTTCTTCTTGTAAGTCTCCCACAAAAAGATAGTTGTGTAGTGTTTTAGGAAAAGAGGTACAACAGAAACACATAAAAATTCACAACAAAAATCTTAGCCAATAAATCGTATGTAGCCATAAAATGTTGGTATATTAAATACATAAGGGGTATCGAATATACCTTAGTTCACACTAGTTGTCCGTGTTTAATGTTGTTGTAAATTCACACTTTTAAATTTGTATCTAAGATTGGTGTTGTTGTTGTCACCCTTACAACAACACCTTGTCTTCTCCTTGGATAAGTATCTTGTCCCCAAGCCTCCATTTAAGGGAATCATCCTCTATATTGCCTATGTAGATATGAGAACTTTTGGTGCACCACCTTGGTCACCAAGAAGAAGTGAAACTCAAAGTTGTTGATGTGCTAGAATTATTTGTCCACCTTCTCTTATTGTAAGTTGTTATCCTTAGGATGAGTTTTTCTCTCTCTAAGAGGAATATTTTTATACAACTTGTGTCTCAATGTGTTTCTGCCTTTAGAAGTCCACCTGTTTACATAGGAGAGTCATGTACTTGGATTTCCCAATAATCTGATCACTTTCCTAATCAGAACTCAACATAGAATTAAATTAGGAATATTGATATTCCAGTCGACCGATTCATTTAGCCAGTCAATCAAATGGTACTAGTTGGGTTACCCAGAAGATTGGTTGGCTTGACCAGTCAACTTATGTGTGTGAACATGTAGGTTCCACATTTCATTAGTACTAATGTCAAAAACCTCAAAGAGAGGTATCTAGCAACATGTTGTTGCTTTCCAAATAATTGGAATAAGTTGTGATCTATGTTACCATGACCATATAATCCTTTTGTAACATATATCTATATTGAAACTAAGGCATGGAGTTGTCATTTTCTTAACATTCAATCTATGTTTCTTCAACTAGAGAGTATTCTTGTGATTGTGTGATCTCAGTTTCATAATTTGACTCACATGAGCATGGCCATGCATTTCATAGTCTCACTTATCAGGTGACCAGGATATCACTCCAACAGGACATATACACTTACATCACTCACAATAATCTATAGTCTCACAATGTACTCAATCACTACCTATATGGAAACCCTTATTCATAGTGTTTTTAAGTAGTGTTAAAGTACACATAAGAACATGTGATTATTGTGGTGATTTCATGTAGAAAGATTGCAATTATCATTGTTATATTCAGATATAAATCTGATTGCCACAATATCACTTCCATATGTCATTCTCAAAGTGGGTCTAACTAGTAGAACTTGTTCTCTAACAAGGATCCATGTATTTGAATCGATATCCATATCATGCATGACTAAAGGGACATAGTCATCATTCAACATACAACTAGTCTTATGTACCTATAGTATCAGCAATAACAACTTACTAGGGTTGTAACAATAATGAATACTCTTGAGTAGGGGTGGCAATCAGGTTCAGGTTAAACGAGTTTTATTTTG
Source organism: Alisma plantago-aquatica (assembly GCA_963693085.1). Taxonomy (NCBI): domain Eukaryota; kingdom Viridiplantae; phylum Streptophyta; class Magnoliopsida; order Alismatales; family Alismataceae; genus Alisma; species Alisma plantago-aquatica. Next base: position 1,111,749,151 of record OY856411.1, read on the forward strand.
GGTCATTTCAGGTCATGACTTTTTTGCTATACCATAAACTTGTAAAAGATGGATTTTCAGGTCGAAACCCTTGACCCTAACCCGACACCTAAATAATTTCGAGTCTATCATATATGACCTATAAATCCAATACCAAGAGAATAATTTTAAATATATATATATATATATATATATATATATATATATATATATGATTTCTCTAATCATTGATAATTTCTAAGTGTAATTAACAAATTTCATTATTGTAAATTTACAATGTTATTGAGAAACACATATAAAGCCTATTGTAATTTGTTTGCGATTTTTAAAAACAAATTCATAATATAATCAGTATAATAAATCATTCAAATCAATACAAAACCATGTAGAATTTCCAACATAAACTTCATAATTGATGGATTAGTAATTTAATAAGTCATTGAGTGTCTTAAAGTATAGTACTTGTAGTTTTATTTGAAAATATAATAGTGAATTTTAGGTCAATCATGTCAATTCGGGTCTAACGTCCAAATTTGGACCCGGTCCTAAATTAATTTTGGGTTCTTCGGGTTCGTGTCAATTTTGGGTTGGGTCGAAAAACCTTAAACCCTAAACCCACTTAAAGTTTTGGGTTCGGGTCAGGTCTTGTTTTGCCAACCCTACTCTTGAGTATACATTTGATCTCATTTTATATCCTCAACCAAACCATATATCATTGAGTCAAAATATTCTTAGGAAATTATCATATTTATTCATTATCTCAATACTTAAACAAATATACTAAGTGGAATTGCCTTTTATTACTAATGAAATCATGTAAATGTATCCAATATGGAAATCATCACATAATGTCTTTTAGGACATACATTCAACTCTATCCCACTTGCACTAGAGACAATCACTCATGTGTTAAATTCTAAGTGATTTAACATGACCATCATGCTTCTTCTATGTATGTGTTTTTGTCAATGTATTATCAATGTTTATTTCAGTTGGAACTCTATAAATATCTACATTTCCTCATTATACACTTTTGCATATGAGATAATATCACCATAGTATGTGGTTGGAATCATGATGTGATCTGAGTTCTTTAGCATGTGCAATGGCTCCATTGATGTGATAGTAAAGATCTAATATGTCCTTAATGGTTGGAATCACCCTGAGTTCATTGATGAACTTCTTGATTTGTACATATTCCTTTTCTACATTGGAAGTAGAGATATACTCCGCTTCTATTGTAGAGTTGGCCACTATCTCTTCCTTGGAACTTTTCTAGTTTACAACTCTATCATTTAGGCAAAACAAGAGTCATGATTGCAAGTCATAATTATCCTTGTCAGTTTTGAAGCTTGCACCAGTGTAACCCTTTACAATTAGCTCTTCTTCACCTCCATATGTGAAGAATTGATCCTTTTATATTCTTAGGTACTTTAAGATAGTCTTCATGACAATCCAGTGACTTTCATTGAGATATTTGGGTGTGTACATAACATTGTATACATGAAAGGTCCAACTATAGATGTAGATGAAATTTTACTCACTAGGACACTGGTGTCTAGAGAGACTTATTCCATGAGAAACGTTTAAGTTTCCTCTCTTAAAATCATGCATGTTCAACCTCTTAGGCACCTTGTCAAAGTATGTACTCTACCTTAGGCCAAGAAACCTTCTAGATCTATCTTTATATATCTTGATTCCTAGACTATAGGACTTTGCTTTGGTCCTTCATGGAGAAGGTGTTTGCCACTTAATCAGTTGTAGAGCAGGTATGTCACTTCTCATCAATTGTATATCATCTAGATACAATATGAGAAATACAAGTACGCTCCCATTAACCTTCTTGTTAAAACAAGGTTTGTCTTCATTTTTAATAAATCGAGACTCTTTAAGTGTCTCATCAAAATGAAGATGCTAGCTTTTAAATGCTTTCTTCAAACCATAGATTAACCTTTGCAACTTACAGAATTTATTGGATTTATTTAAAGTGATAAAACAGTTAGGTTGTGTCATGTACACATCCACAAGAATATTCTAATCAAGTAAAGTAGTTTTAACATACAATTTCCACATCTCATAGCCATGGTAAGATGCAATAAAAAGTATGATGTTGATGAATTTAACCATGGAAACATGTGAAAAAAAAATCTAATCATAGTCAAAAACACCTTGAGCTTGTTTGAAACATCTAACAAGCAGTCGCCCTTTATAGGTTTGTACATTACCATCCATGTTGGTCTTCTTCTTGAAGACCTTTTTGCACCCAATGGGGTTTACCCCCTTCATGTGAATCCACCAAAGTTCATACTTTATTGTCATACATGGAGTCCATATCAGAATTCATGGCATCATTCCATTTAGTAGAATCTGGATCCTAGAAGCCCCGTTGTAGGTTGTTGGCTCACCGTCATTCCTAACCAACAAATCATCTGATTGAATCATGAGAAATCCAAATATCTCTAGTTAGAGACATGTCCTACTAGATATTTGAGGTTCTTATGCTACATGAGGAATTTGAGATTTCTCAATAGCTTCTAATTCGCTTTGTTCCTCTAAAGGTTCGTTGTTGTCTTGTTGGCTCAAATTTCTTTGAGACCTATTTTCTTCCCACTGGTTCCTTTGGAAATGAATTCCTTTTCACAGAATATAGTAGTTTTGGAAACAAACAGTTTGTTATCATATGGAAGATATAAGTAATAACCATTTGTTTACTCAGTGTATCCAACAAATAAATATTTATCTAATTTGGGTCCAATCTTTTCAGAAAATTATTTCTTAACATAAGCTTCACATCTCCAAATCTTCATGAAAGACACATCAGAACGTTTCTCATTCCAAATCTCATATGATATATTTTCAACCGATTTAGAAGGTACACAATGAATTTTAAATACGATGTTTTCAAGTGTATATCCTTATAAGGAATCCAAAAGATTAGCTAAAATCATCATTGACCGTATGATCCAAAGATGTGTGATTTCATCTTTCTGACACACCATTGTGTTGTGACTTTGTAGGTGGAGTCAATTGTGTTACAATACCATGGTCTCTCAGAAGGGCCTCAAACTCTTGGCTTAGATATTCTCGACTAAAATAATATTGTATTACTTTAATATTCTTGCCAACTTGGTTATGTACTTCATCCATGATTTCCTTGAGCTTTTCATGAGATTTCAATTTGTGTTACATAAGATACACATATCCACATCTATTGAAGTCATTAGTAAATCTGATGAAGTATTGACACCCACCTTTAGCACTTGTGCTAAAAGGTCCACACACATCACTATTTATGAGTCCTAATAAGTCACTTGCCTTCTCACTATTACCAGTGTCGGGTGTTTTTGTCATCTTGTCCAGTAAACAAGATTCACATGTCTCTATTGATTCAAAATAAAGTGAGTCTAGATAACCATCTTTATGGATTTCATAAATGTATATCCCACTTATGTGTTCTAGATAATAGTGCCAAAGATAAGATTTACTTGAGTCATGAAGTTTTAACTTCTTGATGTTTATGATATACACATTTTTCTCAAAATCAAATAAAGAAAGACCATAAGACATTCAAGCATTTACATAGAATATCACATCTCTTAAAATATAAATTTGATAATTCTTTATTAGAATTCAAAATTGTTCTTGTCCTGAAAATATGTAGAAATATTGTTTCTATTTATGGAAGGTACGTAATAGTAGTTTTCTATCTATATTACTAGCCCATTGGGCTGAAATAAACTATAGATTCCTATAGCTATTGCTACAACTCTTTTTCCGCTAGCAACTTGTAGATCCACCTCTCCTTTTAGTAAGAGGCTACTTCTTTTTAGGTCCTACATATTAGTGCAAATGTGAGATCCATATTTAGTATTCAATTTCTAAGATGGAGAAGTAGATGAGTTTATCTCTACAGCATATACATATGAAGTGGAGATATCTACCCCCTCATTCTTTAGTTCCTAAATTTAAAGAGGATAAATTCTTCTCTAATGTTCAGTCTGGTGACAATTGTGACAATTACCTCCTTAGCTACTCTTCCTTTAGCTTTAAGTGCATAAGATTTTGGCTTCCAGCTAGCTTTAGAACTCTTCTTACCTTTGCCTTTTTCCTTTGACTTTCCCTTCCCTTTTTCAACCATCAACATAAACTTTAGATTCTCTTTTTGGATCTCAGTCTCAGTCATTCTCAAGATGTGAAGCAACTCTAACAATGTGGAACAAAGTTGTTCTTGTTGAATTTCATGACAAACTGACTATAAAATTCTAGCAACGGTTGAAATATTACATTAGGGCCAACTCTTGGTCTAAGGGAAATCCTAATCTCTCTAGGATTTCCACTTTCCCAGTCACTTGAGTAAATGAAACCCAACTAGATTACCTTCAATCATGATGTACTTAAATAGGGCCTTGGAGACATCATACCTTTCTTGTCTTGCTTGTTCTTGGAACATATTCCTGAGGTGTGTGTCTATATCTAGAACTCCCATGCTCTAACATGAGGCACTTGAAGTCAACATCATCATCAGTATGCTTATGAAAAGTTTCTCTTTCCGCTCTAGGCATATTTGGAGATGGTTCTCCTGGTTTTGGTGTTATCATGACACAGAGCTTAATCGAAGACTGAGAACAATTAAGTTTGATACTAGTGATATGATTAAATCGTACATGTAAAATGCAAGCATACGTGTCAAAGTAATACTGGCCAATAAGGTCTAGATATCAAACATGGGGAAACATAATTCAAGAAACTACTACTAACTACTTTCGATCAGCTAAGCCAAAGAAAACATTGATTTGAGAGTTATTAAACTATCTGTAAGAGAGAAACCTAATTTAATGATTTGTGATCATAATGAGAAGAAATTTTATAGGATTGTGGTTTCACCACAATTGACACTATAATTTTAATCTAAGATTAATATATTTTCCTCCCACTCCTGGATAAAGAGCATGTACCAAGAACTACCCACTCTTACACTGTAGTTCACTGCCTATTCTAGTACCAATCCCATTTCCATAGTAACTAGTTAGTTAGTTAGTTAGGTTCTTTGACAAATCCTTTGGGTAATCTCTTCACGTTCGTAAGCCACCTTTCCCAAAGGGCGATATAAAATGTGTGTTGCTATAGATTTTCAATCCTTAATCCTCCTCCCGAAGTTATCAAGGATCTAATTAATCACTTATGGTGCACCACATAGACAATTCAATATGATTTCATAGCAACATGCCCAAAAATAAGGAGAAAACAATATACTAATACAAAAGATCCATATACAATGTACAATCAGGATATTCTCGGGTCCTAGAGAAGAAGGGGATTAGCACCTCATGGTTTATATGGATAAAAACATACTAAGAAGAAGGGAAAATGTGGAGAACATAGAAAAATCGATGAAACCCCTGGAGAAACGTGACTAGGACGCTCCACGTTGACGAAAGGATCTGCAAACCACGAATTCTGCTCACTAAACGTGCCCAAAACCTCCCGAACGTGCGGTTCTCCTTCTCATTTTCTGCTTCCATGTCGTAGTTGTCATGTAATGGAATAGAACGTGATATATTAGGTCTGGACGAACTCCCCTTAAGTCATAGAAGTGACTTAAGGAGAAATAAATCATCAACCGTCAGATTAAACTTGATTTTCAAATTTTCCTGATTAGGCAGACTCAGTAATATTGATTATGTAAGTCAATAATACCAAGTACGTACTTCAAACATGCTCTCTCTCTCTCTCTATGATGAGGATTCGATACTACCGACTTGTGAAGTCAATAGTATCGAGTCTGTGCGACTCTTGTGGTACCTAAAGGCACAAAAATGTACATAAGTACTTTGAAATATAATAAATCATTAGGAAGTATAAAAAAATATATTTGTTTGATGCAATTGAGTAACACAGGATAATATTAATAAATTATGCACAAATTAATATGAAAATGAATAGTAAGTGCACAAAATTAATATAAAATAGCATGTGAAAATGACAAATATCCAGTGCATTAAACTCCCATAAGCTTAAATGTTGCTTGTCCTTGAGAAACACACCTTCGGATCTGTTTGAGATAAGTCTAGAAAAGGACAAAGAATATGAACTTTATTTCTCAACTACTCCCACTTAACAATCCCAAACCGGCTTATATTAATCACTGAACAATCAATTGCTCTTAAGTGATCAAAAATTTCTATAAAAGTTGTCCACCCTTAGATCAATGAACACTATCAAGAGAGCGGTTAACATCATAATCAAACAGGAATTCACTTGGTGTATTATGTGATTCCCTATTCTACATTGCTCTTTTCTAACTACCAATCTACTTGGAAGCAGTTCTCTATATAAAAAATAATGAGGAGAAAAATCATATAAGTGGCCTACCAATAAGAGCAATGGACAGTATGAAATGGGTGGCAATTGAAGAATCACAAGTACATCCAAATCATTTATGCAAAAAAAATGACGAATCTATATGGTGAAAAGAATGAAAAATGCATGAATCCTAATGCCTACTTTATTGGTAGAATGTGCATGAGTCAAAAGATGTCATCGATTTGACGAACAAAAATTCAAAGAAAAGAATGCATCATGTGTATGTTTCCCTCATTTTTGTGAAGAGTTGAGGGCATCCTTTCTCCCTCTAAACTCTAAAATATTAACAAACTTTTTTCTTTTTTTTCAATAGCCCATTGTTCTAGCATGATGGAACATTATGCCTGGGCTTTACTACATATCATTCTTTCTTTTTTCCTATTTTTTTGAGGGTATGGATGTATATCCCTGCACTCAAAGTTTGAAGGAAAATGATACGCGCATGATATAGAAACGAATGATGGAAAAAATGCATGCAATGTACATGTAATTGTTTATGCAACTAGAATGATGTGTACATAAATTGTTGAAGGACACAACTTGGTATATTTTTTTATTTTTGTAATGAATGCAATAAAAGCAAACTGACTATGATGTCACCTACTATACCATGCAATGCAAACAAGAGCAAATAATTTGGAGTACTTGTTCATCTTAAGGTGGTGAGTCAATAATGAGTGGAGGATGGGTGGAAACACATAACTAAGTGACACAACCTTTCATGAATTTATAATATGTCCCTCTCTAATGACATGTGTACAAGGTAACCTTGGGATTTCTTTCTTAAACTTCAATTTAAGGTCATGTTAATTGTTTGATCAATTCAAGCTCAAACCCCATCTTCATCCACATTTCATGAATAATTAAGATGTTCGTTCATATTAAATGTCCTTAAGTTGACTAACACATATACTTCCTCTAAGTGATATTACTCAAATGCTCACAACTAAGCCCACAAACAAAAATATTCTCAATTTCCATAGCAAACTTGAAAGCATGCATGATAATTGCCAGGAACAAACAAAAATTAAAATTTAAGCTCCACATTACACTAGATAGATTGTGGATCCTACAAATTACAAAAATAAAGGCTAAAAGCAAGTAAAAAGTGAAGATAAAGCCGTTCCAATACCTAACTCCCCTAAGCTTGAATTTGACCATGTCCTCATAGTCAAGAATCCAAACCTAGAGGTGGAACAGGTATACCAAATGCTCTTTAGGGTGGTGGAGGTGGATGATTGGTGGTTCTTTAGATCAAGTTATGCAAGCATATATCCCTCTTCTTGGTTCCACTAATTTGTATCTTTTTGGCATCAAGATATGACATTCTCTCTCCTTCTTTGAGCTCTAGAAATTGGTGGCCACCAGCATATGTATCAATAGTACTGACAGGTTCTTCTTGTAGAATTTGTCACCTTTTTGCTGAAAAATTTTGGTAGTACCGACTTTAAACTCAATAGTACTGACTTGGGTCCAGGATTCAGGTGATTTTCTGAGAAAATTTCGGTAGTACCGACTTTGAACTCGATAGTACCAACTTTCTGTAGAATTTTAACTAATAAGGAGTCAGTAGTACTGACTTGGGGATTGGTAGTACCGACTTTGACCCTATCTGCACCCCAAAAAAGAGTATCAAGGTACCTTTTTACATCAACTAAAACCTAACATAAAAGATGAAATGTAACTAAGAAAAACACCTAAACAAATTGTAAATGACAAAAATAAAATTGGGTTGCCTCCCATGAAGCCCCCTTGTTTGATGTCCTAGGCTCGACATTAATGATCCTTCTCAGTCCGGGTTGTAATGAGATGGTAGTGAAGATTCATCCGGAAGTCTGAACTCCATTCTATCATCGTCTATCTCGAGAGTCAGATAGTCTCTTCCAATGGCAGTGATCACATCGGTTGTAGCTTGGAATGGCCTTCCTAAAAGCATCTTTGATCCTCCTATCTCCTTCATATCCATCACCACAAAGTAAAGGGAAAAAAGGACTCCAGTCATCATATCAAATATTTGCTACAAATTGAATCTCCAATTCATTGGTCATTGATAGGGTACTTTCAAATGAGCACTGCAGTCAATACAAGCTGAATGTCATTTTCTCAAGCCTACTTGCAACAGGCAATGAATCGCGTGAAATGTCACTTCACCTACAACTGATGCACATGCTTATATTTGCGATCCTGCTGTATAGTTTTTTTTTTCGGAGGTGGACAACCCCGCTTTATCTTTGTCATGTGTTGTATCTGTGATTGTAGCAACTAACCACTGAAATAACATATAGAAGGGAATGATTATGCTGATGTAACAGATCCGTGGTACCAATGAGAACTACAGTACATTTGCTACTTTTGTTAGTAAGCTTTTTAAAGTCATGATCCTTCAAGTCAAGCAAAAACTTACTCATAGAAACATATTTAATGCTTGTTTTGCTGAATTTATTTAGCCGTGGATTAGTTTTTAATTTTATTGCTCCAAGCTGGAAGTTAGATTCTGGCGTCCGATATAATATAAAAGTGTGAAATTGGAGTCTGGTATTTTCGCATGTTGGAAAGTTTTGGAAGTAACCCCATTTTCCAAATAATGTCAATTTATAGTAAAATATGTCTGGTTGTGGCGAAATGCAATTCAACACAACAGTCTAGCAACCAAACCAACGTATTGAGTGCATTATCAGTATTTGAGCGGGTTAAGCATGTGTCGCGCAGAACAACAATAATAGTTTAGTTGTGAGTTGTTCAGTTTAGGCTCAGTTCAAACTTCAAGGACCCTTTGATGCAGGGGCGGAACCAGAGGGGGGGCTTCTCAGGCTGAAGCCCCCCCTCCAAAAATATTTTTTTATTACTATGATACCATGTATATTTTTGTATTTTATAAAAATACTTTATTAGACCAAACAAAAAGTAACTTTTAATCTTATGATTTCAATCAGTCCTATCATCCTTCTTTTTATGAACTACGTAGGAGTTAAACTTAATATATTTGTAGTTCATTTGCCTTATTCCCTCACAGTTCATAAAATATACAGTACTAATATAAATGGCATCAATTATGGCTGAAGAAATTATATCTTTGATTTCTCTCCTATTAAAATTTTCTTAATGATTTCATATTAATTATGTTAAGACTTATATAAATTTTCTGTCCTATCATATTTGAAAGTGGAGCTCTATTAAAATGAGGGGGCCATGTGCCTTTAAAATATAAAAATTAATTATATCATATGAAGTTCATAAAAATATATCATGCATCATGTTGACCATTACTTGGAATCTAATGCATTATAATTGACTCATTAATTGACAAACAATATCATCTATAACTTGAGTAAGTGCACTCAATTATAATTATACACTATTGGAAAAATTAAAAGCCATATATGTACAACTAATCACTTTCTATTTATATAATTTTCTATCAAAATGATATTAGTCAATCACTCTCAAATTAAGAAAAGATTCATACTACTATATAGAAATAGATCCAAATAATATTTATTGTTACATGGTATTTCACAAACTTTTAGTTACATAACATTTAGATATTATATGTTTAATCCAAATGAAAATAATACAAATTTACAAGAACTAGATAAGATCATTCTCATATTTCTATTTATAAAAGAAAAGAAAATGATTGAATTGGTACAAGATAAAATAAGAGTAGGGAAAAATATGTAAAGTGTTGGGTAAGAAGGAAAAAAGGTAGGAAAATCCATCTTGTAGATATAATTTTAATCAAATAGAGAGAGAAAAGTAAAGATGACATATAAAATAAAAGTCAATAAAAATACATAAGTGTTTTTCATATCCTCTCTTCTTCAATTTTTAAATAAAAATTAATAAAAATATTGCATGAATCTTTCATCTTCATTGTGTTCACTTTTCATTCCTCAGTTTCCTTCTCTATCATATGTTATTTATGCAACTACATGAAATATTTTTCTTCTTTTTTTCTAAATTATTTTCCTTCGTACATATCATTGTGTTAAGATCTTAAAATAAATTGATATTAGCTAATACATTATACTTATATGCTTTATAGTATAAGATTTAACTATTATAATATTTTAGGGTCTTCCAAAATGACACCATCCACTAAACAATGTCATATTATATTTTGATGCTTATTCTCCACTAAAAAGGTGGGTTTGTTCTCATCTTTAATATAATTAATACTTTTCTTATGTGTTACTAATTTCATACACATTGCATTGATCAAGTGAGCGTGAGTTGTGATTATATTGTTGATCATCTAGTCGTATAATCTGAAAGACATGGTCAAATGAATTGTTATTTATGACCTTAGATATTTAAATAAATTTATTACTTTAGTATAGTGAATTATATCATGTCTTTTATGTTAGAATTTTTATTTGTAAAAAGTAGCTTTTTTATATAGGAGATAATGAGACATTACATTAGATATATTTTTCTTCATTTTTTTAAGTAAGTAATATTTCTCTCATATATATAAATAGCCAATATTTGTCACTATTCATTTTAATCCAGCCCCCCCTATGGTAGATTTCTGGATCCGCCATTGCTTTGATGTACTTATGATGGTTTATCATTGTCAATTGATCCTACTTAGCTTTATGTTGCCCCAACAATGGTCGAGGTTAACATGTGTTATTTTTAGTTCGTTCTTATGTGTCAGTATAGGGATGAGCTTAGGGTTGGACTATATTGGGTTGTGGTAGGCTTGTGCTTGGACCCTTGGGTTGGGTCCTTGCTCATGAAAATCTTAGTCGTTAAACTTGTATTTTGGGCTGAGATCAGGATAGTCAGTTTAGTATAATTAAAATGAAGATATACATGTGATTCATGTGTTAGTCATAAAGCTAGCACATTTACACCTTTTTAACTAAATCTAGCTATATGAATGAAAATGATATTGATTAGACAGGACATGTTTGAATCATCACAGCCACAATAAACAATCTATGTGTGTAGGTGAACCTTTCACTACTAATGCGTACAATTGTGGAACACAAAATTTGGGCTTCTCGTTTCAACTGGTACCAAACTGTCATATATCCATTTTGTGTTATATAAAATGTGACGTGATGAACCAAATGAGTTGTTAAGCAATAATAACCACAATGGTCATGCAAACAACATGTTTGAAATATGCTCAAGATAATGTTTATGCTTGATCCATGCTATGTTTGCATGTGTGATTTACTTAAGTTGTGTACTCTTGTGGTGCCTTTCTTTATTTTTTCTTCTTCATTTTGCCTTCAATGCAATCCACACACAGTTTATATGCAATATGACGTAGGGACGAAATAACTCCATCTTTTACCAATCTTTTGGTTCTTTCACTGGATACGCGACTCAATCTTTTACTGCACAATAAATACGAGTTGTTTTTAGACAAACTATGAGTTTTCTAAACTTTAGAATGTTTGTTAAGGTAAGCTTCAACTGTTTAACTGTCAAAGTGAAACTTGTATAGATCATCCATCATTTTTTTTACTAGAATATTTAAATAAACCAAATTACCATTACAAACTTCAAATGAATATATAGCGTTATTGAGTGCACTTACAAACATTAAATACAAGAAATAGGAAAAACACAAAGATTTGGCATAATTATAATTAAAAACTTCTATCTAAAATAGGACATGATTTTTTGTTCACAAGCCATTAAGAAATAATTTTGATATTATGAACATAAATAAAAACCAAGTATGGGAATTCATTTAATTGCCTCTACAATCTAAAGAAGTTTGTTGTAACTAAATGTACTACAAATGAAAACTAAACGAAATAAAGACAAACTATTGCCAAAGGTTGAAAGATGATATTGATTACGTTAAGACTTTTTCTCCTATGTCTAGGAAAGACCCTCTTAGGATTAACACGACTGCGGTATCACAGACCTTGATTGGAATAAGATGAATGTAAAATTTGTTGGTTTTATGTCCTGAGAGCCATCATGTGATGATTATAATCGGGATGCATTATATATGATTTGATAATATTAAATGTAATCTCAGTTATCATATTTGTTTCAGTATTGAGATAATGAATAAATATGATAATGTCCTCAACATATTTTGACTCAATGACATATATTTGGGTTGAGCACCTAGATATGAGATTATATATATGTTTAAAAGTATTCATTCTTGTTATGTTCCTAGTTAGTTAGGTATTATTATGAATATTTTAGAACAATAGCAATACATAAGTCTAGTGTGTATGCTAGATGATTATCTCTCTTTACTCATGAAGTTTATATCAATTTAGATACATGTATACTTATTAAAGAACAAGTTGCAGTAGAAAAACCTACTTCAAGAATGATACATGGAAGCCATATAATGGCAGTTTGTGTCATATCTCAGTGTGATAGTGTGATTATGATCCTTATACCTAAAATTGCTACAATAATCACATGTCGTTATGTGTACTTTAACACTAACCAATCTGAATCGAAATAAGAATTTCCATACGATCATTGTGAGTGATGTAGATTAAATTTGTCCCTCCATTAGAGTGATATCTTAGCCACTAGATAGGTGAGACTATGAAACATATGGCCATTCTCATGTGAGTGAATATATGATATTGAGCTTCTCAAGTGTCTGCTCTAGTTCAAGAAACATACAATAAATGCTAAGAGGATGAATCTATGTCTTAGTTTCAATTGGAATATATGTGACAAAGGGATTATATGTTCATGGTGATATTGGTGACTTACATGTTAAAGTTGTTCTCAACTTATTCCAATTATTTGGGAAGCAATGACATGTTGATAGATACTGCTCTTTGCTTTTGAGGTCTTTAACATCACTGCTAACTTAATGTCAAACCTACGGATCACATGCATAAGGGAATTGAGGTTCATAATAAAATATATGATTAGAATGGTTATAAAGCATGCGCAAGATAATTTTTTTACGCTATCAATTGATTGGGTAAGCTAGTCAGACTATTAGACGATTTGCATCAATAGATCGACCGATTGTCAAATAATTGATTGATCACCACTGTGGCGACACATCCCGCTATCACACAGACAGTGAGGTGCCACGCGAAAACGTGCGGAAATCACCATAAACCACCTTTTAACAAAAACACGGGTTAATTAAAACCGATTTCGGAAAGCGGATAAACTAAAAAACTATTACATTCAGATCCTCATCATGTAAGGAAACAGGTTATATAAACATATGCAAGCCTTGATACGTGTTCACAGCTTAGAGGATCAGCTATCTTGTCATCACACGAGTTCATCACCTGTTTATACATACATAACGGCCCACATCCGGCCAGCTGCAGGACATACAAAGCATCAACAGCTATACATCGTAAAACAACGTCAAAACGCCTCCAAGGACCTGAGAGTATAGGGATGACTCTAAGACTCTACTACAAAACAACCAAAATAACAGTATGTCCATCTCTTGCCTTCTACTGCTCGTCTTGTTGCTCGGTCGCCACCCCGCGACCACCACCACGTCTAGTACAAACACCTAAAAAGGTTGCAAAATAGCGGGGTGAGACACACAGTCCCAGCGAGAAACATAACTCCCCGCCGAAACCATAAAACCATAGAAGGGTTAAAGCAACAACAGCAGATAACTAATAGAAGGTACAACAGGAGCAGTCTATATAGCGAAGCTATTCATACCGCCAAGCTTACCAAGATGTACGGAAGGCATATAACCAAGTATCTCTTTATGGAACATGATTGACAAGATAAGATTTATAAGATCTTACCACACAACATAAGGAACGTATAAGTAACTGCAATGTATAACAAGATCAACTACACAAGCAAGGCCTCAAGCAATGTTTCGTGTTGTGCCTTAAGTAATAAATACTATTCGGCTGGATTATGTATTATTATGCCCTGAGGAAGTGATTTGTACCGCTCCAATCCAACCAACGGCTGCAAAACCCAGAGCCGGTGCCATACAAGGTCAATGGAAGAGCCGGACTCCACGACCTCCCACCTCGTGGTCAGTGCACGAGAACCAAAGCAGGACCGTAGTCTCATGCTTAAGTGGCCTCAGCCACAGGGTCAGCTCCATAGGCTACCCTTTCTCTAGCCCGCCTCGGTATAGGTCTCGACGCTTAGTATATCTGAGCCACGGGCCAGTTCACCGTGCTCCCTGAGCCATGAACGCATTCATGCTCTATCACACTGAGCCATGGGCATGTTCACCATGCTCTATCTATCCTGAGTTTGCAACCGCAGCTGCACTCAAATCCTCATTATTTTAGGCTAGGAGAAACCTCGCATATTCAACAATATGCGCTCTGGGTGATCCCGCAGGAGAACCCGTTTCACCATCACCAGCTCCTGACGATGATGGATCTATGGCCAGGGAAAACTACATGATATGTTCCACTGTGATTAGTTAGTATATTTTAAGTGGATTATTGAGGCAACCAGGTTGTAACACATGCATAACATAAAGCTACATTATTATTACCACCATCACAATATCATGGGATCTTCATCCCTCATCACAAGAAACCACTGCCTCATAAGGCATTCTCATCACTTGGGATAACAATCCCAGATCATCATCAGAGGATAACACCTCAACTTAGGCACTTTGGCCAAACTCAGGTCCTCAGACCAAAACACATCATGCATGTTATCTCATCATCAAGAGTAACCATCAGAGCAGTGTTACTCAAACATATATACCTCATAGCCCTTTACCTGGTTATGCATCTGTATGAAACGCCTGCATGGTTAGTATACACAATCATCATGGATTAACAGAAAGATCATATTATCAAACATAGGGTAACATTGATGATTATATGCTTTATCATTCATGCCTCAGCATCTCACATACTTTATCTTTTACTCAGCCTTATACATATAATTCAAGATGATCATAAACACATGGAATGTCACATCAAGTTTATTTAGGTGTGGTCTACTATACCAACCACCTCACTACTATCAAACATGTCAAGGGTTTACAAACCATAAACCAAACGTGATTGCATGAAAAAGATCTAGCATATAGGTTTTCTAGGAGGAACTTGACCCTCACTAGAAGTGCCCACTACCCTCACAAGAAGTGTGACGGGCAGGGCGCCTCCACTAGAGATGGTATCGGGCAGGGTAGACTTCCTCATCACGCCCAAGCATCTAGCCATGTATCGGTCAAGGATAACGGGCTACCACCTCCAGGAGTGTCGTGCAACCAACTGTATCGTGTAACCAGGGTATAACGGCCACAAAGCCTAACGTGCAGCTCAAACTTATGGGACATGTCGTGCAACAGGTGTGTATCGTGCACAAGGTGTTAGGGGTTGCAACTCAAACGGGCAGCAAAGAAAGCCTATCGTCCAGCCAGGCTAGTCTCATCCTATCGGCCAACACACAAGGCCAGGACCAAGGGGTGACGCCCACCACAAAACTAGTTAACAAAGCTCCATAACATACACGGTGTGACGGCACCAAGCCACCTCCTTGGCTAAGTGTATCGGGCAGGGCAATCAACATGGTATGACGCCCAACACACAAAGGCAAGAAACAGGGTGTGATGCTCAACACAACCACAACATGTCAACCATGACTCTAGTCCAAAGAAGGGTATCGGGCAGCCCCATCCCCAAGCCATATCGTGCAAGATGCAACCCAACAAGGTCGTCTTCAACCTCAAGCACAAGGGCACCAAACCCTAAATTGATCAATAAGATCGGCTCACCTCTCAACAACCAAGAGAGAGGGGTTTTGCACAACCTCTATCACAACTCGGGCAACCACTAGGATCAACCCTAATAAAGGTCTACATCCACCACAAAGCTCACCTCTTGAATCCATGGTGAGGGAAGGGTGTTGCTCAAACAACTAGAACACAAGCTCACCTCTCAACTTAAACGAGAGAGAGGGGTATTGCTCATATCACTAGAGTTCAAGCTCACTTCTCTAGACCAAGGAGGGAGAGGGGTGTTGCTCAACAAGAAAACCCTAAAAACATGGTTCGGCCAACTAGGTGCAACTAAGCAAGAAACTTAACTAGCAACATACATAGCCGATTATGATCATAAGAAACATACAAGGACATAGAAGGTAATATAGTTAGGGTTAGGAGTTATGTAACCCGCCTTAAGCAAGCTCCAAGCTCCACCACAAGAAGAATAGCAAGGCACTCTAGGGTTCGGCCACCACTAGAGGAAGAAGGAGACTCCAAGATAAGGATCGGCCACCAAGCTTGCAAAGGAAGAGGTGTCGTGCACCAAGGGAGAGGGGGGACTAAGGAACTAAAGGGATACTTAGCAAGAGAAAGGGAACACATATATAGGAGAGGATGGAGGAGAAACCAAGGTAAGACAAGGCAAGGTGTCGCCCACCTAGGGACACTTGTCCATGGGCAATGCCACCACTCTAACTTGCCTTAAACACATGTCCAAGGCCATTGCCACATGCAATCATCAAGCACCAAGTGTCCACTAGTGGTGACACAAACGAGGTCAAAGGGGTCCATGGGCGACACACCTCCACACCATGCCCGACACAAGGCACTCCTACCCGACACAACGTCCAAAAAGGCAAAGGCAAAGCACAACAAGGCCCATCAAGGCTCATCCAAGTCCAAAGGAACTCAAGCAACGAGCCCAACCCTTCCTCTCAACACTAGAGGAAGCAAGGAGAGGGAGGAACACCTCACAAGGTGACAAACTTGCCCACAAACCCTAGACTTGGGTAGATTGCAAGTAGCACCTCCAGCTCTCAACAAAGCACCTACAAACCCTAATCACCACTAAAGGTGATTAGCAAGCAACTAAGCATCAGGGTTAAGCAAAGCAAATAGGATAAGCCCTAAACAGAGGTCAGGGTCCTTACAACCACTTTGGGAAAGTGGTCAATCAGCTGAATGAATAGCCCAATCACCCGATCAGGTTGAAGTAAGGAAATAATAAGAATATGTGGCATGGTTGATTTGGAATCAAATTGGTCAATTGGATCAGACTAGGATGAGCAAACCATTCAATTGGGTGACCCAACCGGTCCCAACTAGACAATTGGAATTATGAACCGATTGAATGTAATTCTCATAGATATTCCTAGTTTGATTCTATTTTGAGTCTCAATTAGACATGTGATTAGATTTGGGAAATTCTAGCCATGAATCTCATGTATAAAGGGGTGCACATCTAAAAGGGAGACAAACACATTGAGATACAAGTTGTCTAAGATTTCTTCCTCTTGGATAAAGAAAAACTCATACTAAGGACAACAACATGTACTAGGAGAAGAAGGAGAGCGAGCAATGCTAGAATGTCAACAACTTTGAGTTCTGCTTCCTCTTGGTGACCAAGGTGGCAAATGAAGAGTTTCCACATCTACATGGAGTAAGTCGGGCCCGAGGCCCCTAAGAGGAGGCTTGAGGACAAGCCACTTCTCTAAGGAGAAAATAATGTGTTGCTGCAAGGAGAAGGCCACAACAACAACAACTTCAAATTTGAAGTGCAAGTTCTATATTGACATAAGATGTCTTTAGCTATTAGAAAACTAGCATGTCCCAAGGTATATTTTTCGCACCTTCTATGTCTTCAATATACTGATATTTTATGGCTATGACATATCTGTTGTATAAAATTTAGTTTGAAAAATGTGTATATCGATTGTGACCCTTTCCCCAAAACCTTATAGTGGTATCATGGCTGACATCTTACCCTTTTAAGAAAGGTTTTGGTTGCAAAGTTTATCACATTAATCACAAACTATAATATATAATATGATGTATCTATATTGCTAAATCAATGTGAAGCCTTTGAAATCATCTTGTTTGGTGAATGTGGATATGACAACTAGGTCGTTGTGGTTCTTGTGATCTGAAACTTTTAAATTCGTGGTTTTTGATGGTGATTAAGATATGCAACATGTATATAGCTTGCTTGCAATGCCTCCTCTCTATACATTCTCCATATAAACTTTAATTCTTAAAATAGATTAAGTTGACATAATGACTTCATCGATGGACCATGGTGAGGAGAAGGATGTGATCATAACCCCACACCAACAAGGAAGGTGCTTGGAGGGTTTGTGATGAAGATGAAGCAAAAAATCCATCAACAATGAAAGACCTACCCAAACAGAGTGTCCAACTGATCGATTAGTCTGACCAGTTGATCGACTATATATCTTTGTAAAGGAAGCTTTGGATTTAATAGAGATGTGGATCTTTTGGTTGTTTATTTATAAATCTTATTTTCTTAAGACGATGTGCTAGTTTTTGTATCCTATTTCATTGCTTGTGGTGATTGTTATAGTATATGATATATATAATAATGTATATGTAATGGTAATCGGGTACATATGAATATAATATTAGATCATCCAATATAGTATTGGCATATATTTCATAAGATGATTTATGAAAAGTATTTGTGCAACCATCTATCCAAGAATTGTATTAGATATAATTGATAATTGTTACCTAGCTAAATAGTTAAATTGTGAGTGGTCAACCAAAGTTGACTCATAACATAATGTATTATGGATCTTGGCTCACTAGAAAATTGCTCGGTGTGATCTTATGAATTAATAATGAGGGTATTAATTTGGTCAAAATAGCAGGAGTATAATTAGTTAAAGGCCAAACTAATATTTTCAAATCAAATAAATATCAAATCAAACTTTTGAATCATGCAAAAAAGTTCTTTATAGATTTAATGGAAAATAGAAATAACAAATTTCTCATTTGATTGGTCCTTGAGAATTTTTTTTGAATGGGAATAACTTTTATAACTAGTTGATGCATTGGATGTTTGTCGTTTTCACAGACTATTTTATATTTATTTTTGTGCACTTACTAATCATTTTCATATTAATTTGTACATGATTTATTAATATTAGCTTGTGTTAATTTCATTAAATAAATATAATTTTAATACTTCTGAATGATTTATTACATTTCAAAGTATTTATACACATTTTTGTGCCTTTCAGGTACCAGAAGAGTCGCACAGACTCAGTACCACCGACTTCACAAGTCAGTAGTATCGAATCCACGCCAGAGAGAGAGCAAGTTGAAAATACATACTCGGTACTACTGACTTACTACCGAATCTGCCCGATTAGGCAAATCTGAAAATCAAGTTTAATATGATGGTTGAGGATTTATTTCGCCCTAAGTCACTTCTATGACTTAAAGGGGAGTTCGGCCTGACTTAATCTATCATGTTCTATTTCATTACACAATGGCTACAGCAAGGGAGCGGAGAATGAGAAGGAGAACCGCACGGTCGGGAGGTTCTGGGCAAGTTCGGTGGGTAGAATTCACAGTTTGCGGATCCATTCGTCAGTGTGGAGCATCCTAGTCACGTTTCTCCTGGGGGTTCATTGATTTTTCTATGTTCTCCATGTTTTTCCTTCTTCCTAGCATGTTTTTGTCTATGGAAACTATGAAGGGATAATTCTTGTGTTCTCTAGGACCCAGGAGTAGCCTAGTTGTACAATGTATTTGGATCTTTTATATTAGTATATTATTTTTTCCTTATTTTTGATCATGTTGCTATGAAATCGTATTGAATTGTCTATGTTGCACACCTTAAGTGATTAATTAGATCCCTGATAACTTTGGGAGGAGGATTTAGGATTGAAAATCTATAGTAACACACGTTTTATATCGCTTTTTGGTAAAGGTGGCTTACGAACGTGAAGAGATTACCCAGAGGATTTGTTAAAGTACCTAACTAATCAACCAATTACTATGGCAAATGGAATAGGTAGTGAACTATACTACAGGAGTGGGTAGTTCTTACTACAAGCTCTTTGTCTAGGAGTGGGAGGAAAATATATTAATCTTAGATTAAAATTGTAGTGTCAATCATGGTGTAACCATATTCCTAGAGAATTCCTTCTCATTGTGATCACGAACCATTAAATTATTTTTCATTCTTGCAGTTAGTTTAATAACTCTCAATCAACATTTTCTTCAGCTTAACATATTGAAAGCAGTATTTAGTAGTTTCTTGAATTATGTTTCCCCGTGTTCGATATCCGGGCCTCATTGGCCTATATTACTTTGACATGTATGCTTATACACATACAGTTTAGTCGTGCCAAGTTTTTAGCACCGTTTCCGGGGAAATGGCATAATAAAGCACTACGAGTGTTCTAATCAGCCACTCTAGGCCACCCTATTTATTTTTGTTTTTATTTTTTTCAAATCTGAATTGCAAATTTTTTATTTAATCACTAGTATCTCATTCTCACATTGAATTCAAAAATTTCAAGTACTAGTGCATGGTTCAAACACGAACCACTGATTAGGGTCCCATAGTAAATCCACTATCGAAAGGTATGGGTGATGCAGAAGAACATACCATATGAGAGAAGATTAAGGCGTCATCCTCAACAGCTCAGCTTCGGCCAATCAAGCGACAAGTGATAAATGTGGTAAGCTACAAGATCGATCCTGGGGCTGGTGGCGTTAGTCAAGCAACAGACTTTACATGGCCATAGTACTGAAGACCCAATGACTCACATCAACAATTTTGTTGAAAGCTATGACATGGTGAAGATAGACAAAGTTCATGCCACTGTGATATACCTGAAGTTGTTTCCATCATCCTTGGCAGACCATGATAAGTCTTAGTTTTGTAACCTCAAGTCAGATTCCATTGAGATATGGGAGCAGATTATAGATGCATTCTTTGAGCGTTATTTCCCACTGAGAAGACGAATGAATTAACGTAGAAGATTTAGAACTTCAAGCAACATGCTCAAGAGTCATACTCTGATGCTTGGGAGCACTTCCAGAACATGTTGCGGAAGGTGCCTCGCCATGGTATAGATTTATATGGCCAAGCAAAAACCTTTTATTGTGGCCTACATCAGGGTGAGAGGACCACCCTAGACAATGCAGGATCTGGATTTTTCTTGAACAATAAGCCTTCTAGATTCCATGAGATCCTGAAGAACATGGCGAAGAACTAATTGTGGGGTGAAGAAATAGAAAGCCCAACAACCATTAAAAGTGTTGAAGAATCTAAAGTCATCTCGACATTGACTGAGAAACTTGACCTCATTGCCACAAAATTGTGCCAGAACGATGTAAAATCATATGTAGGTGAAGAAGAGGATTGCATGTACATGCACCAACAGTACCGGCAGGACAGTGCCCCCAACAAGATTGACAAAATTGAGAACTTGTTTGGAAAGTTGGTGAGCCAAAATGAAGCAATTATGGGTTAGATACAGAGGGAGTTGCAAAACCAAGGTGCCCAAATCCGCAACATTGAATATCAAATTTCTCAGTTAGCAATAAAAGTAGCTTCCTTGAAGAAGTTCAATCAGCAAGGAGGACTTGGGAATGCAGCTATAGCCCGTCAACATCACTAAGTAAAATTTATCTTTGTTGTCAAAGAGCGAGAACATCATACTGAAGAGGTACCCAAGCAACACACTCAGGAGTCTGATTGGGTGTATGTGCCTAAAGTCCCATTTCCTCACCGTCTATTGGGATTACCAGGAGGATGCAAAACTCTAGTGGATAGTGAACTTCAAGGTCCTATTCCTGTTAAATCGCCGACTACAGTTCCTAAAAGGGTACCTATTCAACATGAGTAGGTGAAGGTTTTACTACGTAGTGGAACAATCATAGTCAATAAAGGGGCACCCACAATTCATAAGGAACAACCACCGGTAACACCACCCAGAGAAGATGTGCCAATTTCTATTTTAGAAGGTGTTGCTGAAGCAAGCTTAGGGGAGGAAGTTCATCAAGTACCATATGTTTCCCCACATAAGCAAGCAGAGAAGTCTGATGTGCCATCCCCAGATAGTCTGAAGCTGAGGAAAAAGGAAACAGTTCCAAAAATTTCTGGACATCTTCCAGAAGCTCCACATCAATTTTCCATTGGTGGAGGTGATAGAACAAATTCCTTCTTATGGGAGACTTTTGAAAGATATCATCAACAAAAAGTGGAGAATGAAAGACACAGATATTGTACAGGTTGATCAGGTGATGAGTCAACTGATCAAGGGGAAGCTGCCAAGGAAAAGGAAGGATCTAGGATGTTTCTACATTTCATGTTTTATAGGTGACAAACATTTTAAGCAGGCACTGTGTGATTTGAGAGTGAGTATTGATCTCATGCCTCTTACCACATTCTGAAAGTTAGAATTGAAAGAACCATCAAGAACGTCCATGGCAATAGAGTTTGCAGATGGCTCTATTGTGAGGCCATACGGGATATGCAAGGACGTGTTGGTTAAACTCGACAAGTTCATCTATCCCGGAGCATTTGACTTGCATGTTTTTGCATCAAGTGGGCATTTCTTTCAGTTCTCAGCTTGCATCAAACTCAGATTTCCTAGCTCTGAACTGGTCGGACAGGCTGAACTGGCACACAGAGAAAATGGGTGGAAAAAGTTGCAATGTGTATCAAAAATTGAAGAAAAAGGAATAAGAGAACTCGATAATTTTAATGAACAAAATGCATATATGCACGGTTCATGTCAAGCTATCTCCAATGGTAGGTCATGTTTTCTTCACTCAAAAGAAGCATGAACCTAAATAAACATTTTTTCAAATATCATTTTATGTAACAAGATAATCGTGGGGCTCAAATTAGGGAAAGGCAATGTTATAAAATGCGGGAAGTAGGAGGCATGCAGGCAGCACCTAGTAACTGCTTAAGAGTCGGGCAGGCGCTTAAGCAGGTGCTTTTTGAATAAGCGAGTGCTTAAATTCTTATATATTTTTATACAAAATTACACGTATGTGTATATAAAAATATATTTCTAAGGAACATGTATACATATATAATCAACAAATCAGTAGTTAACTAAGTATTAATCAATACTTTACTACTAATCAATATTTTTAATCACTAAATTAGCAAACAGATCAGTAATTGAAAATAACAAACTACGAATTAATTATTAGACTCTTTACTATTAATCAGTAGTACTAATTGGTAAATAAGCAAGTATATCAGTAGATAGGTATGCAACTAAGCATTTATCAATACTTATTACTAATCAATATTTCTATAAATTCAGCAAGCGAACCAATAAGTGTAAATTAACCAACTATGAATTAATGATTTAATACTTTACTATATTGCACCAGAAAAGTAATACTAACTAGTAGTATTAATCAGTAATCAATGAAAGCAGCAAGGAAATCAGTAAAACCAATCATCAATTCGAAATATAATAGAGTAATATGATAATTACTTGGATACACTACAGTCTATAGCAGTACCCCATTAGTATAGCTTACACGCAAAGGATGCATTCTAAATTAGGACTAGGTATATCATAGAACATTTAGTGTATACAAGTTTCATATATTATAGTCAATACTACTTGGACCATATAATTAATTAATGTTACATGCTTTCAGCAGTATTTCTTAAAAAAAGCAGGTGAAGCAGGCAAAAAGCGTTGATTTTCTTCAAACTGCTTAAGCGGACGCTTTGGGGCTGAATTAAGCGGATGAGGGTCTTGGCCGCTTAAGCGGCTGCTCAGGCCGATTTTTAATACAGTACTAGAAAGAAAACCACAGAAAACTGTAACAGCTTCCATTCTATTTAATCACACTAACGAAATTAAGCTTACTATTCCCTAAACAATTAATATACAAGAAGAATACAGAGTTTATCAGAGGTGAAGCTAAGAACAACGTTGAGAATCTTTCCACTAAATGCATGCCAAAGTTTAGTACTTCAAATGCAGCCACTATACAACTGTGAACACACATGCTAAATTGCAACTTGCTTGGACCTACACAACTACTGAAGGACCTACATTACAAGCTGGATACAATAGAAGAACTGGACAAAACAGCTAATAACCAAACTAACCGATCAAGTTGCAATGCTCGAATGCCTGACATAAAATCAACATTTTGCTATGTGAATGTACTGAACTTGGCGGAGCATGTTACATATATAATCTGATAGATATTTTTACATATATAATCCGATAGAAACTTTTACCATGTAGACTGTCAAAATATTGGACAAACTAATAACGGATATCCGACCAATTGGAAAATTGGGATCAAGTTTTAACTGTTAAGACCGTTACCAAACCAATGAGCATAAAATCTGAATAGCTCTGCCACATTCCTATTGAAAAAAACTTCACACTGAAAAGCAAACTTTTGATTGAACCATGAGCTTGCTATTGAAGCTTGTGAAAACCAAAAGTGCAGTTTAGATGCCAATTAACTAAATATTGTGATTGGAATATTGCAATTGGTTTGTTACAACCCACTCTTTTAGAAGTTATATACCCATAGTATTAAAAGGTTTGACTTTTCAAAGCAAGGCAGTTCAACCTGCCCCGAGGAGTGTGCCTCAATTTGACGAGGCAACTTGAAAGACACAAGGCAGCCAAGAAGTGTAAGCCTCATCTTCGCATAAAAAACAAGTCAGGATCCAAGACAACCACAGTTAGAGCTTATTGGGCTCAAGTTGGGCTCTTATTTAATTATCTGTTTACTTAGGAAATTTATGCTTAATTTAATTCCGAATTTATTTAAATTAGGATTTTAGTTTCCTATATTATTTACTTGTGAGTCAAGTCATTGAGTCCTATATAAGCTAGCCTTGGGGCTTATGTTAGGCAGTCAAATATGAATTGAAATTTAGTTTGCTTGTTGCAAATTTATCTTTTCTCATTCTTCTTCTTTATATCATGCCTACATCATAGCCAAACCCTAATTTCTAGGGTATTATCCTCCCTCCATCATCGTTCCCGGTTATCATCTTCTTCCTCAAGTGTTTCCCCTCATTTTTCTTTTTGTTACTATTCTCGCTTCGACTCCCACCACGCATGTTGGCCCTATCCTCGTCATGTCCCCTGCAAGCCCAGAAACCCTACAAGCCCTAACCCCAACCCCAACCCTCCATTACCCTCCAGTTCTCAACCACCCGCCCTATTTCCCTCTTGTGCGGAATCTAGCCGCAAGCTCAATCTAGCCGCTATTGCAAACTCCGAGCAACAACCTGCCCCATTACTCTGCTAACCCCTTTTACCATACTTCTGTGTGAATCTGCAAGTCCCAACCACTATTGCCCTCTCTTTTCCACGTTGAACCCCAGTCGCAAGCCCAAATCTTGCCAAATGTAGCTAGTCAACCCCTCGACTACCCCCTTTTCGTTTCCTCTCGGAGAAACCCCCCCTCTGTCAACTATTATCCTCTTCGCTTCCTACTCAACGCCTAGACACCAGCAAAACTTCCTCGCCATCAGACACAGCTACAACCCGGCAAGTGAGCTGCATGGCCACTCCACCCAGCATCAAGGCCACAAGGCCCCATCCCCTTTAACCTCCACTTCTACATGGCTCCAATCGCATCGCCTCCCTCAAAGCCTGTAGTAGGTCCAACCAAATTGCTAACTGCTAACGTCAACCAGCCCAAAGTACCAGCAATAGAGGAGACCGCCATCCTCACACATAACCTTTCTCCACATCAAATTCAAAGAGGCTTGCTTCATCCGAAAAATCAAGGTGATTGTACAACAAGCCAATGACAGACTAGACACAATTAGTATAACTATATTCGACGTCAGTTGGACAACATGATGCAACGACATGACTATATCATACAACATCAGGACCAACAAAATGAAGCGTTTGCAATTCTTCTCAGCCGCGCTACAACATTTGAGCAGTGCTTGCATCACTAAAGACGAACCACGACAACAATGGTCGTCATCACGCCCCTCAGCCAATACAAGCAAAGTGAATTGTAAAAATGAAGTTACCGCACTTCCATGGAGAGCGTAACACCAAGATCGTGTTTGACCAGTTGCATCGTGATGACAAGTATTTCCAACCATATATAACCTTTGGTGAGGCCACTAAAGTCCTAATAGTCGTCGCCAAGTTTCGAATTGCATTAGCATGGTGGAACCAACATCGAGATGAGCCTGATGACACTTGGGACTGCACTACGTCCCATGATCATGCAACAATTCCTACCCCAACACGACAAACAACAATCTTATTTACCGTACCAAGAGTTAAAACAGGGTGATGAAACGATTGCAAACTACGCATACCACTAAATTGGTTTCAGCCCACCCTGTTGCTCCAGCCAGCTGATTGATCATGGCAACCCCTTCCTCTCCTGGCCCCAACCTCTGAAAGTACAGTTTCCTACCAAAAAGACAACACATGTTGCTTACAATGGTGAGCAAATCAATAATCGGGGTAGAGGACAGGTCCACCTCTGATGTAAGGTACAACTACACGGGAAACAAAGTAAAGAAAGAAAGGAAGCGCAAGGTTAAGAGGTGAAATTGAAATATATCCCTTTCAGAAGAAAAAAAATCTCTGCTTGGCAAAATTTGATATAAGTGAAAGAATTTCAAAAACTTTGTGGTGGATTTGACTAATCGCACACTGTTGGCGTTTTTATATACTTCTTCCTTATACACAGATGTAATAAGGTTGATAGCACAGATCCAAGTTGTATATTATTTATGTCCTGTATAAAGACATCATTAGCAATCATATTAAATATGTATAATGCTAGACCGCATAGCATTGAACGCAACTTCGGCGAAGTTGACCGAAACTTTAGCGACACTTCGAGCTTCGAAGGTTGGCGAAGTCGAAGCTCCAATACTTCGGGTCCGTCTCAACTTCGAGGCGACATTTCATGAACTTTGCCGAAGTTTTTTTTTCTGTACAAAATGGTCCAAAATTCGTCGATGTCAGTGAAGTTTCGGCGAAGTGGCCGATGTTGGGCCGAAGTTTAGAAGGTCAGGCCCAGTTAGCACAAAAGCCTCAAGTTGGCTATTTTAAGTTGATGACTTGCACGAGGAGCCTCACATTTGCTCTTTGCAAGTCTTGGACGAGTTGTTGCGTCTACTGGAGAGCTTCTTTGCTGCTGTTGAGAAGGTAAGTCCCAAATCTCCTCCTTTTTCTTTGTTTTTTCAATTCTAAATAAAAACAACTACCACTAACTCTTAAATACTCCATTCTCTACTACTTTCCCTATACATATATACATAATATGTAGATCTAATGATCCGAAATTAGTATTTTTACATGCAAAAACTGTTAATTAGTAATATTTAGGTGAATATAGCCTAGATCTTACCTTAATCTACTAAGATCTAGCCTAAATCTAACTACATCTAGCTTAGATCTAGCTTAGATCTACTTAGATCTAGCTTAGATCTACTTGGATCTAGCTAATATTTACTTAGATCTTGTATTATTACAACAAAATATCATAAAACAAATATGAAAAATAATGTTTTTATGAATTTCGTTTTACATAAATATTATATACTTTAATTTTGCATTAATTAGATTTAGAGTTAGAAAATTCGTAATATTGTATTATAGTTACTTAATGAGTAATTTGCTGACTTTAACTACAATATTTGCAACATATATAATAATTTCAGTAAATATTAATATTATTTATCAATTTTCAGATATAAATAAATTATAATTTTCAAATTTCAACCTAGATTGTTCACTAGTTAGTTAGTTAACTTAGTTCGTTAGCTACTTAGCTAGCTAATCCCACTTAATAACTCGACATACTATCAATTTACAATATATTTAATAATTTCAGGAATTATTAGTAATTATTTATTACTTAATTTAAAAAATTCAGTTCCAAAAATGTATGATTTTCTACCAAGTTAGTATTACTCAGTTAGTTAACTTAGTCCCACACTCCCACTTATTTGCCTAATATCTAATAATGAGTTAATCCCACTATTTATCTAATATTTGTTTCTTTTAATTTATTGTGTGCAGGTTTTTTGTGACTGAAGATATGGGTATTTTGTGGGTGCTACTTATTTTAATGGTTGGTTCAGGTCGTGATGGTGGAGGAGGTGATGGTGGAGGTGAAGGTGAAGGTGGTGAGTCAGGGGGGAAAGTTGACCCTACATGGATGTATTGTGAAATGGTTGATGGAACTAGGCAAAAAAGCAAGTGCAATTTCTGCAAGAAAACTATAATGAGTGGTGGGATTTCTAGGTTCAAAAAGCACTTGGTGGGAGGGGATAAAAATGTTGCAAAGTGTAGAGATTGCCCAGATCAAATAAGAAAAATTGTTTCCAAGCAACTCAATCAAAAAGATCTAAAACACAAAGAAGACAAGATTAGAGATGCAAGGTTCAAAGAGTTGATGTTCGGTGCATCGATACCACGAAATGTAGTTGAATTAGAAGAAGATGATGATGATGATGCAATGAGACATGCACTGAAAAGATCGAGAATGGAGGAGGCAATTAGATAAGAAGAAGAAAGACAATTTTATGAAACCCGACGTGGTTTTGGCCCATCTGATTTCAATGTTGGTGGTGGCAGTGGAAGCCGTCCAACAAATGTTGTCAATTTAGAAAGTATAGAAATGCAGGGTTTGAGGACCAACAGCATGAGATATACTTCTTCTGAACCAGGGTTTCGTAAACAAAGTCATAAGCAGAAAAGTTTGACAGGTATGTGGAAGAATGCAAAAGATGTTGTGGGACAGGCGATAGGAAAATTTATATTTGCTAGTGGTATTGCTCCCAATGTGGCACAAGGCCCTTACATGCAACATATGATAGATGTTGTCGCTGAACATGGACGAGGGGTCAAATCACCAACTACACGTGACTTAATGAACAAATATCTTCCGCAGGAGAAACTTCAGCTAGAGCAGTGGATTGAGGAGATGAAACAAAAAAGTGGTCAATTTAGGTTGACACTCATGTGTGATGGCTGGACAAGTGGTACAAAGACACAGATTATCAACTTCATGGCATATTGTGACGGTGATACATTTTTCATAAAATCAGTTGATGCATCTCGCTACATCAAAGGCCACAGGTACCTTGCAAAATTGATTAAAGGTGCGATAAAATATGTTAGAAAAGAGAATGTGTTACAAATTTGCACTGACAATGGGCCAAATTTCAAAAAAGCTGGAAAAACAGTTGAAGAGTCTTCAAATTACAACTTATTTTGGACGCCATGTGCTGCACACTGCATTGATCTAATTTTGAAAGATTTTGGGAAATTAGATCTTTTTACATATGTAATGTCTAGGGCAACAAGAATCATAAAATTTATATATAATCGCTCTTACCTACTAGCAATGATGCGAAGCAAAGAGTATTGTGGAGGAGACATAGTAAGACCGGGCATTACAAGATTTGCAAGCAACTATATTGCTTTGCAAAGCTTAAAGCAAAGACGACAAGGTTTAAAAAGGATTTTTGTTTCTGAAGAGTGGGCCAAACACCATGATAGTAAATCTGACAGAGCCAAAGAAGTGGTGAAAATTTTGAATGATGACTACTTCTGGACTAGAGTGACCAAGGCTGTAAAGATAATAGATCTCATAGTACATGTCTTGCGCATGGTGGATGGTGATAAGAATGCCACCATGCCCTACATCTATGAGGCGATGCGCCTTATGAGAGATAAAGTTGAAGAAGCTGCAACTAATGCCAAGGCACAATTCCTAAAAGTTGTGGATGAACGATGGGATGGTATGCTTCTACACCCATTGCATAAAGCGGGTAAGGATGTGTCATTGCATTTAGGTCTTAGTGTTAGTCATCTAATATTTTCTAACTTTTGTGTCCTTATATGTGCAGTTTATTTTTTAAACTCAAGGTTTCAATACAAAAATGACATTGGGAGAAGAGGAGACTTGATAATGGATCTCCAAGAAGTGATAGATAAGCTCTTTGATAACAAAGATGACACTATTCGAGCTGTTGCACAAGTATGGATAGTCATAGTACATAATTCTTTATTATAAATTATTATGAATTGTTACAAACTTACAATTGTAATTTATATTTCGTATGTAATATTTGGAAGTCATGAATTGGGCATCATTTACTACTTTGTATTATCAACCTACCTAACGCTAGAGAGTCATGAATTGTGTTTTGTGTTGAATTAATACATGGGAATTAGAGTTAGAGCATAATTTTAAAGTTTCCAATCGAAGTTATGCATCATTTTGCTAAAAAAAAAACATCGAAGTTTGTCGAAGTTTGCGTCTAAACTTCCTCAAAACTTCCTCGAAGTTTCCACAAACTTCCACTTCCACACCTGGCGAAGTCGAAGTCCTGCACCATGCCGCATAGTGTGCTTAACAAAAATTCAGATAACTGTTGTTTGCCTGTGATTCTTTCTTTGCCCTTTAAACTTTAAGATTGAACTGATAAACTGCTCTTCTGATTAGATATTCAGTGTTTCCGTTAATTAGAAAAGTAGGCAGACGCTTATGCAGGGGGTAAACCATTTATCACTTTCTTCTGTACAGACCTTACAAAAGGCTTTGTTTGCATGGATTCCAAACTGTTTTCCATAACAGCACTGTTGTCACACTTCTGCAAGTGCTGACCCACTTAAGGAACAGAATTATCACTTCAGTAGAACATTAGAAAAGCTCACCTGTATTTTAATTTCATTGAGAAACGTTAAGCAACTGTGAAATTTTCAGTTTTTCTACAAGTTGCATCAAATTGCCTTCAGTAATAGCAAGGACAATCACAGCTCAGCAAGTTTCAGCCTATATAAGGACCACAGTTATCACTTTAACATAGCATTGGAAAAGCAGTAGTTCACCTTGGCAATAAAGCCACAAAGCAACCCTCGTCTTGATTATAATGCCATTGGCAACCTAAACCAACTAAGTTTTTTTTCTACAATAATTAAACCAGGGATACTTTTTCAGTATAAATCTAGCTTTCTTGAGATTCTAGTCATCTTAATTCTATTTAATTAACACATTGGATTAGATTCTGAAAGACTACAAAAAGGAGTAACTTGATAGTACTCAATATATAGCACTTTCCAAGTTATATTACACTCTTGAGATTCATAATGAAAGTTTCAAGACCTTTTAAGTTCCTATGATGCATTTTAGCATTACTGTAAAAACTTTTACTTAACTTAGGTTTAAGCTCACCACTGTCAAAAAAACAGAGTCGATACAAATATGACTATGATACCCAATACAGATTCAACGGTTACAATCTTGATAAAATATTTCCATTGCCTTTTTAAAAGATTGTGTTACATTTACTTGTGATGTTTATTAATCCAATTTAAGTGTTACTATTTCTTACAAAAAAAATGATATCAGCATTATTATTATTTTATCATAATTATCATCTAAGCCCAAGTCCCGACTATGTTGGGGTCTCGACTACATGGATCCTTCTTTTCCATTCAGCTCTATCATGGGTCATATTCTAGTCGAGATGCAGAGTTCAAAATCTCTCTTTATAAGCTTTTCCCATGTTAATTTAGGTCTTCCTTCCATTAATTGTGCTTGACTCAATAGCATTGCTTCGTATAGGCGCATTAGTCGGTCTGCGTTGCACATGTCCGTACCATCTGAGTAGGCCCTCGCGTAACTTGTCCTCAATCAGCATTATTATCTTATAGAAAAGGTCAAGATATCATTATAGGAAAGGACATGATTCACATCGGGTCCATATAACAGATTTACAAACATGAGATGCATACAACACG
Organism: Alisma plantago-aquatica; assembly: GCA_963693085.1. Classification (NCBI taxonomy): domain Eukaryota; kingdom Viridiplantae; phylum Streptophyta; class Magnoliopsida; order Alismatales; family Alismataceae; genus Alisma; species Alisma plantago-aquatica. The sequence continues at coordinate 1,111,780,963 of OY856411.1, forward strand.
AGGCAAAGTTGAACAGGAGTATTTTTTTTCTCAAATACTGTGGATTCGTAAAAATAGAAAAGATATAATTATCTTATACAACCAAGATTACAGCACCTTGCGGACAAAAGTACTAGCTCACACTACTCGTATAAAGAATAGGAGTAGGTAATTGGGAAAATGAAGAGCTGAAAACCATATACACTCGTCTGAGTGTTGGTGATGTATTATATAGACTTATGTTACAACAGCTAGATCCGATATCTTAGGATCTTAAACGATCGTGTACATAGTGACAGCAATAGAAGCGCTGCTCTTGTTACAGGAGCGTATGACTCGGTTACAGTTTTTTTATAGAAATATCTAATATCTAAATACATAAGATATTTCAACATCCTCCCTCAATCTGAACTGGTAGCACAAGTTTCAGATTGCTTCGCAGCTTTGAGAATGTTGATGTAGCCAAGGGTTTTGTAAAGATGTCTGCGATCTGGTCTTTTGACGAAATGAACTTGATCTCCAGCATTTTCCTAGCAACACGTTCCCTGACGAAATGAAAATCCACTTCTATATGCTTTGTTCAAGCATGAAAGACGGGATTTGCTGAGAGATATGTTGCTCCAAGATTATCACACCATAAAATTGGAGGTGTCATCTGAGGTACTCCTAATTCTCCCAAGACAGACTGAAGCCAAATTAGCTCCGAGGTGGCATTAGCAAGTGCTTTATATTCTGACTCAGTCGAAGATCTTGACACAGTAGCCTGTTTCCGGCTGCTCCAAGATACCAGGTTACATCCAAGAAATACTGCAAAGCCGCCCGTGGACCTTCGATCATCTGAGCATCCTGCCCAATCTGCATCTGAGAATGCACTAAGACAGAGTGAAGTGGATCGATTGAATGAGAGTACAGCTTCAGAGGAGTATTTTAGGTATCGCAGAATCCTCTTCGCAGCTGACCAATGTTCAGTAGTGGGTGACTGCATGTACTGACAGACCTTGTTAACTGCGAATGAGATGTCAGGTCTGGTAATGGTGACATATTGCAATGCCCCAACAGTACTGCGGCATCTGGTTGCCTCAGTGAGTGACAGTGGCTGTCCAATATGTTTGGAGAGTTTATCCGATGTACTCATTGGAGTAGAGATAGGCTTGCAAAATTGCATGTTTGCCCGTTTCAATATGTCACCAATATATCTAGACTGTGATAGTGTAATACCATCATTCTTCTTGCGCACTTCGATGCCAAGGAAATAGTGCAGCTCCCCCAGATCCTTGATAGCGAAGTGACGACTAAGTTGATCTAGAAGATGTACAGTAGCTGAATTTGAAGAACTTGCTACAATTATATCATCGACATAAATCAACATGTAGATACTGATATTTCCAGATGTGAAGATAAAGAGAGAAGTATCTGCCTTGGATGGACGAAAAACCAAAATCAATGAGCTTGTGACTAAGCCGAGAATACCAGGCACGCGGAGCTTGTTTCAAGCCATAGATTGCCTTCTTTAACTTGCAAATCTTGTGTGGATATTTTGGATCTGCAAAACCCGGTGGCTGTCGCATGTAGACGTCTTCTTCAAGAATTCCATGAAGAAACGCATTCTGCACATCCAGTTGCCTGAGGCTCCATCCGCGAGACACAGCAAGAGATAGAATGAGTCTCACAGTTGCTGGCTTGACGACTGGACTGAAGGTGTCCTCATAGTCAATCCCAAAACGTTGCTTGAAGCCTCTTGCTACTAATCTAGATTTATACCGATCAACACTGCCATCATGTTTGCGTTTAAGTTTATATACCCATTTGCTATCGATGAGATTCACACCAGGTGAAGGTTGAACAAGTTCCCACGTCTCATTCTGTAGTAATGCAGCATACTCATCTTGCATAGCTTTACACCACTGTTTGTGTCTAAGAGCTTCAACATAGTTGTCTGGTTCTTGTATATCAGTCCCTGCAACAACAAATGCACTGCGACTATGGGGATTGTACCTTACTGTTCCGTCAGTGAACATCTTGGGCCTTTGCACATTATCACGCAAGCGTGTGCGCATTGGATGTCTGTCAAGTACAGTTGATGGTGAGTCAGCTGGTACTTGTAGTTCAGTAACCTGATCGGATGTAGACGCAGCTTCAGGCATCACATTACCTGCATCCATGTTAGCAATAGGAACAGAAGAAGAACCAGTAGTATTGGTGCAGTGTCTAGTGCTAACCGGATCACTTTCAGGTGAATTGAGAGCAGGTAATAGGATAGCAGTTTCAAGAGGGGTGACAGTGTGACCATGTGTATTGTTGCTGTCATGAGCAAAAGGAAAAATAGTTTCATCGAAAATGACATCACGGGAAATGTAAACACGTCTGGAAGGACGATGCAGACATTTGTATCCTTTGTGCATAGGGCTATATCCTAAGAACACACAAGGAAGAGATCGATATTGAAGCTTGTGAGTATTATATGGCCTCAAGTTTGGCCAGCATACACACCCAAAAACACGAAGCATTTTATAGTCTGGCTTAGTACCGAGAAGGCGTTCAAGGGGAGTGGAGAGCCCAATAACACGGCTAGGTGTTCTGTTAATAAGAAAACATGCTGTGATGAAGGCATCATCCCAGAATTTTAAGGGAACTGAGGATTGAGCAAGCAGAGACAATCCAACTTCAACTATATGGCGATGCTTCCGTTCTGCGGTGCCATTTTGCTTATGTGTATGAGGGCAAGACACAAGATGTCTAATACCACAGTTTTGAAAATATTTATTCAATTTGTGATATTCTCCTCCCCAATCTGACTGAAAAGAAATGATCTTAGTATTCAGTAATCGCTCAACATGTTGTTGGAAACGAAGAAAAGTAGGCAAGACATCAGATTTCAATTTAAGTGGATAAATCCAAGTGAATTTGCTGAAATCATCAATAAAGTTGACATAGTACTTGTACCCGGAGGTAGTGGTTACAGCAGGACCCCAGACATCCGAGAAGACAAGTTGCAAGGGTTTTGAGGAAACACTTGAAGATACAGAATAAGGTAATTGGTGACATTTTGCTTGTTGACAAGCATTACAAATTTTATTGTCACTGTTATTCGACACAACAAAAGGCAAATTATTTTTCCTAACAACATGCTGAACGATCGAAGAGGACGGATGGCCAAGCCTACGATGCAGCAGGTCTTGAGGTAGTTTGATGCTGGACAAGGTGAATTTCTTTGAGTTGCTTAGACCAGGAGGCATCGGATACAGCCCACCTTTACACTTGCCTTGAAGAAGAAGATTCTTCGTGACCTGATCCTTAACAAGGAAATGATATGGGTGAAATTCTAAAAACACTTTGTTATCAACAGCAAAACGATGAACAGAAATCAAGTTCTTTGCAGATTGTGGAACATGCAAAATATTACGAAGATGAAGATTTCGTGAAGGAGTATGAATGGTGGAGTTACCGGTATGTGCAATAGACAAACCTGCTCCGCTAGCTACATGGACTTGTTCTTTGCCCTGGTATTTGTCACGAACTGAGAGATGATCAATATCACTGGTGATGTGATCAGTTGCCCCTGAATCAGTATACCAGTTCGTGTCCAACTGATAGGATGGAGTTTGTGTCAGGTTGGCTGCGTGCTCTTCAGTCTTATAAGCATGATCAAACCGAAAATAGCACTTCAGGGCGCTGTGCCCAAATTTTCCACACACTTGACATGTAGGTCTCGTTGTAGACGTGTTATGCGATCCACTGGATTGCGTTGCTCTACCTCGACCAGCACTGCCGCGCCCTCCTTTTCCGCCGCGTGAGGAAGACCTTCCACCTCCACGACCAGTGAAACGAACTATGTTGTTCACTGCTGTTTCATTGATCTGAAACTCTCCAACCTGCTGCTCCTTTCTCATCTCAAAATTCAACATATGGGCATAGAGATCTGTGAGAGTCACTGGTTCTACACGCATCGTGATAGATGTCACCAGTGAGTCGTATTCAGATCCTAGTCCTGCTAGCATATAAGAAATTACCTCGTCTTCTTCAAGCTTGTGGCCGATGGATGCCATTGTATCAGCCAACTTTTTCACTTTGTTATAGTATTGTGCAATTGGCAAGTCATTCTTCTTAATGTTAGCCAGTTGCACACGGATCTGCATGATCCGAGCCCTCGAGCATGATGAAAACATCTGTTCCAGTGCTTCCCATACCTGTCGTGCTGTGACGCAGGCTAATACACGCCCGAGGACACCTTCTGAAAGGGAGGCCAGTAGCGCACCTAGCACGATCTGATCGTGCTGAATCCACTTGAGATATTCAGGATTGGTGGCTTGTGTAGCACCGCCTTCTGCAGCTTCAGTAATTGTCTTGGGTGGGCATGGAATGGAGCCGTCAACATAGCCAAGAAGGTGCTGACCTCGAAGATAAGGAAGAAATTGGGCCTTCCATAAGAGATAATTGTCTTCAGTAAGTTTGAGCGTGATCAAATGGCCGAAAGTGGGTGTAGGTAGGAGGCCAGTTGTTGTCATCACTCCGGAGCTGTAGCTGCTAGAGCTTCCTGTTGTTGACGACATGATTTTCAAGCTATTCTGGGTTTAAGAGCGTGGCTCTGATACCATATAAAGAATAGGAGTAGGTAATTGGGAAAATGAAGAGCTGAAAACCATATACACTCGTCTGATTGTTGGTGCTGTATTATATAGACTTATGTTACAACAGCTAGATCCGATATCTTAGGATCTTAAACGATTGTGTACATAGTGACAGCAATAGAAGCGCTGCTCTTGTTACAGGAGCGTATGACTCGGTTACAGTTTTTTTATAGAAATATCTAATATCTAAATACATAAGATATTTCAACAGTCATGCCATGAAATGAGGGAAGAAAATCACAGCTAGCTAGCACACACAGTTCCGAGAAAAAGGAACGGTAAAGAATATTTGGAAAAGGAGGTCATGGAAATATGTAGTTGCAACTTGTAAGATGATACAGATATATGTAGACTGTAAGAATTAATGAATAGGCACTTAGTTGAGGGGCCATCCAGCAAAGAAGTGCTTCCGTAATCTGTACAAGATGACAACCTGCGTACTACATCCAAATCACCGTATTGATAATAACTGACTGAAAAAATAAACTTTTCGACTTTCTGCAACAAAGAACAGCATTGTTGTTTCTCCCATTCGTTTCTGTGATCAAACAAACCAATTCATGTTGATAACTTCATCATTGTTGGGAATATCTGGGAATGGATATACTAATAATATCAGTGATGATGAGCTATTCAACTATTTCAGAACTGAAAACAATGGTAAAGCAACTATTTTCTTGGAAAGAAGTTATTGGGGAATGTAGGATACTTCTAAGACGTGGGAACAAGGGGCTGCAATGAATAATCACCTACAAAGAGGAGTAGCTTATATCATGCTGCATTGCCATATTTGATAATATCATACCCAAACTTGACCATTGGCTACCTAATTTCAATTTTTATTCAGTAACCCTTGTAAGATCTGTCTACCCTATACAACATTTTGTTTGCTGGATTTTACTGGATTGGATTGTCTTATTTTCAGATCCCGCAACACCAGATTTATGTATGCCATGCAGTACAGAGAAAATGACTAATCTCGGGATTTCTCGCTTTGAAGTAAATTTTGGCTAAACATTTCACCTACGAAGTGTTGCCTGCCATAATCCAGTTTGGTTGCCCTCAATAACCCTAGCTCATCAAATCCATGAGCCAAAACACAGACATTATTTTCAGGGTCTACATAAAGACAAGATTTATGTATGCCTTGCAGTACAGAGAAAATGACTAATCTCAGGATTTCTTGCTTTGACGTAAATTTTGGCTAAGATTTCACCTATGAAGTGTTGCCTGCCATGATCAGGTTTGGTTGCCCACTTGCCCTCAATAACCCTAGCTCATCAAATCTACGAGCCAAAACACAGACTTATTTTCAGGATCTACATAAACACTAGTTGTTTTGGACCATGATTAACATAATCAGGATCTCATGAAATCTCACCGGTAAATTATTCCCTAAATGACCACTTCACGGAAGTCTTTATAAATTCATTACGGTTTGTTTCAACATGAAACAGTAGTTGTTTTGGACCATGATTAACATAATCCGGATCTCATGAAATCTCACTAGGCAATTATTCCCTAAATAACCAGTTCATGAAACTCGAGTCAAAATTGGGTAGTAAGCTTGATAGTTTTATTATGATTTGTCTTGACACAAAACACGTGCTTCCTTAATCCATACACCGTCAGCTGAATTTCAACGTTTTCAAGAATTTTTAATGTTGATTTCGTAAAATGAAGTCAGATAAAGCCACTGTTCGATAGGTGATTTTTATTTGAAAGAAAAAACAGTATCATGGAGAAATAAATATGTGAAAATAAATTATTCATACGAATCAAGATTCCTGTATTTCAAAACCAATTATAAGCCCATACTGCTTCTGCTATGGAGGGATAGAAATGACAGCTGGCCAATACAGACATACCTGATTCGCAGTGATTATACTCAGTAAGAGTTGCAGAATGTACAAGGAAAAATGGATAGATAAATCAAACTGCAAGATGACACAGTTACTTTTGAAAACTCATAATTAAACACTTGGTTAAGAGCCCATCCAGCAACAAAGTGATGGCGTACTAATGACAATCTGGGCACCCCAGGAAGAGGGGATCCTCAAAGTAGTTCTAGGTGATGATAAAACCGTCTAAGGAACCTTCTTCCATTTTTATGGTCAGATAAAATATAGAGACGGTATTATTGTCTCATTCATTTCAGTGGACAAAGAAGGCAGGAACACAATTTCATCAAGCCAGCACAACACTACATAATAATAGACACAATACGGCTACCACTGATATATGTACAGTTGAACTTATCGAAGCCAAACTTGGCCATAAACATCCTTCTTGGAGTACCGCCTGTCCCATGACCATGGCACATCTTCCGCTGTATATGGCTGTGGAGAAAGCTCATATGGCACAGGCAATGAGATCAGTTTATTAGGAGGATTCAATGATACATTACCTGGTTGATAAGAAAGAGTTGCAAATTCAATTTTCTGACTACTACTACTACCATTTTCAGTTCCAGCTAAATCATGATAGCCATCACCCTGCACAAGGCCCTGGTTACCTGTGCATGAAAACACCAATCTAGGACCCTGAAACGATGTTGGCAAGAATAGAACTCCCAGCTCATAAGAGCGTACCATGAGCTGAGAGTTGTTCTTCTGCAGAGAACCCCAGGCAGCTTTGCTCAGATTAGCAGAAGTCAGAAGGAACCATGCAAGCTTTTGACCACTGTGCCTAGTGTATGTTTTTATATGAGGCATTGCACGGCCACGACCTGTATGGGTAGCCTTCCACTTAGCCCAGTATTTCTTCAAGAAGTCTTTTTCAACGTTCTTTAGGGGGCTGGGGATGGCATTACCAGCATTATAACCCTCCAATGAGCATCTCACGTCTTCTACGGTTGGCCAAATTATGACTGGTTTGCCCAAGCCTAAGGATTCCCTATCTTCAGTATACCCGGATGACATTGACGCGGTGAATTCGGCTAGCCATTTCTCATCCAGAGATCCCAGAGAAGAAAACTGGTAGACGAGAGGGCTGTGGCGAAATTCTTTGTCAAATGTGGACTCCTCCAACACCATCTTTAATTTCATATGGCCCCATTTCTTTAGGTAGGGTCCTGAGTGGTAACCTGGAACAGACGCAATCAGCCTCACGCATGCACTGCTGTAGTCGAAGTTCCTAAAGAATGCAGCGTTTATGTTGGTTTGTCCAATGGGAGGCAGGTTGACAGTGAATTGAAGCCATTTCAGGGCACTGAGATAATCAACTAAGTCGTTCTCAAAAGGGCTGCTACTGCTTTTAGTATTTCGATCCTCCTTATCCTTCCAAGGAAAATCTTGCATCCACAGACCTTGGCTTTTGTTGTTCCAGTCAACATGAATAAGATTCGCTGTGTGCACAATTATCCGCACCCCTTTTGGATAGACGAGAAACATGGCCTTGGAATGGTGAGTTCCGTAAGATATTGGGAGTGGAGGCCTGTGCAAGATCCATTTAGCAGGCTTGCTTATCTTCAAACGTTCGAGTGAAGCACCAGATTCCCCGTGTACAACGAGGACATGAGGTATTTTCTTCATGTGTGGGCATGCCGAGAACAACCAATCGACATCCACCATGTAATTGGATAGTATTGCGACTTGCACGTCTCCCTCGATTACATCTGCTATAGAGACTGAAGATGTATTTGCCCAATCCGGAAGAGCTCGGACTCGCATTAGCCGGAATAATAAAGGCAGTGTGTCTTTCGGGAATCTGAAATCGCGAATGGGCTCTTCAACATGTCGAGAAGCCTGAGGAGCTGCTGACCGAGAATGGGGCGGATTGTTGTGTAATCCTTCGCCGGTATTCTTAAGGTTGGAAGCCTCCTCTGAAGTTGTGGCTGTGGTCTTCTCACCTGTGCGAGTGAGGCGACTCCTTTTCATGGTAGAAGATATTTCTTCTTCTGCTTCTTCTTCTACATCTTCTTCGTGAGCCCGTTTCCCTTCATCCGCTGAAGAGAATGCCCCCTTTCCCGATGAACACGTCTGTCTTATAAGATTGTTCGCCTCGACATATTTGAAGAAATAGCTGCCAGGAATCAACTCGATAACATCATCGTATTTAATCGAGGCAGTCATACCGGAAAGAAGCTTTCTCCTCTGCCCCGCAGTTGATAGAACAACAGGATTTCGCCCTTCCACTACCAGTTCGGAGGTCCCATTGCAGGAAGCGCGCAGGGAGATTTGCTTGCGGCTGATCCTCTTGTCGCCAAACGCTAGCTGAACCTGCTCCCTCCCCACTACATTCTCGCCTTCGATGACTGGAATTTTAGCCGACGATTCATCCGCCGAGAGGTCCTTCGTCAATGCAATTAAGAATCCTACTGCAGGCATTGTTCCTTCTGCTACATGCAGCACCAAAACTTCAGCTATGAAATACCCTAGACCCGATGTTCAGGAGGAGGGCAAAACCCCACAGCCTAGACGCGTGGTAAGCCTCTCGGTCTGCAAAACCCAAGATCCAAGGAAGACATCTGGGTTTCCATTGGGTCATTGCGGGTTTGGGTCTCGTGGGTGCAGGTTAAAAAGTGTTCTTCTAAACGGGTGGAACAAAGACAAACCCAAACCCGATCTAATAGGTTGCGGGTTGCCCGCAGGTGCCTACTTAGATTTTTTAAAATATATATTGCTAGTGTTTGTTTATATAAGATTTTTTTTGAGTAAAAGGTCATGCATTTCTAAAAACAAACTTAGACAGACTAGCACCTGTGAGGTTTTTATTTGGTACAAACAGAAGCTAAGGATACCATGAAATAAAATCTACGATGAAAATAGTTCAAAGGGGAGGCACCCCTATAACAAGCCTCTAAATGATGAAAATCAAGAGCGAAAAAAATACTAAATTTGTTGGGCATGCGAAGGCATAGTGTCAGAAGTCTGATTCTTCCTCCAATATCTCCTCCAAAGTGTAGAAGACATCGTTGTTGCAGTGTTGTTTTCCGAGCTACCTTCTGCTAGAGTCATCCTTGATGATGTCGACGTCTGTCCTGCAAGCATGTTGGATAGAAAGATCTGATGATATCTTTAAGAAGATGATATGTAAAAGATTTTTGGAGTTATTGAATTTTTTGTGATTTCTTTCTATCCAAATGTGCCATAAAATGGTTATTATAATATCTTGTGGGTAGATATGTGCTACTCTATGAAGAAGTTTAATAGAAAAAGGTATAGAGAGAAAGTTTTGATTTTCAGATATTATGTCAAAAAAGTTTTTGATGATGAGTTTAGAGAAATAACAGATGTTGAAAATATGTTATGTTGTTTCAGATTCTGTTAGGTAGAGATAGCATCTGGTAGGCCCAAAGAATCCTCTCTTGGTGATGTTTTGGTCGGTGAGGAGTTTGTTATTTTGTAGGAGCCAAAAAAAAAATTTGTGCTTCTGAGACCATTTGTTTTCCATATGAGGAAGTAATTTGGGGTGATGCCTCTGTGGGTGAGAAAGGTGTATGCTGCCTTGGGGGTATATTCCGCACCCCATCTCCAGGAGATCATGTTTGTTGTGTTGTATTCTAACTCATGGATGATGTTGTTAATTTATGAACTGTCTAGGTATGTGAGAAGCAGTCGCTTGAGTGCATTTGTTTTGTTGCTGGTGAGGAGGTTAAGGGCTTTGGTCATTGTAATATTTGATATTTTTTTTGGGATAGAACATTTTGGGTGCATGTTTTTGATGGTATTGTGATGGAACCAAGGATCCTTCCAGAAATTTATGTTGCAATGAGTGTGTGGAGGGGTATGAATGATATTTCTGATCAGGGAGATGTGTCTATTGATATATTTCCAGAGAGGTGAGGTTGTGCTTTTAGTAGTTTTTTGCCATTGTGGGGTTTTCTTGTAATATGGATCAGGTTTCTCCATATCTTATTTTTGTTGTTTGCCAGGATGTTGATGATTTTAACCACTAAGCAAAGAGTATGAGTTTCTAAGTCGATGATACCCCATCCTCCATAGCCAGTAGGAGCTGAGATGGTGTTCCAGTTTACAAGGTGGGTATGTTTTCCTATTGAATGTGGAGGATTGTGATTATTCCAAATGAAGTATCTTCTGATTTTGTCAATGATGTTTTTTATTTTGGTTGGTAAGGAAATGCAACTGAGGTAGTGTGTTGTGATGGGAGTGATCACACTATTTAGTAGCGTGAGGCGACCAGCAAGGTTGAGGAAGTTATTTGTCCATGAGTTTAGTTTTGTGTTGATCTTATCTATGATGGGCACCCATATCGAATGAGTAATGTTTAATGGGGTAATGGGTAAGCCAAGATAGTTGATTGGGAACTCTTCATGCTTACATTTGAGGAGTGTTTTGAATCTGTTGATGATGTGATGATGAGTGTGTACACAAAAGATAGAGGACTTTTGGAGGTTAAGTTTCAGTTTCGAGATGTATGAGAAGATACCTATGATTTTGATGGTATTGATGATGGTGTCATCCTTAGGTGAAACCAAGATGATGGTATCGTCCGCGAACTGGATGATGTTCTCCTGACATTCAGTGAGGGAAGTGATAAGACCTTGAGCAGTACCAAGTTTGATCATCTTTGTGAGGATCGAGGTCACAATAATGAACAGGTGTGGAGAAAGGGGTCACCTTGCCTGAGCCCATTTGTATTTTTAAAATATCTGAAAGGTGAGCCATTGATGATTGTGAAAAAATGGTTTGTGGAAATGCAAGCATGTATCCAGTCTATCCAGGAATCTAGGAAGCCATAGCCTTCTAGGGTTTTAATGAGACATTTCCAGTTGATGTAGTCAAAGGCTTTTTCAAAATCAAGCGTGATAGCAATCATAGGGGTTTTATTGATGTGGCACAGATGTATCGTCTCATTAACCATAAGGTAGGCATCTTGGATATTTCTGTCCTTAGGAAAGGCATTCTGATTTAGTGGTATGGTTTTTTTATGTAGGGCTTCAATCTGTTGGCCAGGGTTTTTGCAATGATTTTGTATGAAGTATTAATAAGGTTGATGGGTCGGAATTGTGAGATAAGCTCAGGTTGTTTAGTTTTTTTTATAAGTGCAATGTAGGTCTTGTTTAGATGTTTGAGGATGTTGTGAGCATTGTTGTGCTTGTGGATTTCTTGAAGCAAAGCCATGAAGTATTTCTTATAATGGTTCCAGTTTGCCAGTTAGAATTCCACATTAAGCCTGTCTGGCCTTAGTGATTTGTTTTTCCCAAAGGACTTGATCGCAGAGTCAAGTTCTTCATAATAGAACGGTTTAATTAAGTTTGAAGGAGATTCAATCTTAATCAGGCAAAGCATATTCCAGTTTATGAAGTTTAGGAAAGATGGATTGTGGTTGGTGTTAAATTCTTCCTAAAGTGTTCAATAATGTGAGAAATGATCAAATGTTTGTTTGTGGTGATGACGCCTTGTATATTTAGGAAGGCAATGACATTTCTCCTATGGTTATTGTTGCAAACTTTATGGAAGAATTTTGTGTTTTTGTCACCTTCCATAGCCCAAGTAACTTTGGCTCTCTGTCTCCACTTGATGTCCAGAAAATTTTTAATATGGTCAATCTCAGACTTGATAGTGAGGATAAGAGTTGGATCGGCTGAGAGGTCTCTATCGACAAAGAGATGTTGTTGCTCAAGATCTTTAAGAGAGTTGGCTAGGTTTTGGGGTTGTCTGTATTTCCAATCTGTGATATTTTGTTTTATGAGTTTGATGTTTCTATGTATGTGGTACGGGTACCCTAGATTTCTAGTTCTGTGATCAGCCAAGATCCAATTGTTCTCACAGTGTTTTACAAAGTGGGGGAAAGTGAGCCAGTAGTTTTCGAATTGAAAGGATTTTTTTCCCCAGACATATCTGTGGGTATCAATGATTATGGGGAAGTGGTCTGAGATAGGCTGATGAGCATTATGAACATATGCTAGAGGGAAATGTTCTTCCCAAGAAGAGGAGCATATGAAGTGATATAATCTGGCTCTAGTATTATTTCTAGACCACATAAAGCCTACATTAGAGGGAGGAATGTCAATCATTTTGTGTTCAGTAAGGAGGTGTATGAGGGTTCTATTTTCTGGTGATAGGGCTGATGAGGTTAAGGAGAGGTTTTGCCTATCTGAAGCTCTAGTAATGAGTTTGAAGTCTCCTCTAAGGATCCAAGGTTTTTGGCTATTGACTAGCATGATTGCTGAGAGTTCCGAGAGAAAAGTTGATTTGTTGTACCCAGGCTCACCATATTCTCCAGTGAAAGTCTAGCTGAAGTGATCAGACGAATTTGTTAGAGAGAGAGATGGAGAAGGTGTTGAGATCCCAGTGAGATAGAGTGTAAGTGTTTTTGTTATATCCCACTAGGAGTCCCCCTTTGAAACCATTTGGTGGGATTTGAAACCATTCTGTAATCTTGTTGCCTCCTATAGGTTTTAACGCAAAAGGAGAAAGTGTGGTTTTGGTTTCTTGCATGGTGATAATGTCTATATTTTTTTTGTAGATGTGGTTTTTGATCTCTTTTCTTCTGCGCGCGTTGGCCGCACCACAGACATTTCAGGATGTAATCTTCATAGGTTCAGTTGAGAGAGCAACCCTAAAAGAGGGGGAAAAAGGTGCTAAGAGATTCTCAGTAAGTTGATCTTTGAGTTTGTCTCTTCTAATGGCCTTCGGTTTGTCCTTTACATGAATTTTTCGATGTCGTTTAATGCTATGTTAGCAATATTTTCCTCTTCAAAATGTATTCCTATTTTGTTAGTGAAACTAGTGAAACTATGTATTTCAGGCCATGACACTATGTCTTCTATATTGTCTATATCATAAGCTTCTTTGGAAACAGATGAAGATAAACCAGAATCTGAAATTTTATCTGAGGAGGATGGAGAGTAACAAGTACATGTTTTCGGTGCTGTAAAGATCTTTCTTCTGGTCAACCCTTCGGGGCTGGATTGCATGGAGTTGATGGACTTGATGATGTTTGTATCCTTTCCTTTTCCCTTCTTCTTAGGACTTTGTGAAGTTCTAATCTCGACAATGATAGCAGTTTTAAGCTTTTTAATAGTATTAGGGTCTATATTCAGAGATAAGTTTTCTTCTTTTGGAAGCGAGGGGAAAGGTTGGTATGTGTCCTTGGGGGAGGGCGAAGAATGGTTAACATGTGGAGAATCTGTTCTTTGTCTTTTAAGGCTGAGGGATTTGTTCGAGTCTTCTAAGGATTTTGTGGTAGCTATTTTTCTCTCCCAGACCAGATTTATTTCACTTGGTTTACGGATTAAACTAAATGGTTTGCGGATTAAACTAAATGGTTTTTTGTTGTTAATCGAACAATACCAAGAAGGTGGATGGACAAATAGATCTGAGAAAGAGGTTTTGATATCGGAGGGGTGCTCAGCTAAAAGCTTGATATTGTAAATCATTTCTCCCAGTCTAATATCTATGGATGATGGGAGAGAGGTGGTTTGTTTAACAGAGAAGAGACAGAAAACTTTGATATATTGCAAGGGGTGTAAAGTATCCAGACTGATGTGTTGGAGGGTTGCTCCCACAGAGTGAGAAATGACTCTGAAGATCTCCACTTTCCAAAGGTGTGGAGGAAGGTTGGATATGGCTACCCATCCTGACCCTCCCGACGAGGCCTCGAGATCCCCCTGGTCAAAATTCCATTTTGAGAGATTAGCTTGAACAAAACTAGACCTACACAGGATCATTAGGACATGTCCGAAGAGGTGGTCTATCTTAGTGCCTTCTGGAACAAAACATAAAAGTTGTGAGGGTGAGAGAATTTTTGGTTTTAGCATCGTATATCCAGGGATTAATAGGGCAATAGCTCTAGTGACATCCAAGATATTGACCTTGTTGTTGTCCATATTGTTTTCTATGGTATCCAGGATACTTCTAGTGGTGAAGACCTTCAGGAGTTGTATAGAACTGGCAGGGAGATCGAAAGGGATAGCAGTCTCAAGATGAGCAGCAGGTGCCATGTCAAAGGACAGAGGTGTAAGCAACATATTAAGTGTGGTGTTGGGTTTAGAATTATGGGGGTGGGTTTAGCTGATGGCGTTATGGTGGGCTTAAAAAGAGGACGTGAGTAGAGTTTATCGTGTGTATGGGGGTCTGAAGTAGGGAAAGGTGGATCTGCAACGCATGCCGAAAAAGAATGATTAGGATGTTTTATCTGATAGGATTTGTCATAACTGAAAAAAGCGTTCTGCAGGCCATTTGGGAGCATCGTAACCTGGACGAGATCTTAGAAAGTGTCTAAGCTTTTTTGGGAAGCGATTAAGGGTGGATTTGCATAAGTGCCAGGTGTGGCCCTTCTCTTGACATTTGAAGCAAATCACTTTTTTGGTGCATCTGAAGCATGAATGGTTCAGGTTGTGGCAAAAGGTGCAGCACAGGGCTCTGAAGGGTCGCCTTGGTGGGGTTGGTTTCCAAGGTTGTGAGCTCTTCTCTGTCTCAAAACTCTGCTGAGAAAGAGAAAGCATAGGGAGGTGTCCAAGAGGTGGAAAGGTTAGATTTAACGGGTGTGGGTCAGTCGGGATGATATATTCTTTTATTAGTACATGATGTTTACAAGCATCCCAATATTTCCCAGAGGCAGAAGATATCTCATACCTTGTTGCAATCGTGTTCTTGATGGGTGATGATGTAGTTGTGTCTTCCGTATCTTCCTCATCAAGACTAGAAGATAGGTAGATGGGACAGAGCTTTGATTCGGTGGGTGGTTGGTGCTCATTTCTCACAAAGAGTTGGTCAGGTGAGTTTGAGGTAGAAGAGGAGATGTGCTCTTCCTTACTGAAGAAAAGTGGGTATAATTCCAGGGGGGGTTATTGTTGAAGTCGTTAACCCAAGCTATCAGTGTTTTGTGAGTTGAGGGTTTTATGAAGATGGTCCATTCCTATTTAAGCTTCAACTCAGAGATCATGCTTGCCCATCCGTCGATGATATACAAGTTGGATTTGCCAATGAGTTCTATGGTGACTGGGAAAGATTTGTATCCAATAATTATTGTGTTTGGGCCAGGCGGGATATCAAATTTGTGGTAGATCCATGCTTTTAGAAGGGGGATGTTGGTAAGGTACAGAGGGTTTGAGAGGTTGTAGTCCATGAAAGGGAAGCGAGTAGCCATGTTTGGTAAAGCTGGCGGGAGATAGGCTGGTCTTGCTGGAGTCAATGATTTCTTATAAAGAAAAGCTCATTTGAAGAGCGTAGGATTCTTGATTTTGCCTTTGATCCTCTTATTGTTGCTCAGGGAGGCAGAGATGGAATCCCTCGTCCTCATGTTGAAGTTTCTGAGGAAAACATATGGGAAGGGTGGCTCGAGGCCAATAAAGGGGCAGCGTAGATTCCAGAAGCACTAGCGAGGATGAGGGATGGCACTGATTGTGATCACTACAGGTAGTAAAAGTCGAGCATGTAGGGTGAGGGATCGGTCAGGAGGTGCCCCGCAAAGGGGGCAATCGTAGCTGGATGATGCAGGTGTAGGAAGGCTAGGTAGGTAGTACAATCTCTAAATCGTAGATATAGCAACACTATTCTATAGTAAAAATCAGCTAGTGAAGCTCACCTAAACGATCCCTAAATCAGCTAGCTCACCTGGATGATCCCACAGATAGTCCAGAAGTTTGTCTAGATGGTGTCAAAAGAAGGCTCTGGGAGATCAATGCACTGGAGTTTACAAATGAAGAGAAACGGTTGGTGTTTCTAAGGTTGGGGCTAGAGAGTAGTTAGATATCAATGCGCTAGAGCTTGTCGATGGAGATAGCAGTTAGGGTTCCTGAGATTGGGCTAGAGAGAAGTTGGAGCTTTCTCTCACTAGTTGTGTCACTTTTGTTTATATAAGTCATGGCACAAAACAATCACGTGGCATACATTGTCACCTAAGATTTATTTATATATCCAAAAACATGTTACAAGAAGAGTATCAAAATGCAATGCACCCATGAACATGGGGCTGCAACACGTCTATTAAGGAAAAGCCTGACTGGTTGAATTAAGTTTCTGAATCACATAAATGTTGGAACAACACTATACTATAGACTTTAGACGTTCATACATTAGTCTTAAATAATGACCACCTACAACAAACAACAAAAAAAGAATACAACAATATCCAATATGAATTGTGGCATCTAAATGAGATGAAGGATAGATCTGGGGAACTAAAACAAAGACTAAAACTTAAGTCAGTTCTAGTCAGACTGAAATTTAAGTTTAGTAATCATTGCTAGACTTAGGTTCCCACTTGGTTTTCTTTTTTCTCACGATCCGATTTTGGAGTTTTTGTTACTATTCTTTGTTAACTTGAATGATAATATGCAATTGTGATATGAGTATAGGATTGATTTAATATTTGTCCATTACTACTAAGCATCATGAATGTCATCCCACCGTTGCGTCTATAAATCTTTTGCAGGTAGCTAAATATTCTATATATTAATAAAATTAGTGTAATTAAGTGGGTCACCTGTGGGTTCTCGTGGATTGCCCATGAAACCCACTAAGTAAATGGGTGGGTATGGGTTTGGGTTTTTTCTGGCGGGTAGCAAATTTTGTGACCCAAACCCAACTTAAACAGGTCGACCCATGGGTGCCCTCTTACCAAATGTGCCACTGCACATCTCAGTCCTTTTTTAATGAAATTGTTCATAATATTAGATAAACTAACATATATATATCTGCATGCTAATTTGAGAAAGTATATAGAGAAAAGTTGAAAAAAGGCGGTCCACATGATGCCTTAGTCGCACTACAAGTGCTAAAACACTATAAATGATGGGCCCTAGCATATTGCAAAAGTACTAATAATGGGGAGAGGCACCCCGATAACAAGACTGTGATGAAATAGCAGTAAATAAAACACACACCTGAAGTCATTTGATTATGCAAAGATCGCTTTGTGTATGTTTTTTTAGTGTTGGTATTGCTTCGGAATGGTAGAGTAGGATGTTCATTTTTCTTTGTACTTCTCCATGACGACGTGTGTATCTGCAATGGAGAAATAGTTCATATGAATATGTGACATGCTGCATGAGAGTGTGGTTGTTTTTCTATAATTGTTAGATCATCTATGATTTATATTAGACCATGTCGTCCAATTAATAGTAGCCATCAGTGTATGTTTCCAATTTAGCTTCCGGGTGTTTGGGCTTAGATAGTTGGAACATGCATGGGATGTTGTGTGGAGTGGTTGTTTGCATGTTATAAGTCGTGAAAAATATGTACACATATGGGATGTGACAGTTTAATGGATAAAGAGGTGTATAATGATTTCCTCTTCTTGAAAGCAAAAATTTACATCTTGAGGGTCTTATAAATCCTATTTTTCATATTTTTATTGGTGAGGGTTTTATCATACCAGATGAGCCAGAGGATAAGTTTAATTTTGAGGGGTCCTACAGTGTTTCCATGTGTATTTAGTGGAATAGTAACACCCATGGTCGGTGTAGAAGTGATAAGCTAATTTAGGAGTGTGGGTGGGTCCCCATATCCATGAAATGATGGTGTTTGTTTCTAGGGGTTTTAGAGGTTAGAATATGACTCATTCGGTAATGTGGTGGTGTGAGTTCTTTTCATAATATTGTCTATATGGCTACCTAGAAGATTCTATGCTTTCATAGTGGTAATGATGGATATGTACTGTGGTGTGTGGATGTGTTGTCCATGATACTGTGGGTTTGTCCAAAATTTGACATTGTTGACAGCATGAGTTTGAGTGTTGATGGAGTTGTGGATGTAGTGTTTGTGTTGGTTTATGTGTTTACAAAGAAGTGAGGCACTTATACGAGCTATATTCCACCATAGATTTCTATTGTGGTAGTATTTGTCTAGGATTTTTTCGTTCCTAACGCACATCTCGGTCATATTTCTTTCTAGATGGCAACCTTTTACAATATTTGAAGAATTATGGTATGCATTACATGTTTAGTTGAATGTATTTGGGTACTCTTATGTGTATTTTTACACAACGAATTCCCAATTTATAATCTGACTATACCCTACCAAATCAGTCTAAAATGAGACATAATGGAACATGAAGTGAGGCCATCTCTACACTTAAGGTTAGTTTGGTGGCTATAGTTGATGAAGCCTTATCTTAGGGCTTCATCTTGTGTCTTTTTACACTTCTATCACATATAAACTTGTTCGAATGCACGTTGTTTCCCTTAATATGTGTATAAATATCAAATAAACTTATGGATATTCTTTGCATATTTTTTAGGTACATGGACCACGCTTGGATGGACATAACAGAAAGAGGGTGATCCTAGGGTTCCTTCACCATTAAAGGAGTCTAAGGAAGGTCCTAGAGCTCCCTCGACCTACTCCAAGTGGCCAAGACTCAAGCCAAACAAAGAAGTCTCTAGACATCCAAAGTTTAAGCTCAAAGTACCTGAAAAGACCCTAGGACAGCCGGCACACCAAGGAATGGTTGTGCTATCAAGGTTAAAATCATTTAGATGAACAAAGTTCAAGCATTGAAGAAAATCTCAGCAGCACACGCATGTTGGACTGCATGACCCTGCCAAGGAGGGACCCATACATCTGTGTGGCCCAACACGATCGTGATACTGAGACCCAAACATGTAAGTGCTCAAAATAACGACTACCTATCCTTCCTCTAAAACGGGTGTGGCACTTTACACATTCACTATGTCACCTTCTCAAGACGGTCATGGTGACCACCATGGTCGTGCCACCAAGCTTTCCCAAAACCTACACAACCTAACATTTTTTCCCATTCTCACCTCAGTCATTCCATCCCAACACAATCATTTTGCACCTCATCTAGCATGGTCGTGGTGTCCAGAATGGTCATGGTGACTAGAAAACCTAGCACAAATCTGCACTACAAATCCCATTATACCCCCACTTAACCTAATGCTTCCCCACCACCTATATATACTTTGGTGGCAGATGGAGCATGAGGTTAGCTACCTCTCAGCCCATCTTAGCCCTCTTTGATACATCCACTCCACCCACTACTCCATTCCACATCCACTCCATCATCTTACACACTAAAATCCCTTTTTAGGGTTTTTTCCCACTTTTCATCACATTTCCATGTCATCCCACCTTGGAAGAGGGAGGTGCTCAAACTTATGTTACTAGGAGGAGGAGAAGAAGGAGTCTCCACCAAGTTACCATGGTTTTCCACTCCTCTACTTATTCTTCTTTGTCTGTTTTTGTATTTTCCTTTATTATGAGTAGTTAGGCCCCTAGGTGGGTTGTTTATGGTCAAAAATGTTACTTTGATACCATGTTGAGGGAAAGTGATGTGCAAATTGTTTACTTTTATTTCTAATGATTATGTTCTACTTTCATTTAATGTATCATAAATTGCTTGTTGGTTTGTGCTTGAATTCACCTAGGATTCTAGGGAAATTGCTTATATGTGGCTATTTTTAGAATTGCTCCTAGGTCCAATTAGTGGATCCCTAGATAGCTACCCAACTTCCTACATGTGAATCAATTCTCCTACTCCTAGGTGAGAGATCTAAGTATATATTTTAGAAGCATGTAGTGCAATTGGCTTGGAGCTTCAAAAGGCCATATGGTAGATGACCAGAGGTGTAAAACCCTCACTTCCGCCCTCCATTACAACCCTCAGGTCCCAATTTCCCTAACAAATTTCTATCCTAGAAACCTAGGATTTATTAGGCCTAATATAATTCCACCTAAACCCTAATCAAAGTGAGCCTCATAAATTTGGATATGGAGTGTTAGGGGTTAGCTCCCCTATACACAGTCTACTCCCCCGTTCCCCTATATGCGCATATTGGTTTGCTAACTTGTCTTCTTTTATTTTGTTGTGCCTTGTGCATGCGACAAGTAACATGTGGAAGACAAGATGGGAAATCAAAATGCACCTCACAAGCCACTTAATGAATACTTCATGCCTAGAAACTATAAGTTTCCAATTGCATATAGAGTTGATCAAATGACAGGGAAACAATGCTCCATCCCTCCCAGTCTTCTTGGGCTCCTTCCCACCTTCTACAACTCATAGACTGAGAACCCATACAAGCCTTTGGATTCTTTTCTTGAAGTGTGATCTACCTTCAGGATGCTAACAACAAGTGATGACCCCATCTAGTTCACTTTGTTCTCATTCTCACTCAAAGACAAGTTCAAAGACTGGTATGACTCAAGAATGAACATCATGAGTTGGGTAGAAATGGAGAATGCCTTTCTGAAGGAATTATTTTCCATTGCAAGGTTGACATAAGTGTCATGTGTTGTAGTTAGTTTCAGTCAAATGGGTAATGAGTGGTTCCATGATGCTTGGGAAAGATTTCAGAAAATGTTAAGAGAATGCCCACACTATGAAATTCCTTTTTGGTAGCATGTTCAATCCTTTTAATCTGGTCTATCTCAAGTGGGTCAAGCTATAATGGATTCTTCTTGTGGAGGAGCTTTTATGCTAAACCACACAAAGAGTCATGGCTAATGTTTGAGAACTTAGTAGAAAATTCAAGGAACCAAGCTTATATAATGGTGAGTGATGGTGATTGAGCCTTTGGTGTGACACCTCCAGCTCCTAATGAGTCAAGCCCACAAATGCAATTTCACTTTAATTAAGGACCTAATTCTAAAATCAAGTATATTTTATCTAAGTGCATTAATTATTTCACAGTCATACATAATATGATGGCATTTGAACTTATTATTATCGTCATTCATCCTAACTAGTGTAGTGGTTAGTGAGGATCGATGGACCTCTCAACCAATGGCATTTCTGGAACCTATCGACTGCTGAAGGTTCAAGAACCCATTGGCCTAATGGATATTATGAGAACCAATATATAACTAAGATTCTTGTTGAAATGATAAAACTCATGAAGAATCAAGTGATAAGTATTCCTTGTCACTCGGTTAATTCTATTGAGTCCTTTAGTGAAGAAGTGAAGGCACCTCATTCTCATAGAAAATTAGAACAACAAAGTTCAAGGTACAACTCAAGGTTTAAGGATGAATCTTCTCAAGGTTGAAATTTTTTGATGATGTATAAGAGGATGTGACAAAGCTTGAGAGAAAAGTAGATCAACTATCTTCAATACTTGATCTTCAAGCAAAAGTAAAACTATCCTCCCAACCCATAATGAACATTAATGACACAAGGGAACCAATGTGTGCCTCACAAGTTTTCTATAGTCCACCTCAAATGCAAGTACAATCCATATATCAATTTTAAGGCCATCCTAAGCCTTATACTCCTCCACCACCTCCATCACCACAACCATATGACCACTTCACTTACCACCCTCAATATTCTTCTCCACCTAAATTACAATACCAAGGGCCACATTCACCTCCTCCACAGCCAACAACATGCTCCCGCTCTCCACTATGAGTGAGGTAGTCGAAGGAGTGGAAAAGTGATTGAGTATCCAACATGTAAGACCCCTGACCTTGTTTTGGGGTAACCCTCTTTGCTTTGGATTAATCATGTGCTTATAACCTTTTTCTAATCTTTTGAGATGTAACTAGGGCTTTTGGAGAGCTTAAGTCTCCTTTTTGAGCTTGTTTGGATGTTGTTTATGCTTTTTGTGCAGGTTTTGGTGCAAATTGCAAATTACCCAATTGTGGGGGTTGATATGCACTTTTTACACCTATAGAGTGTTCCCTCTATTTCTTGACATCATCTAGAGGAATTATAAAGAGGAGGGCGCCTTGTTATCCTTGGTTGAGGAGTATCACCCCAGGTGGTGATTAGGGTTGATGTGAGTGTTGAATGTCCTGACTATGTGTGTTGGTTGTGTTGTCTCGACCTTGGGTCACGACTAAGGTTGGTTTTTGAGGGTGTCACAATTGAGATACACCCTCTAGGTGTTTGGGGTCGTGACCTAGGTAGTCTAGGGTGGTCTTAGGTCAATATGGTTGCCCTAGCATAGGTTGTCTCGCCCTAGAGGTGTTGTTGGGTGGTGGTGTCGCGACCATGGGAGGTGCACCCTAGGAGGGTCGCGACTGCTACCATGTGGGTTGACATGGTGATGGAGACATTACCTAGAGTGTATCACCATGTCTTTCATGTCATGCTTAGGTGGTTTCATGTGGGTTCATGTTGGTCTTTTGCAAGGACAAGTGTCCCTTTGGTACCTTGGAGTGTTGACACTTCATCTTTAACCTTCTCTCTCATCTTCCATCCATATAACCCCTAATCTCTTCTTACTTGCAACCCTTTTCGACCATCTATCTTCTTCCTCCTTCCTTTCTTGTTCTTGGAGCTTGGTGGAGCAAGGAGGTACGTCCTTAGAGCTTGGGGGATCAATCTCCTTTTGCATGTGGTGGTGGTGGTGATCTGAGCTCATCTTCCATCCTTGGTAAGTGTTTGTTTTCTAAGTTGATGTTTCTTTTGATATCCTACCTTCATCTTCTGCTCTTTTCTCGATCGTAGACCATGGTTCTTCCATGGTGGTCTTTTGGGAGAGAAACTCCTCATCACAAGGGTCATAGACCATGTTTTGACAAGGTAGACCCGGGTGTGAAGAGGATTTCTCCTCTCTTTCTCCCTTTCTCTTTTTGTTCACTAAGAGCTTCTTTACTTTTTTCCTTGGGCTAGCTTTGACCTTGGTGTCTTCTCCTTCTTGAGGTGCTCCTATGGCTGAGAGTGGAGCTTTTGGTGAAGCTTCTTCAACCCTTGGATCATGTGCTTGGAGCTTTTGATCTTGGGGTTTAGAGCTCTTGGTGGTGATCAACTTAAGGCGAGTTATATAACACTAAACCTACTCTATTCTTGCACTTCTTTATGCTTTTTATTACTCTATTCTCCTTTATATTGCTTCCTCATCATGCATGTACTTTGTGGAAATCTCTAGAGTTTGTTTGGTAGAGATATCTTGCTCAGTAGAAACCCAAAACCCTAATCTATGTGTACCCGATTTCATAGATGATGAGTTGTGAAGGTTCTTCTCTAATTTTTTCCCTTTATCTTGCTCCCATGCATGATGTTCATATACTTAGAAGTTGGATAGATGTTGGGTTTAGTCTTAGGTACCTTTAGCATGGTTTTCCCTTCTTTTGAAGAGGTTGTTTCTTGGTGGTTTCTTGACCGATGCTTTAGGGTTTGGTGATCGGTTGCTTGAGTTTTCCTTCAATGTGACCTTGGTGCTTCCCTTAGTTTTAGTTCTATTTTGAAACCTAGATGGTACATCTTGGTGTTATCATGTCACTTCCCTCTTAGTGGTCACATACTTGATATCTTTTGGTCGAGATGATTCCTTGTGGTTGGGTTTGACCTAGCGGTCTTAGGTCAAGGCTTTTGGTGTTAAGTGATCTAGTCACCCCTGGTGTTGGTGTCTTGTTCCTACCTTGCTTGGATTGAGACTCACCCTAGAGTGTAGGGTCATGACCATGATTGTATTTGGTCACGACATGTGTGGAGGTTGATACACCCTTGAGATCAATACAGGTTTGGTCGAGACACGTTGAGGTCAAGACACCTTTGGTCGATATGTTTTGTGGAACTCTAACCCTAAGTGTCATGGGTCTGACATTACCTAGAGGGTGGAGGTTGTGAAATGTTGGTGTATGGTCGAGACACATGAGTTTCGTGGTCATGACATGGACCATGATGGGTGGTCACGACCTATGTGGTTATGTTGTCAACATAGGGTGATGGTAGGTAGATGAGAAGCACATGTGAATAGTTAATGATATTCATATATGAATGATACATAAGCCATATATAATGTTGTTTATAATGTTATCTAATCAACTCTAATGATTTTTCCTAATCCTTATACGCTCCAAGATGATGGAGGGAGATGGTTCTAGGGTTGATGGTTGAACCTAGTCTTGTAAACTCTAATCGGCTAAGAGGAATCCCTAACCCTAATAATGAACAATGATCTTGCTTGTTTCTCTATCATGAAAGGATTATGATGTTATGTGGTTATCTCTCTCTTGATTATCAACTTCTAACCATGCATGTGTTATGAGCTTGATAATCATAGCTAGTGTAGACTATAATGATCGTGATATGACATAGGTTGAATATGCCCTTATGAGGCATGTTGAGGCACTTGTAATACAAGAATAATGTGAATGGGTCCTATGACCTACCAGTGACTTGTTGCATAGTATGAGATGGCTTTTCCCGATGACGAGTTGAGGGATTGGTACCCCATGATATGTGGCCTTTTTGATGATGGTGTGAATGGCAATAATACAAGAATCTTGAGGTAATAGTGTGACAAGGTCACACCCTATACGTTTTATATCTTATGGAGTTGTGTTATGCCCTTACTTTTATAGAAATTGTTCTGAATTTGTACATTATAACTTGATTGATGTTAAAAGTCATTTAAATAGACTTAACTAATCAAGTGGAACCTGAACATGTAGTTCTACCATGTGCCATAGATCCATATCAGTGTCAGCACTTGTTGGATGGTGAAACGGGCTTTCCCTTAGAGGAAGCTTGGAGTCATATACTATTGAGTATATGCATTCACATGATTAGCCGTGGGCCATACCCTGGCAGGAGTGCGGCTGCGGGCCGTAGCTCAATGATACGTTGCATATGTGGCTTCATAGTATTAGCTGTAGGATATACCCTGGCAGGAGTGTGGCTATGGGTCGTAGCTCAGTTTCACTAGCGTCGTGACCTGTACCAAGGCAGGCTAGGACTTTCACTATTTGACTATATGTCATAGATTACAGTTGACTGGTATGTCTATGTTGTCTACTCATGTACTGGCCACGAGGTTTGGTGAGGTCATGGATTTTGGCTCTTCCATGGACCTTGTATGGCACCGATTTTGACTTAGCAGTGGTTGGTTGGATTTGGGTGGTATGACTCAAATCCTCAGGGAATAATAAAATATGTAATCAACTGTGTAGTACACTTGCTTAGGATCAAATATGAGAACATTGATTGTAGTCTTGCCTTGCTTTTGTACATGTTAGTTGGTAGAGAATATACATGTTCTTGGTATTCCTTCTTAGATTATTGATTGTCCTACTATTTAGTAATAAGTGCCCAATATTGCTTAATTTGCTTGATTCAATAGATACATATCATTTAACTTAATCTGTTCATCCGGCTTAGTTATGTATTTACTTGCTTTAGTTATCTGTGTTAATAATAGTGTTGTGGAGAGTTATATCTCCCACTGAGATTTGGAATCTCACCTCATGGGTTTCCCACATCTTTTAGGTGGATGTGCATGAGGAGGTAGAGATCTTATAGCAGAGGCTGAGCAACAATAAGAAGGACAGTAGAACCTAAGGTTGGGAATGTTGTTTGTGATGTTTTGTGGTTAGAGTCCTAGAGTCATCCATGTATAGTCAGGTCTTAGGGGAGTTACGTATGTTCCTCGATGGTGTTATCTATATGAGTTTTTGGTTTATGCACCGTTGTTGTATATAGTTGGTTGGTGTACATGTTTATGTAAATGAACAAATATCACATGTGACAGGTAGTCTTATATAGACATGTTGTAAATAATGATGCTTTATGATATATAAGTTAGATGGTAAGTTTTGGACCCTGATATAATAAGTTTCTTGATGTTGGTTCTTGTAGTAATTGGTTTTAATTTTAGTTTTTTCTGATAATCCACTGTAGATTTTTGTTTCAATCTCGTGGTTTGTGTTTGTGTGACAAATGGTGTCACAATTCAGTTGGTATCAGAGCTTTAGCTTTGTCGAGTCTACAGTGACCTAGGACTAGGGTTTGTGGTTGTTCTTGTGTCCTCCTATCTATCTTATGGTGATTTCAGCTTTTGTAGAAGAAGTAGAAAAGCTTAAAGATGTCTGGAGAACATGAAGAACATGTTGTTGAAAGCAGTGTTGCTGCACCAGGTGATGGTGTAAGCACCCAGATATGAGAAGATCGGGTGCCTGAGATCCCCCACTTCGGCCCAACCATGCTTGAGAATCCTTCCTTTCACTCTCTTTTTGGGCAATTCATGACTACTATGATGAATATGGTGGACATGATGCATACCTTAGCCTAGGGCACTGGTTCCCAATGCAAAATCTTCAGCTACTAGGAAGACTTTTAAACGGCTTCACCATGTTGGGGCAGTGGAGTATGCTGGGACGGCTGACCCAGCATATGCGGATCTGTGGCTAACTGAGCTTGAGAAAGCTTTCAAGATCCTTAATATCCCAGAGGCGGATAAGATGAAGCATGCGGTGTACCTTATGAATGGGAGTGTTGGCCATTGGTGCTCCATATAAGAGGAGAAGAGACATGGTGTTGAGGTAGGATGGGAGGATTTTTGGCATGAATTCGTCATTCGATACTTCTCACGGACCTATCTGGATGAGAAGATCAGTCAGTTTGAGCGGATCAGGCAAGGATCCATGACGATAAATGAGTATGAGGCTAAGTTTGTGGAACTTCTTTAGTTGTGTCCACACATAGATACCACAAATGATGAGAGGATATGGCGTTTCAAGAAGGGGTTGAACACTGAGTTGTCTACCCCGATGGCTACTTTGGAGAATCATGATAGATTTGTCATGTTTGTGGAGTATGTTCAAAGGATCAAGAGGTCTGTGATAGAGAAGCGGGAGGCAAGTGCCAGGAAGAGGCAAGCACAATCCCAAGGATAGTCATCACAAGGCTTTAAGAAGCCAAGGTTTTTTGCATCGCCCTACATCACAGAGGTTCAGTGTGCAGACACAGTGGTCACCGAGTAGAGGCAGAGGTCGTAGCCTTCCACCTGCTGGAGCTCACAACACCACGTCAGTGTTAGTGGCAGGATTGTCTAGGCCATAGTTTGAGACCGGAGCTTGCCATAAGTGTGGGCAGGTAGGAAACCTGAGGCGGGAGTTCCCAGTGAAAGACGACAAGGAGACCCAACAACCGAGGTAGAGCCAACATGGCTCGCAGAGGTAGCAGTTTAGTGGTGCGAGAGGAAGAGGGCATGGTCAAGCGCCACAGACCAGATCGTCTGCTTAGGGAAGCAGAGGACGGGGGCTACAACATGCAATGACTAGATTCTATGATATGAGTCATCTGGAGGCGGTGCTCAACCCGCGAGTAGTGGCATGTCAGATGGAGTTATTTCATTATAATTTTTCTTCTTATTGCTTTGTATCTATTTTGGTTGACCTAGTTGTAATGCACTCTTTTATCACTCATGAAGTGCTTGACAGTTGTCTTTTACCTATTAGTCATAGGAGAGATAGTTTGTTGTTAGAAACCCCATTAGTTGGTTCTACAGTGTTGCGGGATATGTGTCCTTTCTTTCTTTGGGCACAACATACAAGTGGATCTCATACCACTTGATATGCATGGATCTAATGTAATCCTTGGAATGGACACCTTGGAGAAGTATAGAATGGTCTTCGATTGTGGTTCCAAGTAGGTGATGTTTGTAGATGGCAATGAGATGTGGATCTTCCAAGGGTATAGGGAGATTATTTTTACATGTATGGTATTGGCGATGGTGGTGGGGAAGCTGTTGCGGTAGGATTGTGAGGCATTCTTAGCACATGTGCTGGATACTGAGGTAAGAAGTCCTAGTATTCAGGAGGTGTCGGTTGTCAGGGATTTTGAGGATGTGTTCCCTAAGGAGTTCCCCAGTGTTCCCCCACCCTGAGAGATTGACTTTGAGATCAATCTAGTCCTAGGCATGCAACCGATAACTCAGACACCGTACAGGATGGCTCCAACAGAGATGAAAGAGTTGAAGAGACAATTTCTAGAGCTGCTTGATAAGGGTTTCATCAGGATGAGTAGATTGTTGTGGGGTGCTCCAGTGCTATTTGTGAAGAAGAAGGACGGGTCCATGAGGCTGTGTATAGACTATGGGTAGTTGAACAAGGTGATGATAAAGAACAAGTATCCCTTGCCAAGGATAGACAACATGTTAGATCAATTGCATGGTACGACAATGTTTTCAAAGATAGAACTAAAGTTAGGATATCACCCGTTGATGATCAAGGAAGATGGCATACCTAAGTTGACTTTTAGAATGAGGTATGGTCACTATGAGTTCATGGTTATGTCGTTTGGGCTGACCAATGCACAAACAACGTTCATGGACTTGATGAACAGAGTGTTCTGTCCATTTCTTAATTAGTTTGTGGTGGTCTTCATAGATGACATCTTGATATACAGTCGTGATAGCTATAAGCATGAGCAACATCTTCGTCAGGCTTTGACTGTGCTGAGGCAACATCAACTATATGCCAAGTTCAACAATGGTGAGTTATGGTTGAAGGAGGTAGCTTTTATGGGGCATGTCATATCTGTTGAGGGAGTTTGTGTAGATCCCAAGAAGGTTGAGTCCATGATAGAGTGGGAGCAACTGAGGATGCTGACAGATGTGCAAAATTTTCTAGGTTTGGCATGCTATTACAGGAGATTCATCAAGAACTTCAGTGCTATCACTTTGCCCCTAACAAAGTTGACAAAGAAGGACGTGCCACTCGTTTGGGATGACAAATATCAACATGCTTTTCAGACGTTAAAGGAGAAGTTGACAAGTGCACCAGTGTTGGTCTTGCTTAAGCCGGAGAAGGGGTATATATTCTTTTGTGACATGTCCAGGAATGGCTTGGGTTGTGTGTTGATGTAGGACAAGCAAGTGTTTTCTTTTGCATCTTGAGAACTTAAGAAACATGAGGAGAACTACGTGAACCACAACCTGGAGTTAGCTACTATGGTCCATGTTTTGAATATCTAGAGGTACTACCTTTATGTAGAGAAGTATCAGATCTTCACGGATCACAAGAACCTGAAGTATATCTTTTCACAGTAGGAGTTGAATATGAGGCAGAGGTGTTGGATGGAGATAATCAAGGATTATGACTGTACGATTTATTACCATCTAGGAAAGGCAAATGTCATAGATGATGTGCTAAGTAGGAAGTCCTCTTTGTCATCATCTACAGAGAAGGCGCAATTGTGTTCCTTGCCTTGCCACAAATGATACATATTGATCTCCCTACATCAGATCAATGTTAAGTTGGAAGTTTCCTTGCTAGCAAGATTGTTAGCACAGTTTTAGGTGAATCCCATGCTGAGATAGCATATCAGAGAGGCAAAAAAGGTTTATACCGTGATACAGAAGATTAGATCAGAGTTTGGCAGAGTAGTGGTTACCGATGTTGATGATCTAAGGAAGGTGCTGTTGGAAGAGGCTAACTTTTCCATGTATGTTATGCACCCATGTAGAACCAAGATGTATCATAACCTAAAGGACATGTATTGGTGGCCCATCTTGAAATGGGATGTGACCGAGTTCATTGCAAGATGTGTTGTGTGTCAGCAGGTTAAGGCCAAGCACCAGAAGCCTGCAGGGATGTTGCAACTGTTGCCTATACCATAGTGGAAATGAGATCATGTCACTCTGGACTTTGTGGTTGGTCTTCCTAGGACAACCAAATGTCATGATTCCACTTAGGTGATCATTAATAGGTTGACCAAGCCAGTGTATTTCCTTCCTGTGAAAATGACGGATACAGCTGAGAAGCTTGCCCAGATCTATGTTGATGAGATAGTGCATTTGCAAGATGTTCCAACAACTATCGTGTCTGATAAAGGTCCTCAGTTTACAAGTCACTTTTAGGAGTGACTACACACATATTTGGGTACGCTAGTTGAGGTTCAACACTGCCTTTCACCCATAGATAGATGGTCAATCTGAGAGGACCATTCAAACCTTAGAAGATCTGTTGAGAGCATGTGTTCTTTAGTTTTTGGGTAGTTGGGACATTCACCTCAGTTTGATAGAGTTCGCCTACAACAATAGTTACCATAGTAGCATCAACATGGCACCATACGAGGCATTGTAGGTCTCTGTTGTGTTGGTATGAGACAGGCGAGTATCAGCTTCTTGGTCTTGAGCTTGTGCAATAGATGACATAAAAGATCAAAGTGATTCAACAATAGTTGAAGGCAACATAGGACAGACAAAAGTCGTATGCAGATAACCACCATAGACTTGTAGAGTTCCAAGTGGGAGACAAAGTGTACCTCAAGGTCTCTCCCTAAAAAGGTGTTAAGAGGTTTGGGAAGAAGGGTAAGTTGGCTCCCAAGTTTATGGGACCTTACTCTATGGTGGATCATGTTGGGAAGGTGGCCTACATGTTGGAGTTTCCACCCGAGTTGCACTGGTTCCATCCAATGTTTCATGTGAGTATGTTGAGAAAATGCCATAACGATACAAAGTTAGTGTTACAACATGTAGAAGTGAAGCTTGATGAGGATATATCCTATGTGGAATGTCTAGTGTTGATCCTTGACATAAGAGTGAAGAAGTTAAAGAAGAAAGTCATAGTGCTTGGGAAGGTTTTCTTGCATCACCTTGGTGTTGAGGAAGCCACATGGGAGCTCGAGGAAGAGATGAGGAGAAAGTACCCCTCTCTTTTCTCTTAGGATTTCGGGGGCAAAATCCTTGTTAGGGGTTTATGGCTTGTAAGGCCCCTGACCTGATTTTTGGGGTAAATATGTTTGGTTTGGCTTAATAATGTGCTTCTAACCTTTTTCTAAGCTTTTGATATGTAATTAGGTATTGTGGAGAGCTTTATTCTCCAGTTTGAGCTTGTTTGGATGTTATTTGTGCTTTTTGTGCTAGTTTTGGTGCAAATTGCAAATTACCCAATTGTGAGGGTTGGTATGCAATTTTTCCACCTCTCAAGTGTTCACTCTCTTTCTTGACATCATCTATAGGAAAGAGAAATAGGAGGACACCTTGTTTGAGCCTTGTGGTGATTAGGGTTGAGGTGAGTGTTGAATGTCCTGACCATGTGTGTTGGTTGTGTTGTCTCGACCTTGGGTCACGACCAAGGTTGGTTTTGGAGGGTGTCACAATCGAGAAACCTCCTATATGTGTTAGGGGTCACGATCTAGGTAGTCTAGGGTAGTCTCAGGTCGAAATGGTTTCCCTAGCATAGATTGTCTCGACCTAGGGATGGTAGTGGGACCTTGTCTCGACCTAGAGGTGATGTTGGGTGGTGGTGTTGCGACCATGTGAGGTGCACCCTAGGAGGGTCACAGTCGCAACCATGTGGGTTGACATGTTGGTCAAGACAATACCTAGAGTGTATCACCATGTCTTTCATGTCATGCTTAGGTGGTTGCATGTTGGTCTTTTGTGAGGACAAGTGTCCCTTTGGTACCTTGGAGTGTTGACACCACATATTTTACCTTCTCTCTCATATTCCATCTATATAACCCCTTATCTCTTATTTATTGCAACCCTTTTCAGCCATATATCTTCCTCCTCCTTCCTTACTTGTTCTTGGAGCTTGGTGGAGCAAGGAGGTTCATCCTAGGAGCTTGGGGGATCAATCTCCCATTGCATGTGGTGGTGGTGATTATCTGAGCTCATCTTCCACCCTTGGTAAGTGTTTGTCTTCTAAATTGATGTTTCTTCTAATCTCCTACCTTAATCTTCCTCTCTTTTCTCAACCCTTCACCATGGTTCTTCCATGGTGGTAATTTTGGGAGAGAAACTCCTCATCACAAGGGTCATCGACCATGTTTTGATCAGGTAGACCCAAGTGTGAAGATGATTTCTCCTCTCTTTCTCCCTTTCTCTTTTGGTTTTCTAAGAGCTTCTTTGCTTCTTTCCTTGGGCTAGATTTGACCTTGGTGTCTTATCCTTCTTGAGGTGCTCTTGTGGCTGAGAGTGGAGCTTTTGGTGAAGCTTCTTCAACCCTTGGACCGTGTTCTTAGAGCTCTTGATCTTGGAGCTTGGAGCTCTTGGTGGTAATCAACTTAAGGCGGGTTATATAACACTAAACCTACTCTATTATTACACTTCTTTATGCTTTTTATTACTATCTTCTCTCTCTATACTACTTCCTCATCATGCTTGTACTTAGTGGTAACATCTAGAGTTTTTTTGGTAGAGATATCTTGCTCAGTTTGGTAGAAATCTGAAACCCTAATCTACGTGTACCCAATTTTGTAGATGATGAGTTGTGGAGTTATTCTCTAAGTTTTACCCTTGATCTTGCTCCCATGCATGGTGTTCATATACCTATAAGTTTTATGGATTTTGGATTCAGTCTTGGTTACCTTGAGCATGGTTTTTCCTTCTTTGGACGAGGTTCTTTCTTGGTGATTTTTTGACCTATGCTTTAGGATTTAGTGACTGGTTGCTTGAATTATCCTTCAAGGTGACCTTGGTATTTCCCTTGGTTTTAGTTCCTAGATGGTGCATCTTGGTGTGGCCAGGACACTCCCTCTTTGTGGTCATGACCTCGATAGCTTTTGGTCGAGATGCTTCCTTATGGTTGAGTTTGACCTAGTGGTCTTAGGTCAAGGATTTTCGTGTTAAGTGGTTGAGTCACCCATGGTGTTGGTGTCTTGTTACTGCCTTGCTTGGATTGAGACTCAACCTAGAGTGTAGGGTCGCGACTATGATGGTCTTGGGTGACAACATATGTGGAGGTCGAGACACCCTTGAGATCGAGACAGGTTTGGTCAAGACATGTTGAGGTCGAGACACCTTTGGTCGAGATGTTTTGTGAAACCCTAACCCTAAGTGTCGCGGGTGCGACATGACCTAGAGGGTGGAGGTCGTGACATGTTGGTGGATGGTCAAGGCACATGAGTGTCACAGTTGTGAGATGAACCATGATGGGTGGTCACGACCTATGTGGTTATGTGGTCAACATAGGGTGATGGTAGGTGGATGAGAAGCACATGTGAACACTTAATGATATTCATATATGAATTATACATACGCCATATATAATGTTGTTTAGAATGTTATATAATCAACTCTAATGATGTTTCCTAATCCTTATACACGCCAAGATTATGGAGGGTGATGGTTCTAGGTTTGATGGTTGAACCTAGTCTTGTAAACTCTAATCGTCTAAGAGGAAACCATAACCCTAATAATGAACAATGATCTTGATTGTTTCTCTATCATGAAAGGATTATGATGTTATGTGATTATCTCTCTCTTGGTTATCAACTTCTAACCATGTACGTGTTATGATCTTGATAATCATAGATAGTGTAGACTATGGTGATTGTGATATGACACTGGTTGAATATGCCCTTGTGAGGCATGTTGAGGCACTTATGATACATGAATAATGTGAATGTGCCCTATGACCTAGAAGTGACTTGTTTCATAGTATGGGATGGCTTTTCCCAATGATGAGTTGAGGGATTGGTATCCCATGATATGTGGCCTTGTTGATGATGGTGTGAATGACAATAATACATGCAACTTGTGGTCATAGTATGACAAGATCACACCCTATATGTTTTATATCTTCTAGAGTTGTGTTATGCCCTTACTTTTATAGAACTTGGTCTGGCTTTGTACATTATAACTTGATTGATTAAAAGACATTTAAATAGACTTAATTAATCAAGTGAAACCTAAACATGTAGTTCTTCCCTGTGTCATAGATCCTTCTCAATGTCAGCACTTGTTGGATGGTGAAATGGGTTTTCCCTTAGAGGAAGCTTGAAGTCATATATAGTTGAGTATATACATTCACAGGAGTGTCTACGGGCCATACCCTAGTAGGAGTGCTATTGTGGGCTGTAGATCAGTGATATGTTGCTTATGTGGTTTCATAGGATTGGCTGCGGACCATACCCTGGAAGAAGTGCGGATACACGCCATAGCTCAGTTTCACTAGCATTATGACATGTACCAAGGTGGGCTAGGACTTTCATTGTTTGACTAAATGTCACATGTTGTAGTTGAATGGTATGACTCTTCCATGGACCTCGTATGGCACTAATTTTAACTTAGCAGTGGTCGATTGGATTTGGGTGGTACGACTCAAATTCTCGAGGCATAATAAAATACATAATCAACAGTGTAGTACATTTTCTTAGGATCAAATATGAGAACATTGATTGTAGCCTTGCCTTGCTTTTATACATGTTAGTTGGTAGAGAATATACATGTTCTTCATATTCCTTCTTAGATTATTGATTGCCCTATTGTTCAGTAATAAGTGTTCAATATTGCTTAATTTACTTTATTCAATAGATACATATCATTTAACTGAATTTTTTCAGCCGGCTTAGTTTTGTATCTACTTGCTTTAGTTATCTATGTTAATGATAGTGTTGGTGGAGAGTTATATCTCCCATAGAGATTTGGAATCTTGCCCCATGTGTTCCCACATCTTTTAGGTGGACGTGCACGAGGAGGTATAGATCATGCAGTGGAGGCTGCGCAACAACAAGAAGGACTATAGTAGCGAAGGTTGGGAATATTGCTTGTGATATTTTGTGGTTAGAGTCCTAGTGCCATCTCTGTACACTCAAGTCTTGGGGGAGTTACATATGTTCCTCTATGGTGTTATTGATATGAGTTTTTGGTTTACGAACCCTTGTTGTATACAGTTGGATGTCATACATGTTTATGTAAATGAACAGATATCACATGTAACAAGTAGTATTTTATGGACATGTTGTAAATAATGATGTTTTATAATATATAATTTAGATGGAAAGTTTTGGACCCTGATGTAATAAATTTTTTATGTTGGTTCTTGTTGTTATTGATTTTAATTTTTAGTGTTTTTAAGTAATCTGATTGTAGACTTTTGTTTTAATCTCATGGTTTGTGTTTGTGTGACAAAGGGTGTCACACAGCAAGTCAAATGTGAAGTGATCATGTGAGCCAAGGATATGTTGATAAAACAAGGCTGAAGAAACCAATTGGTGATACCATGATTGAAATTGCTTAAAATGATCATGTGAGACATCATGTTGATAATGTGATACCACGTGTTCCACCTTTTACTCCATTTATAGGTTCTACACTTCCTAATGTTCAACCCGTGATTCCAAGGGTACCTCATGGTATGCCATGAGAAAGTCATGTTGATGAAAGTAACACAAGTGTAAGTGAGCCATCATTAACTGAGGCATTGGATGAGTCTTCATCATAAAAAGGAGGCAAAAACACAACATTGATATTCTAGGGATGCTTCAAAAAATAAAGGTGAATATCCTTTTGTTGGATGCTATCAAGTAGATCCCATCGTATGCCAAGTTTTTGAATGATATGTGCAATGTTAATAGGAAGTCAACATGGAGGATGCCTAAGAAAATCAAGTTGACAGAACAAGTAAGCTCTATCATACAACACTCACTTCTCATGAATAGGACAGTCCCAGGAGCCCCACTCATACCTAGATACATAGGAGGACATCACATAGAGCAATCCCTACTTGAGTTGGGATCTAGTGTGAATTTGATGCCTTATTTGAGTTAGTTACACACCAATTCACTAGGGGTTGATTCCTAGAGTTTAACCTTTTCTGTACGGCAAAACAACCAATTAAGGTTAGGTGATTAGTATAGAAAGGGTCAATCACACATGACAATGTGATTGAATTTGATGTCAAACCGGCTTTGTTCAAACAGATCTTATTGGATGTAGAATTGAAATTCCAATGGTTTAAGGTTTGATTACACTAGAATAATAAAAGATTATATTAGAACAAGGATTTAATTTACACTAAGAACAATTGAAGAAAGAGTTACACTAAGAACAAATGAAAAGGGAGTTATGCTAATAACAATAAAAGAAAGATAATCTATGAGTAGAACTAACTTGCAACAAAGAAAGAAGGTGATTGGGAAGCAAGCGTTTAGAAAAAAGAGTCAGGTTCAATGATAAAGAATATTGAGGTTATGGGGTTTACCACCATAGCCTACATGAATTCTGATCGATAAAACCCATAAAGACAAATAAGTTAGATGAAGGTATGTAAACACAACCTCAAATGTATTTACAAAAGTCGAACTTCCCACAAACCCATTGATCCTGGTGTTTGTGGATCCTTACTCGAACATCCCAACAAAGCTCCTTTGAGACCCCGTTTGGAGCTTTATGCATTTGTTTGGTTGTTCTAAGCTGTTGGGTCTAAGCTATCATCACCCAAGACTAACTTTTGACAAAAACAAGAGATCAAGTCCCTTAAGCGTGCAATAATCAAAACAAACACCATCTAAAAATTTATCATAAAGAAACCAATCTAATCTACACTATGTCTATGGGAATAGATATGGAAAACTACTCACGATCCATAAGAATCAAAGAGGGAATGAATAAAGGAAGAAAGTAAGCCATAGACTAGTAAAAATAAGAACTCGTAGGACTCTAGTATAGTGCCAATCAAATGTCTACCCTTCTTTTTTTTGAAGTTAAGAAAAAAAGAATAAAAGAATACAAATAACAAGGAGTGAACTAGAAATTTTTGTTGAAGAAACAAGAGTACAACATGCAAGAACAAGAATGTAAACAAATGGTAAAACTAGAGCAAGGTACACAATTTTCGGATCCCTATTCTTGTGGAGTCCCCCCTCCTTTTATAGGGGAAGGAAGGGTGGAAACCCTAGATATAAGACTCTTTAGAAGACTCCTAGTTGGAGACTAAAAAGGGATGTTCTCACACTATGAACCAATCGATTCACAGTGTGAATCGATCGTTTCATATCTATGTGCATGTAGGCTCGAGGAAGTGGGTCAAAACCCTGAGGTAGGGTGGTTGTCTATTTTTGGTTCACTGACTGTGAATCGACTGGTACACAGGGTGGATCATCCATTTTAGACTTGGGCATGTGCGGGTCCACGGAAGTAGTCAAAACCCTAAGAACATGGGTGGCAACCCATTTGACCGTGACTTGGTCACCAATGAACTGGGTCGGTACTTGGAAACCTTGAATAGCCCGACATAGGCTTCTGAGTCTAGCGGTTGGGATGTATGGAATGCCCATTTTGGTTGTCAAATAGCCAGTTTGAAAAGGAGAGTTGAAAGGTATGAAACAACCATTTGAAACTCTAGAGTGTGGCAGACTATTTGTGCAAACCGATCGTCATGAATGAACTTCTCAGTTCAAGTGTTGTGATGGTTGAAATTTTATAATTGAAGTTCTTGGTCTTAATATTCAAGAGAAGAGCAACATCTAACTTTGAGAGAAAATAATTGAGGGTTGAATCTATTAAATTAGGGTGAAAATTATGAGAATTCTAAATAATGGGCCAAAGATAAGTAAATTTGCAATTCATGCCAGAAAATTGGCAAATGTAAGATAAAATCTGGAAAAAGACTTGAAAGATGGAATTTAAAAAGGGATGAGTATGCATTCATCTATGCAATATAGTGTCTATGGTGAGATAGGGTTAGGAAAGTTGAAACTGGTTCATTGCACTCTCTAATTGGCAGACTGTTCCATCAAAGTGTCTAGAGGAAGAGACGATGATGATTTGATGATGATAGATAAGGAAAGGGTAGCAATGTTCCTGAATGATTTCGTTGTTCCTGACATGGATTAGGAGGATAGGAAGATTATCATCATCTTGGGAGGACCATTCCTATCTACAGATGATTCAAAGATACATGTGTGTAGTAGCACAATGACAATCTCTTCCATGGACATGTAGATAAAGATTAACATGTTCAAGACCCCACCCCCATAAGACTGAGATGAGGATGTTGAACATGATTACTTAAAGAGTCTGGGTATCAGGAGAATTACCTACCTCTATAGGAAAACTATTGGAGCAGTTAATACCACTATCCTCTACCAAAAAGAGGAGCACCCTCAAGCCATTGTGACAACAATGATCATCTACCCTATTAGCCCTTTACTTTAGTGTCATGTTAAGGCCAACATGATTCAAAATTTGGGGTGGTAGGGTGGTATTCCCTTCATTCCACTCATTACTTAGTTTCATCCTGTCATTTACTTTTGTTTTAATACTTTTTCTATCTAGATTAGATTTTTATTACTTTGCGTACATGCATATTATGTAGTTTATTTCCTTGCATTTTTTGCAAATTTAAATTTCTATGCTTTTTTTGTCATGCATTGCATTCCAAGTATAATTTTTGAAATTTTTGCATGTGTTTAGCTAGAACTTACTTGTTTCATGCTCTATGTTTCATAATGAAGTCTTAGATACAATTGAAGGCAATTTGGCACCATTTTGGCCAAATTTGATCAAAATGTAAAATTTCTTACCTAAAAGCATGTTTTGACCCAAACTCTAGCTACTTATTGAATTGAAAATGTTTACCTTTGATGAATGCATGCTGCATTGTCATGATCTATTTCTACATGGTCTTAGTTCTTGACTTTTTACATGTGAATCGCCTTTTTCATGCTTATGAATTGTTTGGTTGAATCGTGATTTAAGAAAGCCACAAATGCTTAGGTTTTGTCAAATCTCGTGATAAAATGTGGTTTTCATATTGCCCATTCATGTGGTGTGTCACTACTTGATAAAATTGTTGGAGTAATTTTTAGGCATGAGATATCATGTTGAAACCCACACTAGTGAACCTTGTTTGACTCACTTTTCTTTCACCATTTGGTATCTCTCCGCCTCATGAAAAGATTCTAACGAGCACATATTTAGCCTTGAACACCATCCAAAAGCTTGAGGTGGGCATATTCATGTCTCCTCGCTTCACTCTTACCAGCACGTGCCCTATCTACACCAAGGGCAAATAAAAATAAAAGGAAATGCAAAAAGAAAATAAAAGATGCTCCTATGTAAAAGCATCTAAATAAAGAAAACATGAGTGCTCCTATGTAATAGAACTTAAGCCTCTTACCACAACCCCTTTCTTCTATTTGCATGCCCATGGAGCTTGGAAACATCAAACCTAGTTCATTTCAACCTTTTTTCACAACCATGTGGGTTATTCAATATAGTTTGACATATGAGATTGAATGCATGAAGGTAAAGCAACAATCTTAGTCGTTTTTTATTGTCACCACGACGAGACAGTTTACCTGGATCTTTATGAAAGCCATATGGATTGATTGTGCATTCTATTCCCTGTATTTGAAATTTTTATATTCATTTCTTTAATCATGATTGCTTTGTGAAAGAGGAGAGGAGGGAGGTGAAATACATGTACTTAGTCATCATTGAGCTCATTCACTCAATATACACATGTTGTAATGCATTTATCATTTCTTATTTGTCAAAAATTGAAGAGAGGTTGAGTTGGAGCATACTTGAGGACAAGTCTGATTTAAGTTTAGGTTGGTGATGCAACCCTATTTTAGAGCTTCATCTCATGTCTTTTTGCACTTCAATCGCATCAAACTTGTTAGAATGTATCTCATTTCTCTTAATATGTGTACCACTATCAAATGCACTTATGAATGTTCTTTACATGTTTTCAGGTATTTGTACCATGCTTGGATGAACGAGGGAGAAGGAGGGTGATAATAGAGTTCATAGTCATAGGAGGAGTCTAAGGAAGGTTCAAGAGATCCCCCAACCTACCTCCAGTGGCCAAGACTCAAGTCAATCAAAGAAGTCCATCGAAACCAAAGTTCAAGCTCAAAATGCCTTAGAAGACCCCAAAGCATCTATGGTACCAAGGAACAAACATTCTATCATAGTTTAAATCATTATAGATCAACAAAGTTCAAGCATTAAAGAAAGTTTTAGCAACATGACCCTGCTAGACTGCACGGATGTGCCAAGGAGGACCCAACACGACTTTGTGACCAAACATGATTATGATATTGAGACCCCAGCATACTCATGCTCAGAAGAATGATTGCCTATCCCTCCTCCAAAATGGGAGTGACAATTTACACAGTTGTTATGCAACCTTTCCAACCTCAATCGCAATAACCACCACAACCATGCCACAAAGCTTTCCCAACACCTACACAACCTGACATTTTTTTTCCATTTTACCTCGTCCGTTCCATCCCAGTACGACCATCTGTACCTTATCCAATACAGTTGTGGTATCCAGAGCGGCCGTGGTGGCTTGAAAACCTAGCACACTTTTGTACTACATTTCCCATTATACCATCCTTTGACCTAGTGCTTCCCCACCACCTATATATATTTGGGTAGTGGTTGAAGCATGAGGTTAGCTACCTCTCAACCCAACTTAGCCCCCTCTCATACGTCAACTCCACCCACTACTCCATTCCACACCCACTTCACCATATTCTAACTCAAAATCCTTCTTTTAGGCCACTTTCCACCACATTTCCATGTCATCCCACCTTGGAGGAGGGAGGTCCTCAAGCTGTTGCTGCTAGGAGGTGGAGAAGGAGGAGTCTTCATCGATCTACCATGGTTTTCGAATCCTCTAATTATTCTTCTTTCTACATTTTTGTATTTTCCTTTGTTAGTAGTAGCTAGCCCCTCTAGGTGGACTGTTTGGGGTCAAAAGTGTTACTTTGATACCATGTTGGGGAAAGTGATATAAACTTTATAATTCAGTTTGATAATGATTGTGTTCTACTTCCATTTCATTTCCCATAAAGTGCTTGTTGGTTTGTGATTGAAATAACCTAGGATTATAGGGAAAGTGCTTATATGTAGCTATTTTAGGAATTTCTCCTAGGTCTAATTAGTGGATCCTTAGATAGCTACCCATCTTCCTACATGTTAATCAATTCTCCTACACCTAGGTGAGAGAACTAAGTAGCTAGTTTAGAAGCATTTAGTTCAATTGGCTTGGATCTTCCTAAAGTCTAGATGGTATGTGATGCGAGGTGTAAAACCCTCACTTCTATCACCCATTACCACCTTCACCCCCCCCAATTTCCCTAAAAGCTTTTACCCTAGAAACCTAGACTTTATTAGATCCTAATTGAATTCCACTTAAATCCTAATCGAAGTGAGCCTCGTAAGGTTGGATAGGAGGTGCTAGGGGTTAGTTCCCCCTATACACACCCTACTCCACCCATGGCCAATTAACAATTTAGGACAAATTTATTAGCATCTATCTTATTGTTTGGCTTGGTAATATAAATGAAAGAGTAATTTGTACATGTTATCACCCCAACTCAATGGAAAAGTATATTCCCTTAAATTGCCCACACTTCCCATTATTGCATTACAACCCTAATTTTCCTTATTGCTTAGTTAATTCTTGCTTAGCTAACCTCTTTAATTTCCTAGTTAGTTGTTCTTGCTCTTGCCTTAGTCTTACTAGTTTAGGTATTTAATTGCCTTTTAGTCCTAATTGCTAGCCGTGTAGTGTTAGATCTTGCCTTTACTTGCATTAGTGTAACTTGTTCCTTCCATTGCTTAGTTTATTTTCTTTCTCATTCAAATTCAATTGTCTAGGGTTAGCTTAGCTTTTGATTATTGTTCTCATTTAATTGCTTGTTAAACCTTAGTGTAATCAAACAAATTCGAATAAAACCCTTCAACCCTAGACTCCACATTAGGAACCTAGAATAAACTAACATAGCTCCAGTGCTCCCTCTCTCCCTTGGGTTCGACCCCTAGCTTGCCTAATCCTATACTACATACAATCATGTGTGTTTGTGGGGTAGTATTTATTTGTGTATTTGAGTGTGTCCATATTAGGGTCTTGTATATTTGTAAGCCCAAGTGTATGCATCTCTCTCCCACCAGTTAGGTTCCAAAGTGTGATTTGTAGTATCAAAATGCACTAAGTGAAACATTATATCACATATAAGATTCAATTCTGATGTTATAGTTGTTGGTATGAAATATATACAAAATTTAGTATTACATATTTGTTGGTCATCTATTTGTGATACATTAATGGTGGATCAACTATTAACACTTATTAACACACAAATTACTGCACAATTTATTCACACATAAAGGAGTAACTATAATAAATGATTCAAAAAGGGACAATGGGTCATATGCTTGCATCTATGAGGTCATGTGCACATGATTAAAATACATTTATTATCAAGTATCCCTAATGTGTAGGTATGTCCACTAATCTGTGATGGAAACAAAGTATTAACAGTATGTATGATGCCTCAACTCAAGGGATGTGTATGCAATTAATAATGAAAACCCAAGAAACCCAGACTTGAGGTCTGAAATAGAATGGGTTAGGAGTAATATATTTAAGTTCGTATCCACAAGGAACCAATGCATATCAAATAGTCAATCCAATTCAGTTAACTAAGTAATTCAAAAATAGTTCATTTCATTTGATTCTAAATTAATTAATCTAGTAAATAAATTAAATTTCAAACTATCAGGGAAAGGAAGCATATTTGGTAACACGATACCCAATAAACATATGACGATCATTTAGAAAATAGACTAAATTTCCTTCTTTGTCATATCTCTTAATGCGTTGATTAATGATTTCTATTTTTTAACTAACTAGGTAGTGAAATTGATGTCTTCAACTAACAATCATACATATAGTAAGATTTCCAATATTCCTCTCATAAAACATATCAATCTTAATTACATGCACAAGGAGATAATAATGTAGTAACCCATACTTATTTCCAAGTTATAGGGAATTAAACTCTGATTATTGTCTAAATTTGTATGTCTTCTATGTAAACCAAATTCGGGGATGATGGATACCTTGTCCATATATTCCTATGCACAATTATAAGCAATCAACAAAATAAACAATTAAATAGAGAGATGATCATCATATGACTAATGGGTGCCAAGAAAGGCACCAAATATAAGTGGAATTGCAACATATTTGTAGGTGATTGATACACAAGGTTACAAATCATATTATCTTCAAGCATCAAGGAGTAAGAGTGGATAAATAGAGAGAGAGATAAAAAAAAATTAGATGCAACACTAGTATAGGATGAATCCTCTAAATGGAATCGCACAAGAATCTTCTACCTCCAAGAGATAAGGGATTCCACATCTTCTTCCTTCCTACCTTCTTTGAGTAGAATCATCCTCTAGGTCACCTCCCAGTCATTTTCTAAAGTTGGAGTGTGATAAAATAGAAGACCCTTCTTCAAAACCTCTCATGCTCTTAATATTTTTTCATAAAAATGAGGAGGCACAACGTGTCTGGTTTGCATCTCTCAACAATTTCCAAGAGTCACACTGATAATCATTTGGAATGATGTGTCAAAAAATCAACACGTAGTGTTTGATTGTCTTCTTAAAATGGTAACTAATGATATTGCATGTCGTCTCATTGGCTAGACATGTTGTGCTTTGTAATGGCTGACTTTGAGTTCTCCTAAGGTAAGCCATGATGTGCTCAAGTATGATTGTTTTGTATGATT
Organism: Alisma plantago-aquatica; assembly: GCA_963693085.1. Classification (NCBI taxonomy): domain Eukaryota; kingdom Viridiplantae; phylum Streptophyta; class Magnoliopsida; order Alismatales; family Alismataceae; genus Alisma; species Alisma plantago-aquatica. Next base: position 1,111,824,444 of record OY856411.1, read on the forward strand.
AATTATCATTTGATTTATACGTGCTTAGGCACTAAATGGCATTTGTTTAAATTGATCATTTGAAAGATAATTTGTGACAACTTTAGTTTAATTTAATCAATCAACCAATTTTCTTATTTGAATTTTATGATTAATTGAGACTGTTCTGTGTTGAATTGCACTGGCTTCATGTGAATAAAATCTTAAGCTATACCCCATGTTGACATGTCTTCTTGTGGGTCTCTTGAGTGTAATTTATGTTTTTATATTGATAGCGTGCACACTATCATGAGGGACATTACTACACCCACAAAGAAAAAGCTATGTTCTTTTGAAGTGGTTTGTACCATTGACTATATAAACAAGAAAGGAAACTTACATGTTTCTCATTGTTCTTGCATCATCTATAATTGGAAACAAAGTGTGGAATAAGTTGCTTTTAGTAAATCAAATAAGTACTAGGTATCCTATATTTAGGAGCTAGGGAGTACATGGGCTAAATAGAAACAAGGGAAAGTACAATGGGCCTAATTCCCAACTGATCAAATATGCCAAAACGCATGCTCATATTAGAGAGTAAGCACTATGAAGTCCCAAGTTGATGCCCATTTACTTGATCAAAACTAGAGGAAGAGGTTTGGTAAGGACGTTCCCAACTTGATCACCTGTTCTAATGTGTGGAGTGATGATCTGCTTGGCTTTGACCAGGTCCCACACAAAATGGCAACTTCAATATGTTTTGTACATTCATGGAAGACTAGATTGTTAGCTATGTGTATAGCCACCTAGTTGTCATAGTATAAAGTATGGAATTTGAAAAGGAACTCCAAACTCATTCAAGATGAATCAGACGCACTGTAGATCACATCATGCATGTGCTATAGCCTGATATTCTGCCTCGATGGTTGAGTGGGATACCACTTTCTATTTTTTACTCCTCCATAAAATTGTATGAGTGCCAATTATGGCACAATATCTACAAGTGGACTGTCAGTATCTAGAATCACTAGCCCAATCTACTGTCGAGAAATATGACATCAGATAAGGAAGCATAAACAAAAATTTAACTACCATATTCCCCTTTTGAACATTAGACTGTGTCAATAACTATGTAATGGGAAGGATGGTTGCAAGGTTATACCTGGTCCTAGAGCAATTCCAGTGACAAACCTTGGCAACACTGTGTGACTTTCTTCAAGTTGTACATGAACAACAACAACATTGCCTTCCTGGTTGATCACCACAGACAATGGTTGCTTACATCCTCCTAGCAGGTGGATACATAATCCTCACTTTTGTAGTAGCCCACACAAACCATCACGAAGTCTTGTCATTCTAGTTTAATGGACAAGAAGGAGTTTTCCCTTCTAGTTAGTGTGCTAGCACCAACTTGCTCTCCCAATTGTCTCTCCCTTTTTATACTTCCCTTTGACCGGTAGGACTTGCTCAATTTCTCATGTTACCACAAATGTAAGAAGACAACAATTTTAGAGCTTATTATTGCGTCTCTAAAAAGCCTCAACTACCCCTCTATTTATAGGAGGGTCAGGGTCAAGAGTTCTAGTCTGAGCGGGAGTCGAAGGGGATGAAATTTCATGAATTTTTGTACACTACCAATGATGAACCACCCGATTCACAACTACACTGATCAGTTGACAAGTGAGCCTATTGGTTCAACCCTTGAACCGGTCCTTTCACTATGTTTCCCAATCATAATTGTATTGGAAATTAATATTAGATTAATGCAGAATATGATGTCAACGTCAAACTTGATCCAATTGAATTGATCAACCAAATGGTTGGTTCACAATCTAAAATAGTCAGTTCACAGACCTTAGCCGATCGATTCACTTGTTGAACATATCATATCATGGATTCAATTGCCAATGTTGGTTCAATTGACCTGACACTTGAATTGATCGGTTCAACACTTGAACCAGTCGGTTGATAGTCCAGTCAGTCAACTTTCAACCATTATTGTTTAAATTGAATACCTAACACTTTAGTAATCAAGTTTAAACTTCATTCATGAATAAACTCCTATTCCAAGTGTATCCTACGTGTATGACCCTATGAGTTCCAAATCACGTTGGCAGTGAATGTCTATAACCAACTTATGACATCACAAGAAATGATCAATATCTAGCAAGACATCATTGCTACCCAAGTAATCGAAAAGTTGGAGAACAAATCCTACCTAAAAATTGTGATTGATGTTACATCAATTATATAGTTCCTTTGTCATTGATATCTAGATTGAACTCGAGGCATGGAATATTCATCCTCTTCAACATTTAATACATGTTCCTTGAACTAGACTAGACTGCCTGAGATATATGTAAACTCAATATTACATATTGACTCACATGAGTATGGCCATGCATTTCTCAGTCTTGATTATCAAGTGCCCAGTATATCATACTCATGTAGGAGAGAGAAATCCCATATACATCACTCATAGTCATCTCCATGTATCACAATGCACTTGAGCACTACCTTTATGGAAACCCTTATTCAAGGTCACGATGGATGATGTTAAAGTACATCAAGTGATATGTCATGAGTGTAGTGACTTCAGGTCTAAGAACCATAATCACCATCATCACTATGAGAGAAAAATATGACTACCAATCATGGTTTCCATGCATCACTCTCAAGGTGGGGTCTATCCAATATACTCTAACAAGTATTTATGTGTTTGGTTTGATATCATATATCATGACTTAATGAGATTTTGTCATCAACCAACACACACTCTAGTCTTATGTGTTATTGTTGTCTATCAACCTTCCACAATAACAATCTACTAGGGACATAACAAGAATGTGATATACTCTTAACATATGTATGATCTCATTGTTCAGGTCCTCAACTCGAAGACATACATCATCGAGTAATATCATCTATAGATATTTATTATGTTACATCATTATCTCATAACTAAATTAAAAAAATTGGAATATTGCCTTTATTATTAATCAAATCGTTTACAATATATTCCATTACAATCATCATATGATTGGCTCTCTGGGCATACATACCAACATCTGCACCTACATATCCAGAGATAGAGATTACGTTGGACTTAGGACATTTGTAGAGCAATCCTAGTCATAGAGCACTCTTGAGATAGTGAAGAATATGTTGAATATTGGACCAGTGGGCCTGAAGTGGTGCACTCATGTGTTGATTGACTACCTCAATAGCATAGGTAATTTCTGGTCAAGTAATAGTCAAGTAAATCAGCTTCTCAACCATACAATGATACTTCTCTGGATCAACAAAGTGTTCTCCTTCATGCATAGGCTTTGTATGATAGTCCACATGGTAGAGATTGGTTTGACATCTACCATGTTGGACTCTTGAAGTAGTTCTAAGACATAACATCATTATGTCGGTTGAGTCCCAAGGCTAAGCAGAGGATTTTAATCCCAAGGAAGTATCATAGGGTGCCCAAGTCTTTTGTATGGAAATGTGCATATAAAGAGTGCTTGAGCTGGGATATTCCCAACATATCATTTCTGATGATGACGATTTGAAAAACATAGACAACAATAAGAACATGGCCTTTGGAGGACTTGGAGAAGAATAATGAGTGGTCTGTGCTTATCTCTGAAAGATAAGTTGTGTAAGGACATCACTTAACTTGTTGAGCCAGGCCCATGGAGACTGCTTGAGGCCAAAGAGAGATCGTTGGAGATACACACTTTGTGAGAAGACGCCCCCTCAACAAAAAACCTGAGTGGTTTCTACATGTAGACTTCCTCCAGGAGATCACCATGAAGAAATGCATTCTAGATGTCGAGCTAGTAAAGAGCCCAGTCAACATGAGATGCAAGGGAGATAAGGATGCAGACCTAGTTACTAGAGAGAATGCCTCAAGATAATCTACGCCAAAGGTTTGGGTGAATCCTTTGGAAACCAGGTGCACCTTGCATCATTCAATAGAGCCATCTGACTTATGATATAAGAGAAACTCCATTGGAAACCTACGATATTCTTGCCTACTGGTGGGGGTCACACGATCCCATGTCTTATTGTCATGGAGAGCCCACATTTCTTCCATCATGGCAGCTTTCCATCTAGGATGACACAGAGCATATGTTGGATACTTAAGGACATATATTGCATCCAGGGCAGTGGCAAAGGACGAGGCAAAACAAAAAAGACATGCTAGACAACATGTAAGGAGTGGAATCCCAAAGGGGAACCACTCCCTACTAGAGACAAAAATGCAACATCCCTTGAATCAAACACCACATAATTTTTTTCACCAAAGGGATGTAGACCAATTCATTCAACATGTACATATCATAATACAATGAGTAGCAGTAGAAAAGATCATTATCTAACAATTTACAAAGCTTGATAACATTATACATCACTTCACCACACATGGGTGTCCAAAAGGAAAACTAAACATATAAGCCAAAGATCAAGCCGAGGGTCACCTAACCACCTCTTCAAGTCTCCTGATTGCTCATCTACAAAGGTTGATGTCGAGTTCACCTCTCTTTGATCTAACATGGGGTTGGAAGCATACCCTACAAAAGAAGAGAAGAAAGAGAAACATCAACAAAGGCTGGTATGTGTATGCTAAAAGTAAACTGAGCAATATATGGCAATAAGGACATCAAGTATAAATGCTTCCCATGCAAAAGATAAGGACTATCCACACAGGCATAAAAGAAAGGAATCATAATCACATGTTAAAATAAGATACTTGCCATGAATAAAACAACAAGGTTGTGCCACATGAGCACATATCATAACCATCAACATGCATGCATGTGAGATAAGCATAACACTAGAATATTATAAAGATAAAGGCGACCAAAAATCACACATCTTGAACCTGGTGATACACGGGACAAGAATCACACATCTTGACCTGGCATGGGGAATCACACATCCATCACCCAAATATGTATAACATGGTCCAGGAATCACACATCCTGCCCTGGCATGGGGAATCACACATCCACCATCCAAAATATCACAATGTTGCCATAAATCATAATGAGACAAAACTAATGCAGTTATACTACTCTAGTGCTACTGAATCACATAGTAGATAAATGTAGAGGCAAGTAGAAAGTATAGTCAGAATTATTCAATGTAGTCATATCACACAATGGACAACACCTGCATCCACAAATAAACATCCACATCACAGTGGTCATATACCATCAACATGTCTAGCATGCACCATAGCACAAAATAGGATATCAAGAGAATATCCAAGTCCAACACCCCTATATAAAGTTTCTATTAGTTGAATATGTGGGATGTCATGGTGCAGGCACCGGTAGAGAAGCTCCTTTAATCTATCCCAAGACCCAAAAAGGGACTTGCCTAGGACCATAAGGAGTTGTTTGACAAGATTAAGCATAAGGAGCATTAAAGGTAGGGTTTTAGAGATTTAAAGCAAGTTTTTCCATGATAGGCCATAGTTACAGCCTAGAGGAAGGTAGGAGGAAGACAAACAGTAGGAAAAATGAGAAAGAAGAAGAAGAAACTTACTCGTTTAGGTCAATATCACCAAGAAAGAGCTTTAGAAACCCTATAGGAAGCAAAACGTAACCCTAGATGCTTCTGCCAAGAAGATCCACACCTTATTCTTCCTTGGATAGCAGCTCCACAGGAAAATAGAGGAAGGACGATGCTCTTAGAAGGATGGAAGTGTTAGAGAGCAAAAGTTTCGGTTGGGAGATTAAGGATAGGCATATAAAGCTTGGGGATAAGGAAGAGAGGAAGCATGAGGTGTCTAAGCAGCTCTCCATGTGTCCATGGCTTAAAACTTCCATGGAGATACAAGCAGAAGGTCCACCAACTGTTGGGGACTGCCAAGCCATCGATTGTTGGTCTCCCATGCTAACCATCGGTTGTTGAGGGGTGGTGACCATCCTTTGTTCATGTTTAGGTCAATAGGTGGTTGAACCATCGATTGATCATGTTTATAAGTGAACCATCGATTCAAGTGAACCAAACCAGCAAGAACCATCAACATAGAGCCTTTTAGGGTGACCATCAGATGTTCCTCTATTGTACCTTCAATTGATGTCCATTGATTGTTGCCCAAACCAATGGTACCATCGGTTGTTAGCCCTCAAAGAGGTTCATCCATGAAGGGTAAAACCCTAAATCACCCTTGAAGCAAATCACCACCAAACAAAGGTACATTTGAGAGCCCCATGCCTAAAAAGCTCAATAATGATGAGATAACATCCAAGGAAAATATTTCAAGTGACAAAGTGCAAGAAAAACCTCCCATTTGGGTAAATCGCAAAAAAGTCCAAAATGTATATAAAATTACACAACTTGCACAAACAATGTCCAAATTGGACCAAACATGAAACTTAAGCTAGTCTTATGATTCAAAAGCATATCAAAAAGATAGATTATGGTTCTAAGCATTCAATTATGGTAATTAATCTTGTTCAACACTTTAAGAAAGGTTAGGGGTCTCTCATATAGGCTCACACATATAAGATACACTTGGAATAGGAGTTTAGTCATGAATGAAGTTTAAACTTGATTACTAAAGAGTTAGGTATTCAATTTAAACAACAACGGTTAAATGTTTATTGACTGAACTATGAACTGATCAGTTCAAGTGTTGAACCAATCATTTCAAAGTGTTAGTTTGATCGAACCAACATTGGCAATCTGGTCCATGAGATAATCGATTCTGGAAGTGAACCGATTGGATCAGGTCCATGAACCGAACAATTCAGGTTGTGAACCAACCGTTTGGTTGATCAATTTGATTGGGTAAAGGATTAGTGGTGAAATTATGTTGTACATTTATTGAATACTAATTGCCAATACAATTGAGATTTAGAAACATAGTGAAATGACCAGCTCAAGGATTGAACTGATCAGCTCACATGATAACTAATTAGTTCACCTTTGAAATGAATTTTTTGTCATTCACATGCTAGGAAAATTCATGAAATCCCATCCCCTTCAACTCTCGTACAGACTAGAACTCCTGACTCTAACCCTCCTGTAAATAGAGGGGTATTTGAGGCTTTCAATACACACATTAATTAGCTCTGACAATTGTTGTCTTCTCTGGTTATGGTAAATGAGAGAACTTGATCAAGTCCCACCCATCAAAGGGAGGGATAGCAAGGTAGAGACAATTGTTTGAGAGAAAGTTGGTGCTAGCACATACTAGAAGGGACATCTCCTTGTTTGTTCTTCTAGAAAAATAGGAGTTCTTGGTGGTTCGTGTGGACTACTATAGATGCGAGGAGATTCCTTCCTGCCACTAGGAGGACGAGGTAAATTGATGTATGTGGTGATCAACCAGGATGCTACTACTGACGCTGTCTGAGTGCAACTTGAAGAAAGGTGCATACTACTATAAGGGTATTGTCGCTAGACTAGATCTAGGACCATGTATAACCTTGTTAACCATACTTCCCATTAAATATTTATTGACGTGATCAACTATTTAGAGGGAAATATGGTAGTTAAAATTTTTGTTTCCATTACCTTATTTGTAGCCATATTTTCCTACAATATGATAGATGTACGTTATGCAAATAAGGGATAGATATATGTTGTAAGGCTGGTTTTTTTGAAGGAGGTGTGTTCCTTCTTCCCCTAGATCCACCCTTGTGTAATGATTTTAGACATTTTCTCAAAGATCCTCTACTCAATGATTAGTTGATGATGAGTTTCTGGTAAATCACCTCAGTTTGTTGACTTGAGTATGCATCCATGCTAGCTAAATTTCTTTTGATTTTTGTAACACATGTTTGTATATAGAAGTGCCCCTCCTCAACCTACAATTCTCTTAGATGAAGGGGTATTAGAGTAAATCTCCCACTTCTTGTGAGATACTTGCTCATCATGGAATTCTATCTTTTACACTTTTTGTGTAGTTTTTGTACTTTTGTGCTTTTTATATATCTTACATTTCTTTGCGATTTTGTAATATTAGCTTTCATTTGTAATATATAACTAGACATAAACATATGAGTAAGTCATACTTGAGAAAATTTGTTACTTCAAATAAATGTGATTTCGTTTAGCCAAAAGAAAAACAAATACAAGATATGAATTAATAGACAATTGAATTTTGAGTAAGATAGAAAAGAAAATACATCAATTTCTTTCAAATAGTGTTAAATTAGACATAGTGCCAAGGAAGAAGAAGAATATAAAAAAGGTAAAAAAAGATATAGAGGACGACTTGGACTCCCGCACACCTAAAACCAATATTATTAATTGAATTCAACAATGTGATAACACATCATTTTCAACTTCAACATGTCAAAACAATCTCACTCCTACGATGTTGGTCTTTCCACACTACTAACGTTGGCGATCACAAAAAGACGGTGTGATAAGCTATGAAAATTGGTGGCAGTTGACTCCCCCTACATTGTACTTACAATGTAATTAGAATACACTTAGACCACTTGAAAATTCTTCCCAGAAATGTTCATATGAGTAGTGATACTCACACATTCTCCCATCACCCCAGACATGCTCGTTTCTTGAGATCAAGGAGTTATCTCAGAAATTAGGATGATGTGCCATGTGGTAGTAAAGGAAAGAGAAAAGAGGAGGGAGGAACAAGTCTAGAAAAAATAGGAGAGAGAAATTTATTTTGGTTGTAACTTTTAATCTGTAATATATTTTTTAACAAAATAAAAGCTATGAGAATTCTTATAAAAAGAAAATCTAAGAAGACCAATGTCGGCATATTTTTGAGAAAAATGATATGAAATATAAAAATAGTATTGTATAATAAGGATAATACTTATTTTTTTATTAACACACCAACTCAAAAACAAGTATTGCATGTCATATTTTTGATATAATACTCATTTTCATGTCATTATATTTTAAAATAAGTATTAAAATGAATATTGAATTTTATTGTTGGGGATAACAACCACTTTTTGAGTAACACCCTAACTCAAAAAATGTATTATATGTTGTTGTTTTGAGGATTTTCTCACTTTGTGAGAAAAAATGAGTACTATACCAAAAGAATGACATACAATACTCATTTTTTAGTTAGTGTGTTATTTAGAAAATGAGTAATATCATGCAAAATATAATACAATAATCATTTTATTACGTAGTTTCAAATGCAATGTCACCAAAAAATGTGTACTATATAAAAAGAAAGGCATAAAATATACATTTTTTAGTTAGTGTTTAGATAGAAAATGAGTAATATCCTCGATATATACAATAATCATTTTTATATTCAGTATTATTTTTCTCTCAAAAGTGTGTCATCATCGATCTTATTGGATTGTATTTTTTTTATAAGCAATACAATAGTTTTATTTTGTTAAAACAATTCATTAGTGATTGAAAGTTATAAGCAAAATGATATTCTCTTTCTTGTTTTTTTTCTCTTTTTTGACTTTTTCATCCTAAGTCTCTCTTGTGAGAATTTCTCTATCAGTACAGTTAAGCCTCCCCAATGTAGAGGCATGGAACCACATATGAATGGGGTTATATGTAACACTTTCCTTTTCATATATATTAAGATTGTGTTTGTTACATGGTGAGTCATGGGGAAGGAATGATGTGAAACAAAAAATATTGTTTGTTTGCCATGGTGATAGGGAAGAGGAAATGTTTGAATCTATGGGAAATTTGGTCTTTTTTTTCTCCATAAAAATCATGATGGCACTTTTTTCTTCCCAGACTCCACTACTTGTTTAGACACAAATGCAAAAACAACTTTCAAATAAATATGATTCTTATTTGTATTTTTATAAATATTTCCCCCTCCTTGTTCCTATACCCATGTAATAAACAACATATGTTTTCTATTCCTATTCCTTTCACCTTGCACATATTACCAAACAACACATTTTAACAAATTCCTCATCCCTATCACTGTCTCCTTTCCCATCACCGTCCCTTTCCCAATCACTATGTACAAAACACAACTTTTGTTGCAATATTTATTTCACATGCCTTTCCAATGTTTTCACATTTTATTAGAGCACAACATGATCAATGTGTATCTTTTTATCAATTACTTATCAAATACCTTTATTTCATCTCTTATCAATTAGTAGCGGAAGATACGTGCTAAGTACATGTTATACAAATATATTAGTTCAGTAAGTTAGCTTTTAATATTGGTGGAATGAGGTTTACAATCAATGCTAATTTGGTAAATACATTAATTCTATGGTTAACTCCACTTTAAGGCACACGATATAGTGCAAAAACCTCATTTAAAAAAATTTCCTCTAAAAACAAATATACTACAAAAATAAACTAGCCAGCTCATGACAATTATCATCATAGATATACTAAACATGAAGGATAATTTTATGCAAGTCATGCAAGTACTCAAGGTAGAAAAATATGCAAGCTCCCAAGCTGGTTGGATAAAAAAGAAACATAGTGTAACATCCCAAATTTCAAATAAAATAAGTTTAGGGTCTTAATTGTAAAATTTGCAACCATAAATTTCAAAAGTTAGACTTTAATGCAATAAATCCTAAATATTAAATACTTCATATGATATTGATATAAAAAGGAACGAAATACAATTCCTCTTTTCTTTTCTCAATGATTAAAAGAATTCAATATATAAAAAGGATAAATAACATTATGCTCTCTCTCTCTTAAATTTATCTCTTTATTTATACATAAAAGATAATATGAAGTCCTTGAAAAGGTGGACACTCTCAATCTCTAAATTTAACTCAACAAGTTCCTTAAAAGAAAGGGCAATTCACTATATTGCATATTTTAATACACATACACTAAAATAATGACATATACAAAATTCATGGACAAAAGTTTATCAAAACCTAGATCTAATTGGATATATAGATTCTAGACTCCTTAATTAACTAATGGTATAAATTTAAGTTTAGTTGGACTTTGTTTGACCCTTCAACCAAAATAATCAAGAAGCTATATGATTTCAACCCTAAATAATTGATTAAATGATTATATCAATGATTTTTGCTATGGTTCTGGGATTTGATGGTGTCATGTGGACCTTCCCTCGACTGGGGCCCCGTTTTAGGTCAGGCACCAGGAAACAAACTCCTTTGTGAGAAGGGAGATTGTCTCCCTTACCCGAGTCTCCATCTCCCTAGACTCCTATAGTCTACGGCTCCCCTCCCTCTTTCTGCCTTCTAAGTATCTGATCAAGATCTGAATACATGTTCACAATCCTCATCTCACCCTGAGGCTTTGGACCCTAATTTCATAGGGTTTTTCTACCCTAAGAGTTCAGACAACAAGGATGTCCTTCTTCCTCTGTAATTCAACTCCAACAGATCTCGGTGACACCTGGGTCGCTTCCCTATTTAAGAAACCATCCTGGGACGATCACAGTCAACCCAAAAGAAGTAATCAATCACCCCCTACACCTTTGGTACTCCTTGCACACTGGTCAACATACTCCCATGTGTTTCCACTATGAGTTTGTCATCATGGCAACTCAGGCCTTCACGGTACCTAATGAGGCCACATATTAGTTTGCCTAACCCCATGGAAGCTTCTACGACCATCAATTTTGATCCAAGAACATGTTCATCTTTTCCCTTTTTTCCTCTTTTGTTGTACCGAACACATAATATAGCAGTACACACCTTGATCCCGTCGGTGACCCTGTTTTCATCATCAGCTCTCCCATATGAAGTTCATGAACTCAGTGAATGCTCTAATTTATCACAGTGTGTGTGTCCCTGATATATTTTCTACCCCTCCCTTCCTAGCCATGGCAAAAGACCTTCTTATTTTTCCAGTCAACCCACATCCTGCTAATGATATTAATAGGTTTGGCTAGAGATGAGGGAGATGTTCATGCATTCAACTTATCACACTTTTCACAGTTTTAGATATGGTGTCCAGGAGATTTCAAGCCAGTTTGGACGGTCCTGTTGTTGTTTGTCATCGCAAAGATGACGAACAATTCTAGGTGTTGGTTCTCAGTTTCACCCTCACATTCTCCTTTTTGGTTGTCATGCAACCATGGATAGTTTTGTCTTTCCATCCTCTATGTTTGTCCGCCATGATGCATAAATGGTGTTGATACCCTCGTTATATGTGTCCATCAGTGGCTGGACCAGCTAAGCGACGTTGGCGAGTTTTCTGGTTAATGCCAACATGTAATTTTTCTATCTTATGATTGGTCTGACGCTTGGAAAATACACATTGATTAAAGTAACAACAACAAAAAAAGTAAAAATATGCTTTGGTAAGGATTTTTCAAGAAGAACACCATTTCAATGTTTTCAAGCCCTAACTCAATCGTCTTTGACCAAGTTTCCTTAAAAGACCCAAATTAGGGTTTAGGATGGTGTTTAAAGTGCTAAATGATATAAATCATGTTAATTTCAAGAACATAGGAGTGACTCGAAATCGGGGAGATTGAATTAGGATTTGCTTTAATAAAGGTAAGTGGGTCCATGCACTTTGAGTATTAAATAACGGCTTTCAATCGCTTTAAGATTATTCTATCATGATGATCAAGTTAAATTATATGCATAGCTATGTATTCAATTTTCATAAAATCTTGAATTAATGTTACCAAAAAGATATTATATGATGCTTATGCTTTCAAGTTCTATTTCAAGAATCCATGTCATGTTCATGTGAAATCCAAGTAAAGATTACTTATTCCAAGTTAATGATGAATCATGTAATGGGTTGTATTATTGTGCCCTCATCATGTTAATGTTGAGACCTCGTGCCTTATGAGTTAAAATGGAACATAGTGACACATATGTGCAATCATGAGCTCAAGTGGAGCATTATTAATGGAAATTATGTGCAAATCATGACTTCAAATGGGGCATTATGTCACTTATGTGCGAATCATGAGCTCAATTGGAGCATAGTTATGGAACATTGGTGCAAATCATGAGTTCAAGTGGAACATCAGTTGAGCCTATGAGTCTTATGAGCACAGTTGTTGCATAAAAGTAGAGGACATTATAATTAACTACTAAGAGCATATTATGTGAATCCAAGATTTACTGTTCAGTTAGTTTTATATTTTTCCTCATTGCCAAGTTATTATGTTGTTATAACCATATTCAATGTCGCTTAATCTAATGTGTTTACCATTTTGAATGCATGGTTGGGGACGTGATGTCCACAGGAGGAAAGAATAAGAGAACTTAAACAAGAAGCTTAATCTCAAGGACAGATTAAGAGTTTAGCCTTGGTGGGGTGCCATCTACACCTTAGAAGATCTGATATCAAGTTTCCAAAGAAGATGTATACCTTAGATCTCTTCTACCTTTCATGTATTAGATTTTAGTTCAAGTATTAGATTAGTTTACATTATTAGTTTTCTCTTTCAAAGAGTGATGTTTCATTTATCTTATTGATATGATTATCATGTTTTGTAATGTTCCTCCAAGACAAGTGACCCATGTTATGGACAACATAGGGTTTGCTTCTGCTGACATATTTATAACTTGGAGGGGCGTTACACATACACACCACCAGGGTGGAGCCATGATTTAAATTGTGGGGGGGAGTGTTGAAATAGGATTGTTTCGGCCCATGTCCTAATTGGATTTGGGTTTGAGTAGGAGTTGGTATTTTGTGTTGCCAATCCTAATAGGAGTTAAATCCAATAGGAGAGAAGATGGCTCTATATTTGCAACATTAGAATTGGATTAGGAATTGGACTATGAATTGGAGTGGGATTCCTAATTGCTACCATATATCATGGAGGCCTATAAATAGAGGCCCTGGGAGAGGCCATGGAGATCATCCCATCAGTTGTTTGTTGTTGGTGCATTCTGTGGTAGAAGAGCTAAAAAATAAGAACAACTGGTGGTTCTCTCTTGTGGTAAGAGAGGGTCAGCAACTTTACCTTAAAGTGAAGTAGCGGCTAACAGCCAACAACACATTGGTGGTGCATCAACAACAGCCGCTTATCCGGTCAGTGGAAGACGCACATCAGTTGGTGGCACTATGTTGGTGTTGCAGTAGCGACTATGACAATAGTATGTATGTTCAATGGAGGACGTGCATCTGCTCTCTCAGGCAGCGAGAGCTTCTGGTTGGAGGCGAGGTATGCTACCTCATCAGGAGCAGAGGCGGTCCAGTTAGCGATCACAGTGGTAACAAGTAAGGGCACAACCGTGTGTCTGATCCCCTACAACGACAGAGGTGTTGTGAAGAGAAAAAGATAAGTGGGATATTTTGTACACGTTGGGTGCAATTTTATTCTTCCTATCTTTGTTCTCGTGTGGGGGGAGCTATCTGAATTTAGGGGTATTTAAATATGGACAGTGTGAGTTGTAATCTTAATTACACATTGCTTGTTGGCCGGTATTGCGTCGTGATTTTTATCTTCTCGTCTTGGGGAGAAATTTCCACGTTAAATCTTACGCTTTCAGTTTTACTGAACACGTCACTTTTCCACGACATTCCTTACAAGTGGTATCAGAGCAAGGTTGGAAGGTTGAAATAGAAGTGAAAATGGTGTCTGAAGATGGGAAAATGCGCATTGACAAGTTTGATGGAAAGGATTTCAGCTTCTGGAAGATGCAGATTAAAGATTATATGTACCAGAAGAAATTGTACCAACCTCTGGCAGGGACTAAGCCTGAACATATGAAGCAGGAGGATTGGGATCTCCTTGATTTTCAGACACTTGAGGTGGTTAGGTTGACATTGGCACAAAATGTTACATTTAATATTTCCAACGAGAAGACGACGGTGGGACTTCTAAAGACGTTATCAAATATGTATGAGAAGCCAACCGTTTTAAATAAGGTATATCTGATGCATTGTTTGTTCAATCTGAAGATGAGTGAAGGAGCCTCGGTAGCATATCACATCAATGAGTTCAATGTCATAATTACTCAACTGAACTCAATGGAGATAGAGTTTGATAATGAAGTCAAAGCCCTTATCCTACTTTCCTCTTTGCCCAAGAGTTAGTCTGCTACGGTGACATCAATCAGCAGTTCGTTAGGAAGCATGAAGCTGAAGCTTGACAATATTTAGGATTTGATTCTAAGTGGAGACATTCGTAGAAGGGAATATAAAAAATCTATTTTTTCAAATTCAACTCTATATATTGAAGGTAGAGGAATAAATCAGAGTCGCAATCATGGTTCTAATAGCGGGAAGTCAAAGACAAAGAGTAAAGAATAATATTGTTGTGAAAAAGTTGGACACTTTAAAAAGGATTGCAAGATCTGTAAGAATGTGTCACAAGATTTTGCAAAAGAACACGAGGATGATGACCAGAACAATACACCTACCATCGCAAAAGATCTAATATTGATAGTCCAAGAGCAGGGATTGAACATAGAGGATGGTGTTGAGTCGGTTGTAGACACAAGAGCGACGTGTCATGCTGCAATTCACATGAAGTTCTTCACAAAATATAGAAGAGGAAACTTTGCCAATGTGAGGATGGAAGATGGTAGCTACTCAAAGATCATTGGAATTAGTGATGTCTACGTCAAAACAGATTTTGGGTGTACTATCATGCTCAAGGATGTTTGTCATATTCCAGACTTGAGGCTTAGTGTAATTTCTGGTTCCGTGTTAGATAGGAGTGGATATGATCTCGGGTTTGCTGGTGGCATGTTCAAGGTAACAAAAGGGTGTTTGGTGATAGTTTGAGACAGACTGTGCTGCAATCTATATAAAACTACATTGAAAGTGCACAAAGAGAAGGTTCAGGAAGTCAAGAAGCCAATGCCAAAGGAGACGGGGAGGACTTTGAAGTACTCCTACAGATAGTCGTAGGTCTGAGCTCTGAGATTCTCTCAATGATGTCAGCAAAGGTAGAAAGGTAAGTTTCTACAAGCATTAGGACGACTCCCAGTTAGAGAAGGTCGCACCAAAGACTTCTTCTAGATAGTGTGTACATGAGAAAGAAGGACAATACAATAGACATGTAGTTGATGCATGCAGAATGGATGATTAGGCTCTTGATGTGGGGTTACATCAATAGGGGGGCGTCAAAAGAAGGTTTCTAAGTCTTACTACAGAAGGTCAGAAACATAATTTTTTGATTTGCGAGAGAATCACCCCCGCACGAGCGCCACTTTTTGTGACCCCCGCAGGCGGCGTAAACTCTCGGGTGTTGGATCAATGGGCTCTAGAAGGGGGGTTGAATAGAGCTTCACAAACTTCACAAAAGTGATTAGACCACCAAATTATATTAAGTGCAGAACTTAATTCAAAACAGCAATTTGATGTCCTAAACTAGCATACAAAGCAAGGATAAGAGACAAGGAAAGCATGCACTTGGACAGGTGGTTTAGAGTGGTTCCATGTCCTAAACTTAGGAGCAATGTCAGTCCACTACCTAGAGTTGGTTAGGCTCTAGGATTTGTAACTTGGTTCTCTTATATATATCACACAATAAGATTACAAGCTACAACTACCAACCATCCAAGGACTTATATATCAAGCCAAGATCTTCTACCTCACCAAGGACTTACCCACCAAGCAAGTAGTCTTCCACCTTCTTCAAAGGAATTACCCACTCTTGCTCTAGTCTTCGGCCTTGCAGGATTTACCTATCTTGCTTGAGCTTTGCCTTGCACCTCTCCTTCACTTGGAGAGCTTTAGCACCTTCCTCCTTCACTTGGAGGCCTGGAGCAGCTAGCCGTCTTCTCCTTCACTCGAGGAAGAACAACAACCTTCTTCTCTTTCACTCGGAGAAGAAACTGCAATCAATCTTCATAGAGAATGGAGATGGGAGAAGTGGAAAGGAGAGCTTTACAAGATTACAAATGATAGCTCTCATACATGGGATCCTAACTCACTCATACTCACGAATTTGCTTTGAAGGTAGAGAGAGAAAGGGGCTCAAAGGATTAGAAACCACTCAACTAAGGCTAGGACCAAGCATATGTGAATGAGCAACCTTGGAATGAAGTCCAAGAGGTCCTATTTATAGTTGAGGGTGTCCCTTTGAGGTTGGGAGAGTTAAGTGGCAAAAACTAGTCGTTTTACAACTTGCAACGGATCTATTTTGAGTCCCACCAACTCCTCCAACGGTTGGAAATGCTTTTTCTGCATTCCAGTACAGTCCGATAGGCCGAGTTTCATTAAAGGCAATTCGGCCGACACACTAGGCGACAAGTCTGAGAGATAGACTGTCGGCCGAGTTTCCATGGGGAAACTCGACCGATCGGTCGACCTTCAGACTTGACCGATCAGTGGATCGGCCGAGTTTCCTACCATTGAAACTCGACCGAACAGGGATCGGCTGAGTTGGAAACTCGGCCGACCACCCAGAAAATTCCAGAATATATGGATCGGCCGAGTTTGGAATTCGGCCGACAAAATCCCTGTTAAGGGTATTTTGGAATTTTCATAAACTGTACAAACGATGGATTTTTGAGTCCCAATCATTTTATCCATCTTAGATACAATGCAAAACATGATTATGAGTGATTACATAAAATGTTCTAAGCCTCTAAGGGCTATATTACAAAGCGGTTAAATGTCACATGTTTTGCATGTGCCGGAAGAGTAGCTTTGGAGTTAAAAGTGATTCTTTTCTTGTACCTAATATCTGCAATGATCTCAAATAGATTTGTTAGATACATATGAATGGAATGGTTAAGTCATTATCAAAATATGGGCAATGTGCGACACCTAGGTCAACATTCTCCCCCTTTTTGACAATGACAAACCATTCCTCAACATATTGAAAAGAATGTGAAAATTATACCTTTTCTTTAGGGAATTGCAAGGGGATGCAAATATGATCAATTTGTAATGCTCCCCCTCAATTCATGCTTACTCGTTTCTGCATGGTTAGTTAACACACAAGCAACCATAGCATATATATATATTATATGATTCTAAACAAGTCTAGATGCATTGCAGTTTATAGACAAGAAAAGAACCATACAAGCAATAAAAACAATATGATTGAGGTCTTTCTCCCCCTTTGTCATATCAAAAAGGCAGGGGGGTAGAAGAGCATAAAAGCAAGGTCTTCTCCAAACACTCAATCAACCAAATCACAGAGAGACAGATAAACACCAAGATAAAGCACGAAAGCAAAACCTGTCATTCATCAAAATATGGAACACACTATAAGATAAGCCATACAAAGTGTTTCCAAAAGAAACCATAAGACAAAAACTACAAGGATATCATAGAGTAGAAATAGTACAACTCAGATGATGTGCCTAATGTAGATAATACAATCATAGTCCAAAGAGATGTAACATGGTCAACTGAGACTAAAACTAGACACATCAACTCCTAAGCTAAACTACTCTATGTCGATATCATCAACAGCAGCATCCATGTCCTCGTCGGGCTGGTAGTCCTCATCGCCATCATCAGAAGGAGGAGCAGCAGCTGGTGTAGCCTCAGCACCATGATCAGCATCGTCATCCTCATCCTCGTCTTCAGCATCCGTCGCAGTAGCCTCATCAGCGTCAGTCTCAGCATCCTCCTGGTCAGCCATATCCTCGTCTGGAGGACCAGAAGCACGCCCGGGCCACCTCGCACTCTGCTCGGCCGAAGACATGCCTAGAGCATGTAACTCATAGGCAACCTCAATGGGGGGAGCAGAAGAAGTGTACTGGGCCAGGAGCTCGGACAGACGACCACCTGGGAGCGCCAGAACTGGAGAAGAGCATCCACCTGCAGAGGGTTCAGCGGAAGCAGTAAAGGGTGGAGCAGGGTAAAACTGGCTATACGCGTAAGAAGCGTAGTCACCACCGGGATAGGGCTCGTAGGTGGGGTAGGGCTGAGAGCAAGATAACGACATGGAAGACATGATGTGGCACAGATCCTGATGGTGATGTTGCTGGACCTGCATGTTGTAGGCTTGTTGATGCATGAGATACCCCATGAGGGCCTCATTGGAGACATGGAAGTCAGCAAAAGCCGGCTGCGGAGGAGGTCGGAAAGATGGCTCAGGAGGAGGTGGTGCAGCTGTGGAGGGTGGAGGAGGAGGTGCAGCTGAGGAAGATGGAGGTGGAGGTGGAGCTGAGGAAGATGATGCACCAGGGGTAGGCACACTCTTTTGAAGAGTGGTCTCACTGATATAAACTCCTTTACGATCAGGGCGGTAGAGAAAATCGGTAAAGAGAGATTTTCCAGTGGCATGCTGGAAAAGACCACAAATTAGGGCAGGATATGGAAGATGTGTGCCCTTGGTGTTCTTTCCCGAGTCAAAACAGGTCATATGGTGAAGGATGTAACGGGCCCATTTGACTCCTTGGTTTTTCAAAAGCAGATACATCATCATAGCTGTATTCTTAGCGATGTCCGTTTGATTTTTCTTGGGATGGACATTACAACTGAGAACGAACGCCAGAACACGGCGAGGAGAGGACAGGGCGGAAGATGGCAGAGTGCCCTTTTTTCTATAAGGAAAATCGGGTTGCTTGAGAAACTTATGAATATCAGTCAAGTCAACCTCAATGGTCCTATAGACGTCCTCGGGATACAAGAGATCAAGATAAACAGGGTAATCGGTAATCCACGAAGCCGTGCCAACATTGCCATTTAGATAAAGATTGAACGAGCGTTCGGTAATATGAAAAGGTTGGCCGGCAATCATAGACGTCAAAACGATTGAGGTGTCCGAAGAGGGGACCAAAGAGTCGTAATTCCACCGCAAGTTAGCGTAGAATTCACGTACGGCTTTGGAGCTGTATTTTAGGTTATGAAAACGGGCATCCTCAATACAAAAAGCTTCAAGATGATGTGTGCGAAAGAGTTGACAAGCTTCGAAAAGGTCGGCGTGAAAGCTATGGGGCTGATAAAGAGCTCGAAAAGGAAAGGGAGAGCGAGGAAGGAGCTCTTTGTAGCGAGCAACAGCAGCATTGTCAACAAAAGAAAGATTATCAAATGCCATATACCTAGGCGCAAGAGGAACCGCAGGGGCAGGGGCGGGAACGGCACGTTTCTGGTGTTGGGACCTCATTGGAGAGGAGAACGAGGAGATGGAGCCGATCCACGCGGAGAGAGAGAGAGCAGGCGGCACTCCAAGAGCAGCAAGAACAAACGAACGGGTCGATTTGGGGGCGAAAACGGCCGGAGAGAGAGAGAGGAGCACTAGGGGAGGAAGGGTCGGGCTGGGCGGCTAGGGTTCGGTCGACTTTGCTCTAGTTGAGAGGGAGCAAGTCGGCCGATTCCTATATATATTAAACCAGCCTGCCGCCGATCGGTCGAGTTCCAGGAAAAGGAAACTCGGCCGACAGAGCGCACAGGTGCCCTGTACCCGACCGATTGGCCGAGTTGGAAACTCGGCCGACAGAAACCCTGATGAGGAAAAAACCTAAAATCTAGCCCTAGCCTCAAATGACCGAATGCAATTTTTCTGGTTGGTCTAGATTGTATATTAAGCATATTTAGGCACATTCCCATCATCATAGGGTACTATTTGTCGATTAAAACCCGATTTGTGAGAAAAGCCCGAAGAAGAGATAGAAACAAGAGAAATTTTATAAAAAACAAGCATTTTGAGCAATCAAAGCATTTATAAGCAAGAGCAACACACATAAGATGTAACCAACTAATTAGAGAGCAATTCCACATCATCAAGAGAGATTATGAGCAATTTTGATCTAATAAAATTAAATTGTTCTCTAGCAAGCGGTTTAGTGAAAATGTCGGCCAACTGATTTTCCGTATCCACATGTGTGATATAAATATCCTTTTTGACAATGTGGTCACGAAGAAAATGATGGCGAACTTCTATGTGTTTAGCTCTACTATGCAATATTGGATTATAAGAAAGATTGATTGCACTAGTATTATCACAGAAAATAGGAGAAGCATCAAAATGAATGTTAAAGTCTTGGAGCATTTGCTTCATCCATAGGACCTGGGCACAACAACTTCCGGCTGCAATGTATTCAACTTCGGTAGTTGATAATGCCACTGTGCTCTGTTTCTTGGAGAACCAAGACACCAAGCATGGTCCCAAGAGGAAGCAAGTGCCACTTGTGCACTTTCTATCAATCAAGCAACCTGCGTAGTCAGCATCACTATATGCTACAAGAGTAAAGTCCCTTGACTTAGGGTACCATAGTCCAAAATTTGGAGTTTTGGCTAAGTACCTCAAAATCCTCTTGACAGCAACAAGATGTGATTTCCTAGGGCTTGATTGAAAGCGAGCACACAAGCCAACACTAAACATTATATCAGGTCTAGAGGCAGTTAAGTAAAGTAAACTTCCGATCATACCTCTATAGAGCTTCTCATCTACCTTCTCACCTTCTTCATCCTTGTCAAGTTTGGCAGTGTTTGACATGGGTGTATCCATTGGCTTCATGTTCTCCATCCCAAAGCGTTTGAGAAGTTCAAGTGTGTATTTGCCTTGGTTGATGAAGTTACCCTCCTTGGTTTGTTTGATTTGGAAGCCGAGGAAGAAGGTCAACTCACCCATCATACTCATCTCGAATTCACTCTGCATAAGAGAACCAAACTCTTTGCAAAGATCAAGGTCAGTTCCGCCAAATATAATATCATCAACATATATTTGAATTATGAGAAAATGGGTAGAAGTGTGTTTTAGAAACAAAGTACAATCAACTTTGCCCATGATATACCCGTTATCTAACAAAAAGTTCTTTAGTTTCTCATACCAAGCTCGAGGTGCTTGTTTGAGTCCGTAGAGAGCTTTTTGCAAGAAATATACATGATTGGGTAACTTATCATTTTCAAAGCCTGGAGGTTGAGCAACATATACTTCCTCCTCGATTGTACCATTTAAAAACGCACTTTTAACATCCATTTGATAAAGCAAGAAATTTTTATAACTAGCAAAGGCAAGTAGCATACGAATAGATTCTAATCTAGCAACAGGAGCATAGGTTTCATCAAAATCAATACCTTCTTGTTGATTGTAACCTTGTGCTACTAACCTTGCTTTGTTCCTTACCACTTTTCCTTGCTCATCAAGCTTGTTGCGGTAGACCCATTTGGTACCAATGATCTTTCTATCATTTGGTCTTGGCACTAAGGTCCACACACGGTTCTTCTCGAACTGCTCAAGCTCTTCTTGCATGGCAAGGATCCACTCATCATCACCAAGGGCCTCCTTGATGTTCTTTGGCTCCAGTTGAGAGATGAAGGCACTATCTGCTTGTTCTTTGTTGTGTGCAGCCCGTGTCCTCACTCTTTCAAACAGATTGCCAATGATCAACTCCTTGGGGTGATTCTTTGCAAAGCGGGGAGTGGGATCCTTCCTTTCCTCTTCTTTCTCTTCTTCTTCAACCTGCTTACCTTTGTCTTTGATGTTGATCTCTTTTAAGATAGGAATGATTTCATCAGCAACATCATCATCACCAAAATGCTTGCCAATACCAGGGTTAGTTTCAATAAATTTAACATTTATAGATTCTTCTATTTTAGATAGTTCAATGTTAAACACTCTAAAAGCCCTGCTAGTAGTGCTATAGCCTAGGAAGAAGGCCTTGTAAGATTTCGGATCAAACTTGTCGAGAGAGTCCTTGGTGTTCAAAACAAAACAATGACATCCAAACACATGAAAGAAATCAATTGACGGCTTCCTACCACGCCATAGTTCATAGGGGGTTTTCTTAAAAGTCGGATGAGTGAAAACTCGGTTTTGCACAAAACATGAGGTGCTAACGGCTTCAGCCCAAAACTTCTTAGGAGTGTCATACTCAAGAAGCATGGTTCTATCCATCTTTTGTAGCGATCTATTCTTCCTCTCAACAACTCCATTTTGTTGGGGTGTGCGAGGAGAAGAGAAATTGTGCGAATAACCCGATTTTTCACAAAAACATTCAAAAAGATCATTTTCAAACTCTCCCCCATGATCACTACGGATGGAAACAACATGACAAGAAGCTTCGTTTTCAACTCGTTTACAAAAGCTCGAGAAAATATCGAGTGTATCACTTTTAGAAACGAGAAAGAAAGTCCAAGTAAATCTAGAAAAATCATCGACAATAACAAGACAATACTTGGAGCCGCGAAGCGTTTGTGTTCTCATAGGTCCGAAGAGATCAATATGAAGAAGCTCTAGAACTCTCTTGGTACTCATGACTCCTTTGGATTTGAAGGAGGATTTGGTTTGTTTCCCTTGAGTACAAGGTTGACATTCCTCATCCTTTTCAAAATCCAATTTAGGAAGTCCTCGAACCAAGTCCTTTTTGTTCAGTTTCTTCATTTGATGCAAGTTCACATGACCCAAACGTCGATGCCAAAGCGAAAGATCGTTTTTATCCACGACTAAGCATCTATTTAGTATGGGCTTTAAAGCATCAAGAAAAATCACATATAGATTACCATTTCTAGTTCCCTTATATATGACATTATAGGACAGGGAATCTAGAAGCAAGCATTCTAAGGAAGTAAAGAGCACAAGATAACCATTATCACATAATTGGCTAACACTAATTAAGTTGTGATGTAGGCCATCAACAAGCAAAACATTTTTAATGCACAATTCATTACCTACATCACCCTCACCTATAAACTTACCCTTTTTGTTGTCCCCAAAGGTTACCGATCCTCCTTTCTTCTTCACAAATTTGTTGAAATGGCTGATTTCTCCAGTCATGTGCTTAGAGCAGCCACTATCAACAATCCATTTCTTTGTGACCTGCAAGAAAAGAGGATGTCGGAACCCAACTCAAACTTTGGGGTCCGGGGTTAGCTTGGGGACCCATTTCATATTTGGGTTGGTCCCCTTAGGCTTGTAAGGACAATAGGTAGAATAATGATCATCACATTTGCAATGCATACATACCATGGGGTTTTTAGAGCCGGAAGACTCTCCATTGAAAATTGGAGTTTCCACACTCTTTTTCTTACCCTTCTTCTTCTTCTTACCTTTTGGAGTAGTCGCATTGTATCCTAGACCACTAGTACCAACTTGTTTGGTAGAGTGCTCTAGAACATCATTTAGAGACTTCTTACCCGAAAGAAACCTTTGCAAAGTAGATCTTAATTTAGCATTATCATCACTAAGATTTGTAATGGTAGTAGATAAACTAGCAAGATCTTCTCTAGCATGCAAAAGGTCGGCCTCAAGACAGAGGGCTTTAGTAAGAAGAGAGTCTTTTTCAAGAGTTAAGCTTGCAACTTCATTTCTAGGCAAGATAGGTCTAGAAGATAAATCATTTGTTTGTGCAAGAAGTTTAGCATTTTCAGATTTAAGGACAACAATTTCTCTTTGATAAGCATACACTTCATCTCTCCTAGCATCATCAATAAGCTTAAGTTCAACATTTTCAGTTTTTAGAACATCTAGCTCATCTAGGCAATTTTGGTTCTCTATCTTAAGATTTTCAATAGTTTTAAGATAAGTACCATTCTCAACCTCTACTCCATTATATTGAAGTTCAAGGTCTAGAAATTGCCCTTGTAAGGAATCTATGCTATCAAGATGTAATTTCTCATTTTGATCTAGAATGTCAATCTTGGCATAGAGATCATCAACTATCTTTCCTAATCTTTTTCTTTTAGCTTTACATTTAGCAAAAGATGATTGACAATCATTAAGCATTTCAATGAGGGTTTCCTTAGATAAATCAAGTGAACTTTCATCACTTACCTTGCTTACCTCACTTACCTCAATTACTTCTTCACTAGTAGAAGCCATGAGTGCAAGGTAACATTCACCATCCTCAGAGCTTGAGGAACTTGAAGTAGAAGACTCCTCCCATGCCGCATGAGCTGCATCTTTGGGTCGTCTCTCCTTCTTGTTCTTCTTCTTGTACTTGGCTTCTCTTTTGTATTTGTCATCCTTCTTGTGGCTGCTCTTATGATAGCCCTTCTTGGATTTTGGGCAGTCATTCTTGTAGTGGCCCTTTTGACCACACTCGTAGCACCTAGGAGTGGAGGAGGATGGCTTGCCCTTGAAGTGTCTTCCTTTTGAATAGTTGGCTTCATGATCATTTGCACCTTCATCTTCGCTTGAGGAAGGGCAGGGAGACTTCATGGCAAGTTGTTGTTGCCGCATCATTTCTTCAACTTGAGCTTTGAAGGCTGTGTCCTTCATCTTCTTGGACTCCGTCTCTTCTCTTTTCTCCCCTTCCTCTTGCTTGTCGAGCATTGGTTCATGTGCTTGGAGATTACCAACCAGCTCCTCAGTTGACAACTCGCTCAGCTTGTAGACTTCTTCAATTGAAGTGACCTTTGGCTCCCATCTCTTTGGAAGAGATCTCAAGATCTTTGCATTGATGGTACCTCTATCCATGACACTCCCAAGGGCTGCAAGGCTGTTCAAGATGACATTCAACCTTGTGTACATGTCCGCAACTCTTTCATTCTTCCCCATCTTGAAGTTCTCAAGTAGGCCACCGAGCATATAGACCTTGGCCTCCTTGACTTGCTCCGTCCCTTCATAGGTGACACACAACTTATGCCAAATCTCATGCGCCGTGTCCCAAGAAGAGATGCGGTTGAACTCCGATGGTGTAAGGGCGGCGTAGATGATGCTCACAGCTTTAGCATTGAGTTGAGCACACTTCATCTCATCTTCCGTCCACGTGGTGATGTTCCCCTTCGGCTCTTCATACTTGAGATGGACTATCTTCCACATCTCGTAGCTCACGCCTTGGATGTAGAATTGCATCCTTCTCTTCCAATATAGGAAGTTTGTGCCGTCGAAGACCGGGGGTCTCATGGAGAAGCTTCCTTCAAGATTGAGTGACCCAAGAGCTGAATTGCCCATCTTCTCCTACTTGTTGAAGTAGCTTGGAGAAGACCTGCTCTAATACCACTTGTTGGATCAATGGGCTCTAGAAGGGGGGGTTGAATAGAGCTTCACAAACTTCACAAAAGTGATTAGACCACCAAATTATATTAAGTGCAGAACTTAATTCAAAACAGCAATTTGATGTCCTAAACTAGCATACAAAGCAAGGATAAGAGACAAGGAAAGCATGCACTTGGACAGGTGGTTTAGAGTGGTTCCATGTCCTAAACTTAGGAGCAATGTCAGTCCACTACCTAGAGTTGGTTAGGCTCTAGGATTTGTAACTTGGTTCTCTTATATATATCACACAATAAGATTACAAGCTACAACTACCAACCATCCAAGGACTTATATATCAAGCCAAGATCTTCTACCTCACCAAGGACTTACCCACCAAGCAAGTAGTCTTCCACCTTCTTCAAAGGAATTACCCACTCTTGCTCTAGTCTTCGGCCTTGCAGGATTTACCTATCTTGCTTGAGCTTTGCCTTGCACCTCTCCTTCACTTGGAGAGCTTTAGCACCTTCCTCCTTCACTTGGAGGCCTGGAGCAGCTAGCCGTCTTCTCCTTCACTCGGGGAAGAACAGCAACCTTCTTCTCTTTCACTCAGAGAAGAAACTTCAATCAATCTTCATAGAGAATGGAGATGGGAGAAGTGGAAAGGAGAGCTTTACAAGATTACAAATGATAGCTCTCATACATGGGATCCTAACTCACTCATACTCACGAATTTGCTTTGAAGGTAGAGAGAGAAAGGGGCTCAAAGGATTAGAAACCACTCAACTAAGGCTAGGACCAAGCATATGTGAATGAGCAACCTTGGAATGAAGTCCAAGAGGTCCTATTTATAGTTGAGGGTGTCCCTTTGAGGTTGGGAGAGTTAAGTGGCAAAAACTAGCCGTTTTACAACTTGCAACGGATCTATTTTGAGTCCCACCAACTCCTCCAACGGTTGGAAATGCTTTTTCTGCATTCCAGTACAGTCCGATCGGCCGAGTTTCATTAAAGGCAATTCGGCCGACACACTAGGCGACAAGTCTGAGAGATAGACTGTCGGCTGAGTTTCCATGGGGAAACTCGACCGATCGGTCGACCTTCAGACTTGACCGATCAGTGGATTGGCCGAGTTTCCTACCATTGAAACTCGACTGAACAGGGATCGGCTGAGTTGGAAACTCGGCCGACCGCCCAGAAAATTCCAGAATATATGGATCGGCCGAGTTTGGAATTCGGCCGACAAAATCCCTGTTAAGGGTATTTTGGAATTTTCATAAACTGTACAAACGATGGATTTTTGAGTCCCAATCATTTTATCCATCTTAGATACAATGCAAAACATGATTATGAGTGATTACATAAAATGTTCTAAGCCTCTAAGGGCTATATTACAAAGCGGTTAAATGTCACATGTTTTGCATGTGCCGGAAGAGTAGCTTTGGAGTTAAAAGTGATTCTTTTCTTGTACCTAATATCTGCAATGATCTCAAATAGATTTGTTAGATACATATGAATGGAATGGTTAAGTCATTATCAAAATATGGGCAATGTGCGACACCTAGGTCAACATCGGGGACCCTGACCCGCCCATAAGGGTGGCCCCAACTAGTAGCATCATTGGCCGGCTGACGCTATGGGCAAATCATTTCTGAGGCCAAAGCCAGGAGTCGAACCCGTGACCTCTCGCAGAGGCCTTGCGAGCCGCACCGCCTGAGCTATGCCTCACCGGCAGAAACACAATTTTCATCCAAGATAACTCGACAAACCGGTTAAAGGGAGCAAAGAAAGTTCTAAGTGTGGGCATGGAGAGAGAAGCGATGCTGCCAGGATACTTTTTCTCAGTTGCTGGGAACAAAGTGAAGTCAGGGTGGTACTTTAAGAAAAGGTATGAAAATGTCAGGATGCTGACATTCTTGAGGAGAATGACCACCTATAGGAATCCATCACAGGTGGTGATGGAATCCATATGTTACTCTGGATGATTGTTGAAGGCAACATCTCCCTTATGGGCCAGAGGGGGAGATTGTTGGAATAAGATTGTTCTAGCCCATATCCTAATTGGATTTGGGCTTGAGTAGGAGTTGGTATTTTGTGTTACCAATCCTAATAGGAGTATCTAGTTAGTGGAGGATGCACATCAGTTGGTGGCTTTGTATTGGTGTTGTGGCAGCAACTATGACAGTAGTTCGTCCGTTCAGTAGAGAATGTGTATCTACTCTCTCAGGCGGAGAGAGCTTCTAATTGGCGGTGAGGTATGCAACCTCGTCAGGAGCAGAGACGGCCCAGTCAGCGGTCGCAACGACAACAGGTAAGAGCACAACCGTGTGTCTGATCCCCTACAACGACAGAGGTGTTGTGAGGAGAAAAAGATAAGTGAGATATTTTGTACACGTTGGGTGTAATATTGTGTGCAAAATATTTTGTTCTCGTGTGGGGGGGGAGCTATCCGGATTTAGGGGTAAATAAATCTGGATGGTGTGAGTTGTAATTTTGATTGCATAGTTCTTGTTGGCCGGTATAATCCCGTAGTTTTTCCCTTTTCATCTTGGGGAGAGTTTTCTATGTTAAATCTTGCGCTTTCAGTTTTGCAGAACACATCACTTTCCCACTACAATTCCTAACATAAAGAACATATTTCTGTATTGAGTTGATAACTTAATATAATTGAGCAAAAATACTATAAACGTACACAAGGGAGTTTAAACATATAAGAACACATGTATATCAATACATATATCACTATATATTCACATATTGGGAGGGAAAACAAAACTACAATCATCCAAGCTCAAAGTTGGGCTGCTCAAGATAGGAAAGGAGCTCGACTCCATCGTGCCAAACACATTTTGTGACTATTTATGCATTGACATATAGTATATTTTAACTTCAACCTATAAATGTATATATTTAGATATATATGTATAGATTTTTCTTCTTCCTTTTTTTGGGGTGGGGGGGGGGGAGGGAGGCCCCTGCTTGCCCTGCCTTGTTAAGCCCTTGCATACGACATACAAAAAGTTGCTTTGTATTAACACAAACAATTAGAATTTATATTGTTATAAATATATAAAACACAAAATAAAGTTTTGAGGAAACCCTGTCAAGTAAACATAGTAATTGTTGAGAAAAAAAATGTATAAGAAAAAATAGAAGATATCCAAAGAAAACTCATTGAAGAAGCATGCAAGTAGGATGATATGAAAACAAAAAAATACTAGAATTGTTCCTTTTTATAAAAAAAGAAATACCAGAATCTCAAAATTTGAAATCATTTGTGAAATTCTTTCATAGCATAGTTCATGATGTAAATAAAATAAATGTCAACTGACACCCTTCAATAAGCAGCGTTTAAGAAAATTATGTTTGCCCCCATAATAATTTATATACCCACTAAAAATAACTCAATTAATTGTTTGTTGGCTCTCTCCAAAGTGTGTCATTATCAAAACATCACGTGCTTTCCTTCTTGAAGTGCTAATTGACAAGTAATAAATAATTAATACTCCAATATGTACACATGGCATGCATACATCTCGATTAATGATCAATTAATTCCCTCTAATCAGAAGTATATCTTTGTCATAATTCCCAATGTCCTAAAATAACAATTAGCAAGTAAACACACAAACAAATTGAATCGTGCTGGTAGTTAAATTTTCTATGGAAGGATCAAGTTCTTTAAGGACCACTGAAAAATGAAGCATCTATGTAATTCATTGTCTATCACAAAAAGTGTCAGATACCAGTTTGATTTTTATAGGTAGAAACACATATCAAAGATCATGAAAAGAGTTTACAAATATAATAGTTGAAGCTTTTCTTGAGATGAAACTTTATTTTTTTTACTTGGTACATAGACTTATAAATCCTTTAAAACAAATCTACTACATGACAAATAAAAGATGCAAATATATGTAGAAAACTAAAGAAATAGGAAAATTGGTAGTGCGAAGAGACACATGACACTTCCATTTAGTTATAGGACTAACTGAAAGCACGTGATTAGTAGTTGAGGATACCGCAATATAATCTCACACACATTACTATTACACATGAAAATATGGATTGATTTATCATTGAAAAATTAAACGCAAGAGTGATGTTTCTGGTGTTCATGATTAGTGTTAACAATTATTTTGTATATAAATTACAAAAACAGAATGATTTGATCAATTCTTAATTATTTTTTTCTAATGTGTACAATGTCTTAGTAAAATCTCTCTCTCTCTCTTTTAATCTGACATATCTTGTTAAGAAAAAAATACAAATAAGAATATAGAGATTAAATAAACAACATGAAATTTAAAAGATTAAAAACAAAGGGATTATGTTGTCCTATGCACTAACTATTAAAATAAATTGATAAAATCTAAATATGTTTTTTCTCGCCAATTTATAATTAGTATGGACAACAATTTATGTGCAACTCACTAATACAAAACAATTTAATTAACAGCTGACTTTCTGCAACATGTAATGAGACATTACTAAAATTATCATTGCTCCTATTTTGACACGTGCAAATTCACATTTTAAGAAAAATAAAATAAAAAGTGAGTTAGCGCATGAAAATATAATGACATAAAAACAACGGGATTAAGAAAGCCAAAGCAATGGATTCGATCAGGTAATTCTTAATTTGTGCTAAAATAATTTGCTACAATATGTTAAAAAGAGAATAACTTGATAAATTGTCAGTTGACTCCTTCAACTTATAACGTGTAATTATAAAATTATTTTTTCCCTTTCCTTGTATGTGCCTAAAGAGGACTAATGTATAATTAGTAATCACAATAATCTGCCTCCTAGAAAGATGCTACATAATTAATTGTCACATATTTTCTTCTGAATTCTCAACTCTACTTGAAAATCTATAATGTAACACATAACTCACAAACATGTTGTCAAAGTTCAGATTGGACCAATGAGCTCTTAGGTAGACTACTTACTAAAGTATATAGACATACCAATGAAATATAGAGACATGATTCACAAATATGTTTAGACAATATATTATATTGGTACAACGAGGTAACCCACGGATTCCTTAAGCACACACATACAGATAACATACACTACCACATACACTCCTCAAACTCTATAATTAAAAATTACATCTCTAAAAAGTAAAACTGTAAGACTAATGAATTGACACAACATATGTAACTTTAAGACTTACCAACCGACACATTCAACTAATGGATTAATAGCTACGTCTGTAAAACAAAATAAAAACACATAGAGCTAACAATTGAAACTAGCTAGAAAATAGCTAGACCCATATAGCTGAACTGATTTATTATGAGAAAATAAATAGATGTGGCCCTCCTATACAACAGCGTGACGTAGGCTCATATACACTAACTTAACGTGGCACGGTAATCACATTCTCTCACAACATATGCAACTTTAAGACTTCCCAACCGACACATTCAACTAATGGGTTAATAACTACGACCGTAAAACAAAATAAAAACACATAGAGCTAACAATTGAAGCTAGCTAGAAAATAGCTAGACCCGTATAGCTGAACTGATTTATTATGAGAACATAGATAGATGCGGCCCTCCTCTACAACAACGTGATGTAGGCTCATACACACTAACTTAAGGTGGCACGGTAATCACATTCTCTCACATATATGCTATTAGTCATGCAAAAAAGCAAGAAGCAAGAAATAAGAAAAATAGATGGATGCAGCCCTCATATACAACAACCTGATGTAGGCTCATATACTATAGCTTAACGTGCCACAATAATCATATTCTTTCACATATGTGTTATTGGTCATATAGAAAAGTAACCAAGAAACAAGAAGCTGAAGCGAGAAGATAAATACGATAAGAATTGTAGAGGCTAACATTGGTTGAACAAGCAGCTCGAGGAATTGATAGGTACACTTCACACAATTATTTTAATAAATAATCACCGATGAACGTCGTTTCGTATGGATACCTTTTGAACTCGCATTCACATAACGTTTTCAACTGTTTCGAATAGCACAACCTAACAATATACCTAAACGGAAATAAAAGGAGAAAGCAGAGAACTACACAGGAAGGAATAACAGAGATGTCACTTCTCTTTATTTATAGGATAGTAGATACAAAATTGTCAATTGACACTAATAAATAATTAATACTCCAATATTTACACATAACCTGCTTACAACTCGATCAACAACCACCTGATTCCTTTAACAAAAAGTATATTTTTACCAAAATTACCTCTATTCTAAAGTAACAATTAGCAAGTAAGAACACATAAATTGGACCGTTACTGGTAGTTAAATTTCTGAGGATCATGTTCTTGAAAGATCACTAAAAATGAATCATCTATGTAATTAATTGTCTATCACATAAAATGTTGGGTACCCGTTGGATTTTTATCGACAAAACCCGTTGTCAAGGATCAGGAAAAAAGTTTACAAATATAATAGTTTTTTTAGTTAAATGTCATAACATATATTGGAAACAACAAAGCAAGCAAACACCTGCTTTGACAAGTCATACATGATGTGAATACGAAAGAAAAATATTCTGCTCGGTGAAAAAAAACAAGTTGTGTTTAAAAGATATAAGGGGGAGGCACCCCTTAACAAGCCTCTTGAACCACTAATTTATAAGTTTTTCTGAGTAAAGTACTGCTACTGGGCGAAAAAGTATCACCGATGTTGTTGCAGCAAGCTGACTCCCGTTTCATTGTCCACCATGGCCTTCAGGTCGCAGAAGAAACGGGCTTCAGATTCACCTTCTTCGGAGTCCACCTGCCCTTCTAGGTTCTGATAACCGGCACATGGAGAGCAAGTGAAGATCTGCATCTATTTGTGTGATGATATTTTGCCTCAGTTTTTGAGTGTTGTTGAAGATTTTGTTGTTTCTCTCAAGCCAAATGTTCCAGCTGATGGTGATGAAAATGTCGTTTCCCGTGAAGGAGTTGTAGTGTCTGTTTGGTGTAATATGAAGGGGAAAGGTAGTTGATTTAAGGTCTAAGAGATAATTTTGTGTGAAGTGTGAGATGATGTTTAGTGAGATGTTGCACTTAAAGAAGATGTATCAACCGAATCCGAGTCCAATTTGCATAGAGGGCATCTGGAGGGACCAAAGAAGCCCTTCTTAGAAAGGTTTTCACCAATAAGTAGCTTGTTGTGAAGGAGCAGCCAAAGAAATATTTTATGTTTTTGTTGCCATTTTTGTTTCCATATTTTTGTGGTAGGGGGGATAAACCTCTGTAAGATAGGTGAGTGTAAGATTTTTTTTACAGAGTATGAGTTTCCCCATCTCCAGGTGACATTGTTTGAGGAGTTGTTTTCAAGAGTTTGTTTTAAGGCACTGAGGTCGTCAAGTGTGAGATGCCTGAGAATGCATCTTTTGAGAGAGTTTGTTCTGTTACTGGTTAGAAGGTGGAGGGCCTTGACAATGTTGATCTTGAAGAGGTTGTTTGGGATGGTCCAATGTGTGTGCAGGTTTAGGACATAATTTTTTTCAAACCAGGGATCGTTTCAGAAGGAGATTTTTAGGTGAGAGTGTGGAGGAGTGTTGATGAGTTGGGTTAAAATTTGGATGTTTTTGTTTATGAATTTCCAAAGAGGGGAGGCTGATTTTTTGGGACTTTGTGCCATGGGGGATTTTTGATAGTATTTGTAGTTTATAAGGCTTGTCCATATTTTAGTCTTATTTTTAACTAGACTGTTGATAATTTTCATTATGAGACAGAAGACATGGGTTTCAATGTTTATTATACCCCAGCCACCTTGGTCTAGAGGGGCAGCAACAATGTTCCAATTTACAAGATGGTAGTGCTTTCCGGATTTTGTGGATGGATGATGGTTATTCCATAGGAATTTCCTTCTCACTTTGTCAAGGAGTAATTTGGTTTTGTATGGAATGGGTATACAACTCAGGTAGTGTGTGGTGATTGGAGTGATGACACTGTTGAGAAAGTGAGTCTTCCCGAGAGATTTAAAAAGTTATTTGTCCAATCTGAGAGTTTTTTATTTATTTTTCCTATGATGGGAGACCAGGTAGCATTTGTGATGTTGAGTGGGATAATTGAGAGACCTAGGTATTGAATGGGGAAGGCATCGATCTTACATCTAAGGAGATCTCTGTATCTTTCCAGGGTTGATTGTTCAAGGTGAACCCCAAAAATGGATGATTTTTGGAGACTAATTTTTAGACCTGAAATGTAGGAGAAGATGCCTAGGATTCCGAAGATATTGAGTAAAGAGGCATCCTCCGGGGAGGAGAGGATTATGGTATCATCGACAAATTGTATAATGTTTTCTTTGCATTCCTCTGGTGAGTTTATGAGGCCACTGATTTTTCCAAGTTGAATCATACGAGAGAGGATGGTTGTGATGATAATAAATAGGTAGGGGGAGAAGGGGTCACCTTGTCTGAGGCCATTTGAATTATGAAAATAACCAAATGGGACTCCATTTATGATAGTTGAAAAGTGGTTTGTGGAAATGCATGCGTGGATCCAATTGACCCATTTATGTGGAAAACCAAAACCAGAGAGTGTTTTAGCTAAACAGTTCCAGTTTACAAAGTCAAAGGATTTTTCAAAGTCCAATTTGATGGCTAGCAGAGGTGTTCTGTTTTTGTGGCAGAGATGTATTGTTTCGTTAACCATTAGGTAAGCATCTTGAATGCTTCTGCCTTTGAGAAAGGCATTTTGATTGAGGGGAATGATTATATCCATGTGTGGTTTCATTCTATTTGCTAGGGTTTTGGCTAGGATTTTGTATGATGTGTTGATAAGGCTGATTGGTCTGTACTGGGAGATGAGGTCGGGTTGATTGGTTTTTTTTATTAGGGTGATGAAAGTTTTGTTTAGATGTTTGATGATGTTATGGGGGTTTTCACTTTCGTTGAAAGTCTTGAGCAAAGTCAGGAAGTCAATTTTGTAGTGATTCCAGTTTGCAAGATAGAATTCAACATTAAGACCGTCAGGTCCCGGTGATTTATTTAATCCTAGTGTAGTTATGGCCAGGTTTAATTCCTCTGGGGAAAAAGGCTTTATAAGGTCGAGAAGATTTTCAATTTTTGTAGGGAAGATTTTAGTCCAGTCCAAGTCGTTTAGGCAGGAGGGATTATGGTTGTTATTGAAGATTTTTTTTAAATGATCAGTGATGTGGTTTGTGATAGATTGTTTGTGTGTTTTGATTCTTTCGTTTATCAGAAGGTATGTGATGGAGTTTTTTCGATAGTTTTTGTTACATATTTTATGAAAAAAAATTGTATTTTTATCCCCTTCTTTTGCCCAAGTGATTTTTGCCCTTTGTTTCCACTTAGTGTCAATATATTTTTTTGTGAAGGCAAGGTCAGCTTTAATAGACAGAACAAGAGCAGGGTCAACAGTAGGATCCTTGTCTATAAAGAGGAATTGTTCTTCTAGGTTTTTCTATGTTTCAGAGAGCTTGTTTGAGTTTGTGTGTTTCCAGTTTTTGATGTAAGTTTTTGTGTTTTTTGTGTTTTGGAGAATGTGGAGGCTAATGTTTGTGGTCTGTGGGTTGGCCAGATTAGTTGAAGCTTTTGTTCATACAAAACTTGGTCTAATTTTCTGAGTGTGTAAATCCTTTCTAACAAATCTGTCACATGGCAAATAAAAGATGCGAATAGAAGTAGAAAATTGCAGAAACATACAAACTGACAGCGTTACGAGACACATGACGCTTCCGTTTAGTTATAGAGTTATATTTAGACACAATGTGTAATTAAAAAAAAATTACATATAAAACTTCTCATACCCTTTCTATACATATGGTTCAATAAAAAAACCCCGACTCGATCCCATTGAGACTCACCGTCTACTATGAAGAATACAATCCAAACATGGTCATTTTGACTCTTCTTGGATCTAAGAAGTCTATGGTTCTATAGAGGGACGAAGCCAACTACTCGAGGTTGGGGGAGTCATTGTCAAGTAATTGAATTTGAAGAAAATTTATATGTATAAAATGTATTATTATTCTGACAATATTCTTACTTATAATTGTTTGAGTTGTGTTTTTGATTCTTCATAGTATAAAACTCATCAATGATAATATCATCCGATTAGTTGTTCTAAAAGATACATTATATATATTGTCTTGAGTATGATTTAACAAATGAATAATACACCACAACATTATGTGTCCCACTAAGATGTAGCAATTCAAAAAAATAATAAATAAGCTGTTTAGAAATTTTAAACAACTTGTTGTCGATATAGATGTGAAAACCCATTGCCATCAAAGTACATATGCAATTGTTTTTCTTTATCAATGAACAATGCTATTTGAAAACTAAACAACGCTAACATATCACAAGTTACATCTCTCTATTTTATTTATTTATTTAAGATCTTGAGGCATATGACCTTGGAGTAGTGGAGGTTTTTATACCATTTTGTCTAAGTCAGAGTCAGATTTGTATACGGATTAGAAAGATATTAAGAAAGTAGAACGCGGCGAAGAGACAACTTTTTCTTCAAAGAAAAAGTTCCTATTTACCATATGTATACACGATGTAATTAAGGACGACTCCCCGTGACTGTGTGCAAACATAGACCTTTGACTTCTAGAGCTTGTTGCATGTGATCAAAGTTTAAACTGTGCTAGTAATCCAAAAAAATATTTGTGCGTACCATATAAATATATTCTAACTTATACAAAAAAATAAGTGCTAGATTAAGAAAAAGCTCGACTTAACGGATTTACTTGGATTAAAAATTAAGGATGTTTAAAATATAAAAGATGGTTTTTATAAAAATTTAAAGTCTCTTCAATTAAAAGATTGATTTTGATTTACTTTATTAATCAAGATTAAATTACTATAATTTTATTTTGATTTATTTGATATTTTTTTTGTATAAATGTTAAAACTTGTTATATTTCTTTAAAGGACCGTAAACGAAAGAGAAGGATGCTTTTTTTTTTGAGTCTTAGGGAGACCCCGCTCCCCCTCCTCCTCCTCAAATAAACATTTTTTTTTTGAACCACCTGAGCCACAGTGGCCGGGTGAAAGAGAAGGATGCTTGGAAGATAAGAAGTATTTTAAATAAAATGTTGAAAGAAACAAAGCTAACGATTCAGGAAGGAGGGACAAGAAAAAAAAAGGAGCACTTGCCAACTAGCTCAGTTGGTCAAGCCTGCTGCTTGTGAAGCACATGTTGCGGGTTCGAATGTCAACGAACTCGTTGGGGCATTACATGAAGGGATTATAGCCCTCAGCGTAGCTGATGGTGTTCTCTCTCCTGCTACCTTGAACATGGGTGAAATTCCCCCTTCAAAAAAAAAAAGGAGGAACAAGAAAAGAAAAGAAAAAGACGTTAGGAGTTAGTTGATAATAATTAATTACACTATTTTCAGATTTGGGGGAGGGAGGCCCCCCCCACCCCCCACTCCCCCCCCCCCCCCCGTTTTCCTTGGTTCTATATATACCCAGCAGTCAGTTCTTGCTCCAGGCGATTCGATATTGTGGAGGTCTCGACGAAACCGACCGTCTTGCGCTTGGCCAAGGATACGGTAACAGCGTCAGCAGAAACATGAGCAACGCAACCAGGATTGGCGGCGTCATGGAGATGGAAAAGGCGGACCGCCCAGTTTGGCTGATGAAATGCCCGCCCGTGGTCTCTAAATCGTGGCGGAATATTGCGGCGGAGGCGGCCTCAGGGTCGGCGGACCCAAACCCCGTGGTGGCTAAGGTTGTTCTAACCTACGATCCTCTCCAGCCTGACGAATCGTCCGACATTCAGGCAAGTTAGGAAACAATTGAGTATACAATTCTGTGTCCGGTGCCTCCATTGTTTACTACATCTCCTCAGGCACGGGCGGTCTTCCTTTTCTGTAAATGAGAACCCGGAAAAGGTGTGAAATGAAAATGTGCAAAGATAATGAGATCTGAGTACGATGATCAGCGATCTATAAGTCGATCCGTCAACTGAAAATTAGCACGAATTAATTTATATTTCTTTCATGTTCAGTTGTCATACTGATTTGTGCATAAAGCAGCAATAATATACTGGCAAGCAGATAACTAAATGAGTAGTATATATCAAAACATATATACAGATTATCTAAACATATGCGTGGGCAATGACTCTTAGATTAAGTTTATTCTACATAACCTAATTGGTACTGTCAACAAGATCATTTGATCGTCTGGAGTATGGTAAAAGCCAAAACTAGCAGACTTGCCACATTTTCACCGGACCATCATTGACATTATACAAAAAAGTCACAAAAATAGACACCCTCTGTGATGCAGATGCATGCCAATAAAGCTGCCGTGCAGGAAGAAGGTGAAAAAATACAACACACTGGGTAAACAGAATTCCATCTTATTTGGTCGCATCGAATAAGATTCAATCTGGATCCTGTCCTCCCTTCATCCGCTGGTTGTTTTGTATCTCTTTGCTGGGAAAAAAAGAAGACAAATTTAAATTAGCCGAATGACTACCACATTGACATGGATAAATTTAAACTATTATTAGATAAGCTAAGCTAAGTTAAGAAGCATAATTGATGATTTTTCTCCTGTACCACATCCTAATATAACCTATCTCCCCAAGATGCCATGACCGAGTTACTAAATTTAGTATCCTAGTGACCTGGTCTCAACACTGATCTCTTAGGATAGAAGAATAATAGTAATGGTTAAGCTAAAATACTAATATTAGTGCTTTGCATACTATCAAGTAATTCATGATTGGATGTTTCTCATCTTTAATGTAACATCCATAGCCTTGTAACATAAAATCTCCATTCTACTAGTGAATCTTCTAACCTGGAGCAAAACAAGATTCCCTAAAAGTTAAAACACCTTATTAGCAGAGCTAGATCCTACTTGTCAAAAGGCTTCTTTAACGTACTTGTTGGGATTAAGAGAGAAAGATTTCTCCCCCCTCTCGTAAAGCCTTAGGCGGAGGCGGGACACCCGAGAGGGTGCTAAATGCGTGAATGTGTGGTTCGAACCCGAATCCCTTTATTGGGGACAATTAGGGTCGCCAATCGTGCTATCCCTTCATTGGCGTACTTTTTGGGCACTTGGGTGATGGATTATTTTTCTCAAAGTTTGAGGCGGGGTGGATGCACACGTGATAAGAAAACAACATCAAGGTTTTACTAGACGCCTTGTCTGCATAATGCTTCACTCTACCTAACATCACCAATAAAATACGTGTAAACATGTTCTTCTTGAATTTATCCCATTAGGGGCAAACGCACGGTTAAGGTGCCCACCTAGGCGCTCGGGGGCCCTAGGCTCTGGGCTGTGCGCCTCAAGCTTGGCGCCCAACCCCTTAGGTGATGTAAGTGACCGCCAAAGGGCTTTTAGGCCCGAATTAAGCCACTAAAAGGCTAATTTAGGTTTGGATTTGATCAAGTTGAGTCATTCTATGGTTGAAATGGGTCTAATTTGTCCAAATCAGTTTGAATTTGGGTAAATTATGTCTACTTTGGGGAAAACATGCATGATTTCAGGGAAATAGGTCTAATTTTGGGAAATTAGGTATGATTTCACCATGTTATGTCTCATTTAGGCTTATGTGGGCAAATTTGGGGTAGTTAAGATGTGATTAGGTCATGTTATGCATAATTAGGATTGATCTAATCCCAAATTATGTCAAATCTGGGTAGATTTGTCTTAAGGGAAACAAGTTTGATTTCAGAGAAATGGGTCTGATTTGGTGAGATTAGGTCTGATTTGTCCAGTAGGTCGTGTTTAGGTCAACATAGGGAAAAGTTGGAGAAGTTAGGTCTGATTGGGTCATATTGTGCAAAATTAGGTTTGATTTAGGCCAAATCATGTCAAATTTGGGCGCATTAGGTCTAATTTGGGGAAAATAAGTATAATTTTGGGAATTAGTTCTAACTTGGGAAGATTATGTATGATTTGGCCAATTTGGTCTCATTAAGGTCAATATAGGGAAAATTTAGGGAGCTTAGGTCTGATTTAGGCCAAATTAGGGCAAACTAGGTCAAATTAGATTAAGTTTGGACAAATGAGTTCAAACTAGGGCCAATTAGTTCTAGTTTAGTGCATGTTAGGTGTTGTTTGGCCTAAAATATGCATCACTATGTAACAATGTCATTATTTAATATTTACATATTTGACATCATGAATATAAATATAAAAAAGTTATCATCATTAATAAAAAAGCAAAACGGGCGCCCCCTAAAAATGCCTAACGCCAAATCAATTTTTTTTGCACACTCCGTACAGTGCAATCGGTCGATTTTACTTTTGGGAAACTCGGTCGATAGCACTATGCGACAAATCATATTTGAAGTGTCGGTCGAGTTTATCCTAGATGAAACTCGGCCGATGGCTTAAAATTGATTTGCCTGTGCAGGGGTGTCAGTCGAGTTTGTCCTGGGGAAACTCAGCCGATCCTGATAGTTCCCAGAATCTATCAAGGGTGTCAACAAGTAGCGGAACGGCTTACTGGAGACTTTTTCAGACGAGAAGCAAGTCCATATCCCACACTCGTCTTTGGGAGTCGATTTGCCACTCCAAAGTTCTTCTCTTTCTTGCCCCCCTGCACGCTGTGCAACAACTCCTCTGATTGGCTAGACATTTTTATAAGAAATTTCTAGCCAGCCTTCCTGCAAGAGTTTTTATTTTTTATTTTTTAATACCAATTCATAAATATTCGTGCTCCATTTCTATATGTTCTATATGAATAGAAACTCCAACAATTTCTTTGTCCTTAACGCCCCCGACAAAGATCCTTGTGATGAATTTTGGAAAGTGCCATAAAAATGCTTAAATATTCAATTTAAGTGCTCCTGATTTTTTCTAAACTTAATTACAAGTCATACAATCTTTTCAAGTGATTTACAACATGATTTTAATGGATTAGAGGCCTTTTCCACAAAAGTTCACTTACATTGAATTTGACTTGTCTTTCTCCAAGTTAGGATGCGCAAGTTAGGGCATTTGGAGTGTGTCTATACCTAATTTGAAATCACTCAAGTAGAAGCATTAGAGACAAATAAGTGGAATGGTTAGTCATCATCAAAACAATGGTGTAATCAATTAGACTTTGAGAGTCAATTAGACTTTGAGTCAACACACATTAGGTGAGCTAGGTGGACCAGAAGTGGAAGGAAATTGGCCACCTTCAGAGCATCATTAGTCCACACAAATTTGCCATGTTTCGCCCAACACCTATCTTCATTATGGTTGGAGCGGCCGCAGAAATTGCAATATCTCTGTCCAGGACTAGATGCACCAACAAATGAACCACGACTAAGAGGAATACGCCCCTGACCAGTCCCTATAAGAGATTTTCCACGATCACGTCCATGACCACGACCAGACATAGCAACAAGAGCATAGCTATATCCAGTGTCAGGTACATGTATAGATGAAGATGCAGGAATACGTTAAATACACTGGAATGCACTTTCCAGCGACGACAGAGGATCACATGCCAAAATTTGATCAAGAACACCAATATATGGCTTTGGAAGACCACACAAGAATTGCACAAGTTGTAGTTACAGACGTTGTCGTTGCATTGTAGCCAAGTTAGTAGATAATTGATGGCAACTCTCTAGCTCATCCCAGGTTCCCTTGAAGGAAGAGAAGTAGTAAGCAATATTGGCTTTAGAAAATTGCAACCGGGTCAACTGTTTTGTTCATATCGTAAACTTTCTTGGGATTCTGACTATGAGAGTAGATATTTGCCAACTGGTCACACATATCCTTGGCAGTTTGAAGGCACAAAAGAGTAGTATTGATGCGGGTTTCGTTGTTGTTTAAGATCCAAGTCTTAACAGTAGAGTCATCTTTCACCCAGTCATCATAAGTTTTAACATCCTTGGACACGGTAGTTTCAGTGGGTGCAAACGGGGCAACACGAGTCAGATGGGATACTTTCCTTGAGATTTCACTTAAATCTTCATGGAGCACATCCAATGTTGATAGTTCATGTTGTCAAGTATCACGGTAGTAACCTGACAACGATAATCATGTGACGAGGCCATGATTTAGTAGCAGGAGCCGAGTTAAGCAGTAGCAAATAGAGGTAGCAGTAGTTAGGAACCATCTAGATCTAGATCAAAGGCGACAATAGACAACAATAATAGAGAAACAATGTCCGGTTACATGTAACTAGACGAAGTTACGCCTAGACGCAACAGAATACCCGACGGCTTAGCAGTTAACACGGGAATGTAGACAAATGGATCCTCTTGGATACGAGATGACAGGTTTATAGGGGTCTGAGGGGGATGCGGAAAACGAGAAGGAGAGAGGGTTACGTTCCCTGCTCCAATACCATGAGAAGAAGGGTTTTGGGAACTGTGAAGTCTCGATGCATGACTTCCCTTATTTTTATATAAAAGATAAACAAACAATTTACAGGGAGGTCCATTCAATATAAGAGAATAAGAAACGACATAAAGATAGACACTATTTAACATATCCTCAATTATATCTCCTGTCTATTTTGAGATATAGATGAATATAAACCAAAGGTTTCCACAATTACATCAACGTACTATTATTCAGAAGAAATATACATATCTTCTCTCATGGTGTCGTCCATGAATGTCGGATTTAGATGATTTTGTATATACATGTGATTGAAATGGCATACATCAAATCAAATGGTTGGAATGTTCAGGAGAGGATTTAAACATGTTAAATTGAGATGTCCACATATAAGCTGCATGTACCCAAGTACACAAGTTTTTTTACCCATATATATTTATAAATGTATGTATCTATCTCTGTTTGTATATGTATACATATATATATATATTATGTATGTATATATATATGTATTTGTATATATATATATGTATATGAGAGAGAGTTATATAGAGAGAGAGTCAGGCTAGAATACACTTGAGTGTACAGATCGCACGAATACACTCAAGTGTGTTTGCATATCAAGACTATTTTTTACAAAATGTAAACCATTGATCTTCACCGTCATACTATAACTAGGCTACATACAAATTTTGAGCTCATTTGGATGAGTGTAAGTCACTCATCCAAGGGCAACAAAATCGACGCGCGAAACTAATTTGAAATGCATAATTTTTGCAGTCTTTATAACATGACCTATAAATGTCCAAATGTGCTCAAATTTTGTGTATGAGCTATTCACAAGATGTTTAAGAAGATCAATGGATTAGATTTTTGAAAAAAATATTGCATCATGAAAAACTACTTGAGTGTATTCTGCTCCGAATACACTCGAGTGTATTTTAGCCTGACTCTTTCTCTCTCTCTCTCTATATATATATATAGATATACATATGTATACAAATATATATATATATATATATATATACACACACACATATATATACATACATACATTATATATACACACACACACAACACACACATACAACAACACACGCACACACATATACATACATACACACATATAGTTAGGCTAGAATACACTCGAGTGTATAGATCACACCGTACACCTCAATGGTTTTTCATCATGTAACCATTTTATTGAGAATCTAAATTGTTGATCTTCTTTAACATTGTTAATATATTTCATTATATTTAGCTGTTTATTCTATTTTGTAATTTATATATCCTGCTGGACCTCTATGTAAATTCTCCAACTTCTCTTATTAATAAAAAGGGAGAAGGCACATTGCCTCTCCTCACGCTGCATTGCACACAACATTGCGCCAACTCTGTTTACATGGTACCAGAGCATGTGACCTAACCCTACTCTCCTGTAGCCACCGCCAACACCGTCACCGACAGCCACCAGCCCGCCGCTAGCGCCGCAGCCGCCGACGGTCGGTCACCAGCAGCCATAGCAAGTGCCGCCAGCCGTCCCAGGCCAACCGCGCCGCCGGCCCAAGGTGGGCGCAGCAGCCGCTGCCCGGGGCAGGCGCAACAGTCGCAGCCCGAAGCGTAGGTAATACCTAATCACATCTCTTCCATGTGTGATTAGGGAACTTCCGTTTGGGGGCTGTTGATGCGTCAGATACACATCTAATTCTTTGACGTGACGTGTATCTCTCCGTCACTCAAACCTTCCTGTGACGTGTATCAATTCGTCACTCTTCTTCTCGTTGAATCATGGAGGACCCCAAGGCGTCTACCATC
Source organism: Alisma plantago-aquatica (assembly GCA_963693085.1). Classification (NCBI taxonomy): domain Eukaryota; kingdom Viridiplantae; phylum Streptophyta; class Magnoliopsida; order Alismatales; family Alismataceae; genus Alisma; species Alisma plantago-aquatica. The sequence continues at coordinate 1,111,868,157 of OY856411.1, forward strand.
TATAGTGAGATGTCACCTATTCCCTCCATCAAGCTGAACAGGAAGAATTATCTCTTATGGATGAATGCTGTCCATACAGTGTTGGAGTCACGGGACAAGGCGAGATATGTTGATTCTGATCCTCCTGCGCCTACTGACAAAGGCTATGCTGAATGGAAGCGTCATAATAGTTTGGTGAAGACATGGCTGTGGGGGACATGAAACTGGGATTGCCTCTAGGTTCATGTTCTATACTACTGCCAAAGAGATATGGGATGCAGTAAAGAAACATTATTCTCAAGAAAAGAATGTTCTTTGTCAGTTCATGATATATGACCGCTTCTTTGCAGAACGATAGGGAGACATGTCTTTAGAAGAATACTTTGGAATGATCCAAGGTATTGCACAAGAGCTGAGCTTCTACCATTCGGTGGCCGTCCAGGAACAAGTCAAAGATAGAGATGACTTGATTACATCAAAGTTCTTATTTGGTCTGAGTTCTTCGTGCAGTTCAACCCACAACGTCATCCTAGCTTCTGACAAACTTCCCAGCTTGGAAGAAGCTTACATAATGATTTTACAGGCAAATTTTGAACTTGTTGATCCTACAACAGTCTTATCTCCTGGAGATTCCCATGCTTCTGTAGGTGCTGCAGTGAGAGGAGGACAGACAGGTATGGGCCGAGGACGTGGCACTCGTCCCAAGTACACTTTCTGTGACAAACCTGGACACACAGTTGAGAAATGTTGGAAGAAGCATGGTAGACCTGCTGCACCACCTGTGGGAGCAACAAACTATGCCACCACTACTGAGCCTTCTGAGCCTCCTGTTTCGAGTTTTGGTTCTTCTGGCATCACACTCACCAAGAAGGAATATGATAGATTTATTCTGGCTACCCAACATCTGAATTAGGGATGGCAATAATAACTGAGAAACCACAACCCGAACCAAACCACCCCGCTCCGCCCCACATTTGTGGGTGTCCACTGGCTAGAATGGTTGCTGGGTTGGGTGGAAAGAAAACCAGATGGCAAGCGCGTGGTTTCTGGAAACCCGATATTTACACTGCACCGATGCACGACTCCCTACAAATATTGATAGACTTATTAGCATTGCAGCGTTGTTAGTGTGAATGGACAATGAGCGCGGGATGCTCATGTCCTCCAACGTAGTTTCGTCACCCGGGCCGCCGTTAGGAAGTATGAACCTAACGGAGATGTTGTCCCGACAAAAATCACGGAACTGTAATATAGGCTGCATGGCATGTCTAACTTGGTCACGAGGAAACATTGAGCACGCTAAAAATGTCGCTGAGGGGAGCGGAAGAACTCCAGCAGCGACAAAACCTTTACATTTAAAAACGGATTCCCATTCGCACCATGGGTCCCCACATTTTATATACTACACCACCTGCAGAATGGTAAACAAACACGACCAGACACCAATATTAAATGGTCAGAGTGGTTTTGGTAGCTGGGTGTGCGAACCCGCTACTATTGCCATCCCTAATCTAAATTTGGGGTCATTTTCTTCAGCCAACTTGGCGTCCACCACTAGTAATCATGCTACCTCTTTTTTGGCTTCTGGTTCTACTTCTTCTTGGGTGGTTGACTCTAGAGCGTCACATCATATGACTGGTATGAGGAGACTACTTCATTCCATTGACTCACACATTCCTCACAAATTTGTAACAATAGCAGATGGTTCAGTGAGGAGAGTGTTAGCTAGTGGATTTGTTTCCCTTATTCCTAAAATTGATCTTAAATTCGTACATTATGTGCCTGCATTTCCATTTAATCTTCTCTCTGTTGCTAAATTGATTGATACTGTGAAATCTACAGTAACTTTTGGACCTCCTTGTTTTGTATTATAGGATCTCAAGAGTATGAGGACAATTGGTGGGGGGCCTAGGAAAGGTGATCTCTACCCTCTTCCACGGTGTCAGTCTGCCTCGCCAAGTATCTGCTCCTGCTACAACTATCCTTTTGAGTGGTTCTCCCTTACTGTGGCACTACAAGTATGGACATCCTTTGTTAGAGAGCCTGAGGAAGTTAGAACCTGAGTTGTCTCAACTGTCTTCTTTAGAGTGTCAGTCCTGTCAACTGGGGAAACATCATAGAATGTCTTATCCCGATCGTGTCAATAAACGGGCGTCTTGCCCTTTTGAGTTGGTCCACAGTGATGTTTGGGGTCCTGTAAAAGACCTTAGCTATAATGGTTTTTGTTATTTTATTTCCTTTGTGGATGATTTTTCGCGTATGACATGGATTTATTTGTTGAAGAGTCGAGAGTTTGTGCTATCCATTGTCAAGCATTTTCATCAGGAAATAAAAGTTCAATTTGATTGCAATATTAAAATTTTTCAATTTGATAACGCCTTGGAGTATGTTCAAAATGCTATGGCTGATTTTTGTAGTTCTGTTGGGATGATACATCGTACATCCTGTCCTCACACCCCTCAACAAAATGGATAGCAAAGAGGAAAAATTGTCACCTTCTTGATATTACCAGGACAATTATGTTTCAATCAAATGTTCCTAAGAGATTCTGGTCTGATGCTTTATTTACTGCCTGTTTCCTTATCAACATGCAATCTTCTTCTATGCTCCAAGGACGTACTCCATTCTCTGTCTTATGTCCCAAAGATCATCCTTTCCCTGTTCCCCTCAGAGTGTTTGGTTGTACTTCCTTTGCCCACAATTTTGATCCTAAGGCTGATAAGTTATCCCCTAGGTCAATTAGGACTCTTTTTCTTGGGTACTCCAACACTAGCAAAGGGTGCAATTGTTATTGTTCAAATATCCATCGTATGTTTGTATCCAGGGATGTGACGTTTCATGAATCCACTCCATATTTCTCTAGTGTTCCCAGTAAGGGGGAGCAGTTATGTGAGAGAGTGCCACCATCAGATATCAGTGAGAGAGTGACACCACCACATCAGAGTGAGAGAGTGCCACCTATCATTCCTGACTATACTATAATTCAGGAAGAGCAGCCAGCAGATGGTCCGTTAATTCAGCAATATTCACATGTTTATAGCAGACGGGGCAGACAAGATCCATAGGAGGTAGCGACTCCAGTCTCTGAGCCTTCCCTGTCTTCCTCTACTCAAGGGATTCCTGGAGAACCATCTGACCTTGATGTTCCCATTGCTGTCCACAAAGGTACCCGCTCCTGTACTATTCGGCATCCTATTGTAAATGTGTGTTGTTTGTCCGAATTATCTAAGCAGGCCCGCTAATTTGCTCTTGGGATTGATTCTGTGGTCTAAGAAATCATCTTGATGCTATGAAGGATATTGGCTGGAAACAGGCAATGGATGTGGAAATGTCTGCTCTTTTACAGAACAACACTTGGGAGAACTTGTTGACTTACCTCCAGATAAAAATGTTGTGGGATGCAGATGGGTATTCACAGTAAAACATAATCCAGATGGTTCGGTGGAGAGATTGAAAGCTAGACTGCTGGCAAAGGGGTACACTCAGACATATGGGGTTGATTTCTTTGAGACCTTTTCACCAGTAGCTCGTCTGAATTCTGTGCGTATTCTTATTTCTTTGGCTACTAGCTTTGATTGGCCTCTATTTCAGCTCGATGTCAAGAATGCCTTTATTCATGGTGATCTACAAGAAGAGGTATACATGGAGCAACCACCTGGTTTTGTTGCTCAGGGGGTGTCAGACGGTGGGTAAATTGAAGAAAGCCATCTATGGATTGAAGCAATCTCCTAGAGCTTCGTTTGACAAGTTTAGTGATGTTGTGCTAAAGATGGGCTTTTCTCATTCTGTGACTGATCACTCCTTATTTTATTCTAGTTCTTCTGTGGATCTATTATTATTGCTGTGTATGTTGATGATATAGTTATCACTGGCAGTGATTCTACATGCATATCTCGTGTGAAAGAAGGCTTGCAGGGGCACTTTAATACGAAGGATCTGGGAAAACTGAGATATTTTTTGGGCATTGAAGTACTTAAATCTCATGCAGGTACCAATTTGTCTCAGAGAAAATATGTGCTGGATTTACTATAGGAAGCAGGTATGAGTGAGTCCAAGCCTGTGTCTACTCCTATGGACTATCATGTGAAGGAGATGACCGATGATACTAATTATCCAGATCCAGGATATTATAGGAAAATTGTTGGTAAACTGACATATCTGACAGTTGCACGTCCTGACATTTCTTTTGCTGTAGGAGTGGTGAGGCAGCATATGAGCTCACCACAACAGTCTCATTGGACATCAGTCTGTCGTATTCTGAGATATCTGAAAGGTGCACCCGGTAAGGGAATCACTTATTATAGGCTGAAGACCCCTGTATCCACTCTGTCTCTCACTGGTTATGCAGATGCAGATTGGGCTGGTAATCTGAATGACAAGAGGTCTATGTCTGGATATTGCACGTTTCTAGGGAATCATCTTATTACTTGGAAAAGCAAAAAGCAGAATATTGTGGCAAGATCTAGCACGAAAGCTGAGTATAGAGCAATGACACATGCATGTTGCGAGTTGCAGTGGGTTCAATCTGTACTTTCTGAATTAAAGATTCCTGTTTTGTCTCCTATAGAACTCAGATGTGACAATCAAGCTAGTATCTACATTGCCAAGAATCCAGTCTTCCATGAACGTACTAAGCACATAGAGGTTGACTGCCACTTTATTAGAGATCAGATCAAGAATGGGATTGTTGTGACTCCGCATGTCAAATCTGAAGATCAACTTGCAGATGTTCTCACAAAGCCATTGAGTCCAGCAACATTTCAGAGTTTTTGTAACAAGCTGGGCATACACGATGTGTACGCTCCAACTTGAGGGGGAGTGTTAATATATTTCATTATATTCAACTGTTTATTCTATTTTGTAATTTATATATCTTGCTGGACCTCTATGTAAATTCTCCAACTTCTCTTATTAATAAAAAGGGAGATGGCACATTGCCTCTCCTCACGCTGCATTGCACGCAGCATTGCGGCAACTCTGTTTACAAACATCTTATGAATAGCTTATTTACAAAGTTTGAACTCATTCAGACACTTATAGGTCACGCATATAGAGAGAACAAAAAATGATGCATTTCAAATTAGTTGTGTGTCAATTTTGTTGTTCTTAGATGAGTGACTTACACTCATCCAGATGGGCTCAAATTTTGTATCTCGCATGATTTTATTATGACAATGAAGATCAACGATTTAGATTTTGCAAAAAAGTGGTCTAGGTAGGCAAACACCATTGGGGTGTGCGGTGCAATCTGTACACTCGAGTGTATTCTAGCCTGACTGGAGTGTACAGATCACGCTGTACACCTCAATGGTGTTTGCCTATCTAGACCATGGTTTTCCAAAATCTAATCCATTGATCTTCATGGTTACAATAATAACATGCCACATAAGAGTGTAAGTCACTCTTCTAAGGACAACAAAACCAACGCACAAAACTAATTTGAAATGCATGATTTTTGCCTTCTTTAGATGCACGATCTATAAGTGTCCAAATAGGCTGAAATTTATTATATAATATGTTCTTAAGATGTTTAAGAAGATCAACGGTTTAGATTTTTCAAAAAGTTACCACATCTTTAAAAAGACTGAGGTGTATGGTGCCTGCGGTACACTCGAGTGTACACTAGCCTGACTCTCTCTCTCTCTCTCTCTCTCTATATATATATATATATATATATATATATATATATATATATTGTTTAAATACACACACACACACAACCAAATGTCAGCTTGCCGTGAAAAAGCTTAAAACAAGGCTCTGGAGTTTGAAAATTTGATGCTTAATCACAAGGTGCTTTAATTAGTTGATGAGTTGACTCTTGGTATACATTACTTTAAGTTGAAAGGTGTGTGCAATTGGAGATGGTCTCTAGCTTGTCAAGTAACCAAATGGTTGAGGAAGCCATTTCATTGATAAGACTGAAAACGAGTTTCTCCTTTATTTCAAGATATGGATGTCTGTATTAGTTGTGCAGAACCAGTAATTATACTGTTGTAAACGGTTCATGAATATTTCCGTAATTTTTTTTGGAGATCTGTTAATGAAAAGTAGTTTATCTGCACGTGATGTTTCCTTATTTAGTTTCAAGTGATTGGATTGTGAATTGACTTGAGAAACGTTCTCTATTAGTGTAGCTACGTTTTAGCATGACACACCAACCATATGCAAACACTTGTTTATATAGGCTTAACAGAATTCTGTAGTGAAAACATGATACAGTTATGTATTTTGAGAAATGTCTTCTAACACTAGTGACGATGTGTGACCTACTTTAAACTAAAATGTATAGGTTTCTGTTACAAGTAGTATTTTTTCTAAAAAGAGATGTATCAGTATTGGTTCAAAGTTCAAACACATGATATACAGCCAGAATGTTCTTCTTTTGTGCTGGGTACAACATTCTGCAGAGAGCACCTTAAGTATTCAACCTGAATGCTGAGTATCAGATCAAACTGCTGGGTTTTGAAATTTTTTCATCTAAATCGAAAGTTTTAGACCTCTAATATAATTTGAATGAAATATCTCATTTCTCATTTATCCAGTTCACTTGAGGTTCCTATCTGACAAATGCTCCCGTAATTCATGACAGTTTAAGATGGAGTTGGCTCAAACTGAAACTGGAAACAACCCGAAGAGTTTCTCTCTCAACATGTTCAAAGACTTTGTCCCGATGTCTGTCTTTTCCGAATCCACTCAAGGTGAGGAACCTTTCCTATGTTGGTCTACAGTTTTGTGCGAGGAGTGTTGCTTGACTATGTACTTGGAGGATTCTGTATGGTACTTCTGTTACTCTTGTAGATAATGTCATAACTTTTGAACAGGGTGGCTGTTATGATCTGAAAGTTCAATATGTCCTTAACAGATAGTGTTATTCCTGATTGAAGGGTTTGTCCTTTTGTTGCGATAGTCTTGGTCATTTGTATGATGTGATTCAACATATTTCTTACAGTATTCTGATTGAAGGGTTAGTTTTTGAGAAATAAAAGGTGATTAAGATTTTGATGTGAAATCCACAGTGAAAAAAGTTCGTCGCCTGATTCTTTTGAGAGAAAATAGTGATGCAGTTGAGGGCTTGAGTTGCTCACACCCCCTTAAGTCTCTTTTCATTCATTATGGGAAGTCTCGTAGGCTCACCTTGGCAAGTTTATAATTAAATTATTGGCAAAGCTTGATAAATGAGCAATATATCTTGAGGACAATGTGACTTGGAAGGTTCTTGATGTGGTTAGAGAACAAGCTTGCTCAAATTCCACAGACTAGGTGAGCAGGTTTCCGGTTGACTCATCACCTTATTCCTGCTGCTACTACCGGTGTCTTAAAAAGTGACAACCTATCTGCTGCCTGGTTAGTGGTTTAGGCGCCAGCTGAGCAGGCCAGCAAAAAGCGGCCGCCTAACATCCGCCTGAGTGCCCGCTTCTTTTCCCTGTTTAGGCGGCAGCATCCCCGCTTAAGTAAAAAGCGGCTGCTGGGCCTAAAAGAAAGCCTGAAATTGTTGCACCGATATTACATTGCACCTCTATTATCGCATCATTCTGTAACTAATGTTTGTAAATCAAGGTAAGCATGCGATTCGAATTGTTAGTTGAGTTATATATGCATCGAAATCATTCCTACGTCCTACAAGCTCTGTATGTATGCACTGCTGCACTTATACATCTTTATGTATGTACTGCTGCACCCACATTATATATTTATGTATGTGTCACTGCTCTACTATGTACTGAACTACTAGTTATATACTAATATACCATATTTTTATCTACGCTACCATACATTCATACGTTTGTTTCTCTTGTACTGTTATGTGTACAACTAATGTACTGTCTATGTAGTTGTACTTTGTAATATAATATGTACCACTGTATACTGTATTATATCATGTACTGCCTACTATTGTATAATGCATATTCTATCATTCGGTACTATGTATTATGTGCCACTAAAGTATAATGTATATATCATTTACTGCCTGCAAATATAATCATGTACTATGTAGTATGTGCATGTACCGGTTACTGCTGTATATAGCTAATTTAGTATATTACTGTATTAGTATGTTATAATTAAGCTAATTAGGGTATTTTACACTCACCACATGGTTTTTATATGTATAAAAGTTCCTAAATAATAATTTTATATGCAAATGCGTGTGATTTTTTTAAAATCATATAGGAAATTAGGTACCCGCTTTTTCAAAAAGCATCCGCCTGGTGCTCAAGCAGCTACAAGGTCCTGTCCACTCGCCTCTCGCTTTCCGCTTTCTAAAACATTGGCTACTATTATTGTTAGAGAGTATGTTTATTAGTTATTTATATTGTCCTTGTAATATGGGCCTCACTGTGTCTTGGCCCATTAGGGTTGTCTTATGTCTATGTACGCTTCCCTGTTCTCCTATTTATAGGAGCAGGGTTTCTCCTATCTAATACAACGATTTGCCTTCTTTTATTATCTGACATGGTATCAGAGCAGCCGTCCTAGGGACCAAAACCCTACGTGAGAGAGAGCAAGAAAAGTAGAAGCGCCCCCCCTTGCGGGCGGCCGCCGCCCTTGGCGGTGCTTGCTGCCCGCAGGGAATTCCCATCATTCCAAATCAGTTCGGTCCTCTTCGAGCTTCCGCAATTGTCTTCCACATCAAAGTCATAGGGGAAACCCGAGGAGAGCCATCAATCCCTCCAAGGAAGTTTTCTTGAGGTCTACAATCATGTGGAACAGCAACAGTTTGGAGTTTATCATTCACTGCTACAGTGTCGTACTGTAGCACGACGTCCATTGTAGTGGCTGCTGCTCCCACACCGGTTTATATTAGGTCATGCCCTTCTGGGATAACCTTTCCCTTGGTTGTAGCTGCCATATGGTGCTTGCGATTAGCTGCTATGTCCCTCTTTCTTCTTCAAATCAGCAAGAGTATGGGCTGCTGTCAACAACCTCTTATTGCATCAGATTACGGCTTCAACAAATAAGGTGCAGAGGACTATTTCCCCCCTTAAATCTGATCAGAAGGGGGCGCCCCAGACCTTGCTACGTTGCCCAAGAAGGTCAAGGGCAAAGTTACTCCAAAGAGGGAGCATTGGTAATTCTTCCCAGCCGTTGTCACCGGCGGAGTACTGTAGCACGACCCTTTTCTGGTATACAGTTGATGTCCAAAGGCAATGTATTTGTCCGGATCATTTTCTACCTTGATTTATGTTATCGGTTGCCTCCTCCACCTATTTGCCTATAGAAATTTTTTGCCTCTACCATTGTTTTTTACTGTCCACGCCAACCACTCCTTTACTCTTTCCGTGCTTGGCGTGAGGGGGAGAATAGAGGAGAAAGAGTACAGGGAAGAGATGAGATGGAGGAGAGTTGAAGAAAAAAAAGAGAAGAATTATGTTATGCTGCTTCATGCCACATTTACTGCTGATATATGGATTTTTCTGCTGCTATTTAGTGCTTTCTGTTGCTGTTATTGTTCAATCATCATCTACCTCGACTGCTGCTATGAAGTTGCATACTTGGACGTCATCTTTGCTACTTGTGCTATGATTAGCATACTTTACCTGCTGCTTTGTGCTTTTGCACTTTTTGCTGTCCGTGCTTTATTTGCACGTTGACTTTCTACTCTGTGGACCAACACTCTCTGGATTTATGACGTCTGCTACTGTGATGGATGCTTTATGAAGAGGGAAGATGATGAAGACATTTGTTGCTGACTTTACATGGAGCTTCGTCTACTGGAGTTATGTATTTGCTTGCTACTCTGCGATACTGGCCTTCTATCTGCCTACGTCGTCGACTCTCTACTGCTGTGCGCGAGCACTCTCTGGCATGTCCGTGCCTTGTTTGCACGTCGACTCTCTACCACTGTGTACCAGCACTCTCTGGCTCGTCCGTGTTCTGTTCCACACGTTGACCCGTCCGTACTTTATTTGTACGTTGACCTCTACTGCCTGTGATCCAACACTCTTTGGACTTTGCTGCCTGTGACCCAACACTCTCTGGCTACTACGACGACGACGTTGATGAAGACCTTGGTGCCTATCAACTATTATATCTTTTGCTCCAGATGATTGTGTTGCTGCTTATTTCTGCTCCAGATGATCGAGAAGCGTCTGTGACCTGCTTGTCTGCTTGCTTGGAGTATCTACTTGAGGGGGAGTTTCTGAGTGTTTGAGTGCTTTAATGTAATATTGAGGGGGAGAAAAATTTTGTATGGGCTTGGTTTATCCTTTTATTTCTGTCTATTTGTTTTCTAGTTTGACTCTATCTGCAAGCTGATTTGGGATTCTCCCAACTACAGCTTGAGGGGGAGTGTTAGAGAGTCCGTTTATTAGTTATTTATATTGTCCTTGTAATATGGGCCTCACTGTGTCTTGGCCCATTAGGGTTGTCTTATGTCATGTACGCTTCCCTGTTCTCCTATTTATAGGAGCAGGGTTTCTCCTATCTAATACAACGATTTGCCTTCTTTTATTATCTGACAATTATAAGAGCACTCTTTGGTTGTTTATCGTAGTAAGCTTTGCATTATTTTGGTGTATTTGACGTGGTCCTCATATATAGATACTTTTCTTGAAAAGATGAAGCAGAATTAGAAGAAAAGAAAATTCGAATCTTTACTAGGACTCGCACAAAGTCAGATTAATGTGCGTGTGTTTATACTTTACTTTCTCTAAATTCAATAGAGTATGGTTGAAAAATGAAGCACAATAGGAATAAAAGAAAATTTCAATCTTTACGAGGACTCACACAAAGTGAAACTAACGAAGCATGTGTTTATACCTTACTATATCTGAACACAATGTTCTATGATGGGATATACGACGAGAGTGACCAGGCTGTCGTGTTTTGCCTCTTTAGTATGCACATGAAAAAATCAAGGTTGTCATAACCGAACCGGTGAGGCTTCTGGTTCTCGGGTCACTGGTTGACGTCAGCATGACACCATAAATTATTTTTATAACTTTATAATATATGAAAAGTCAAGGAAAAAGTAAGCAAATCTAGGAGTACATCAAAAACTAGCATGGAAATTGCAATAATTAAATTTAAAAGTACATTTCCCGTGTCAAATTATCAAGTAATCAAATAAACTTTCATTAACATGAGGAGATACCACAGTATAATTGGCATAAGGATATTGGAAACCTTATAGGAATATAAATATAGACAGTTGCATTAGGCTTTTGTATAGTCACTGACCTGGCAGGACGGTAGGAATATGTTAAAGAATGAGAAAAGGTAGGTAGAATATTTTAGCGATATGGAAATTACTAGTGGACTAGATGAAGAAGAAGAGAGGTACTGGAGCAATTGCAAGAGGATCAATACAACAAAAGAAGGCAGTAGCAACAAAAACAAAAGCAAATGCTACAATAAACTATCGAAATAACATGAAAAGGAGGATAAGGAAGAGGAGGAATAGGGGAAAAGGGATGAGGGTATAGCATGTACCTGCAACAACAACAAAATTCAGCAAAAGATATAGCAAATCATTGGTCAGTCAGACTCGGCCGGTTCAGTAAAAACCGGACCGGTCGGTTCACCGGTTCTTGACCGGTTCAAAGGGATTTTCAGGTTTGGGGCCAAATCGAACCGGTATAGGCATCGGTTCCCGGTTCGGTTCGGTTCTGATAACTATGGAAAAAACCAAACCTTCATTGATTCTCGTACGAAAGTACAAGACTGGAGCCACTCCCTTTGATTACTAAAGTGCAATCTTCGGATTCTCAGGTATGCATCTTCCATTTATGCTTCCTTTCGTACTTGTTTAAGCACGTGGTATCTCTAGGCACTTGCCTAGGTATCAAGGTGCCCCTAGGAGGTATGCCTTGACCAATGTCCTAGACTTACGTGCTGTCTTGGATGTTTTATGTGTCACTAGTATCGGTGGTGTTTATGCTACTACAGGTTTCCTAATGTTAACGTTACTGTTAAAGAGTATATATTAGCCTATTTAGTTAATAAGTTAATTAGTTAGTGGGCCTTTAGTGTCTTGGCCCGTTTAGAATACTTGAGTCCCAAGTCTTTAGTGTTTCCCCTCTCCTATATATAGGATAGGGGCGTCCGGTCTTGTAATCATCTAATCGAATAAGTTCAATACAATATTATTTCACATGGTATCAGAGCACGTTCGCTCGTAGGGACCCCTAACCTAGCCGCTGCCCCTCTTCCCTCTCCTCTCCGGTGCACACGCAACCCTAGCCGCCGCCTCTCTCTCCGAGAGAGCAACAGAGGGGGCACCTCCGTCTGCGGACGACCGCCGCCATTGCCATGGCTTAGGCCGGCTGCCCGCTAGGCACATCCCAGCCTCCATGGCCTTTTTTCCTCTTTCTTAAAGGTTCAATTTTATTTCCGTACACTGGCTTCATCCTTCCCGGCTATATTCAATCTTCATCCATCTGTCACCATAGTAGCTGACGTTGTCGCCGTCGATTTCAGTAGCTGCCACAACAAGCGACACCATCACCGCCAGCATCACTGGTCTCCATTAGCGCAACCGCTGCTATCATCTTACCGCTGCCATCCACATCCAACAGCAACATCGACCGCCAGTCAGCAAACAATAGCCACTACCATCGCTGTTGGTCCCTCGCATCACGTCGCCGCCACCGTATCCATCCAGCAAGTCGGTGGCGGCCAGGACAGTGTTGCAGCCAACCACAGAAGCAGGAGCAACCATCGCCGCCACCGCGCCTCCCAAGATCAGCCGCCCTCGCCGCCGCTGCCATCATCTATCCAGCCTTTGCCATCGCTTATGGAGAAGCTCCGCACTTGGCTTCCCCTACAACCTCATGGTCTGCAACATCTCCGGAGCCGCGCAAGAGCCAGTATCGTCTCCTCCGCTATGGCCAAGTCCTACGGTAGTCGGTCATCACCTAGTCGCTGTTGAAATTCTGCAACAACATCAAACAGACGTCGTCGTCATCATCCAGGCTCCATCCTACTGCTGCTCCATCGTGCGTCCTAATATTGCTGCCTTGATCCTGCAAGCTATTGTTCTTTTATCACTCTACCATATCCAACCATGTTGTTCTATCTTCACCGAAGTTACTGACGTCCTCCAATACTTATGATAATCGAATCCTACTCTACATATTTGGATTAATCGGATCCTTATTTTGGCCTAATTAGATTTTTCGCGGGGCCTCTGCCCCGACACCCCTGGATTTGTTGCCCTAACGGGCCAAACAAATCCCCTTTTCGGGTCGGGATTAGATCCATTTAATTTTCTACCCCGAATCTTACATTGACCCATTTAGCACATTCTCTCCAGTTATCAGTTTCATTCTCCACATATTACACATCTCCATATCACAAATTCCTCTCAAATCCACCAATTCCTTTCCTACCCACCCATCCTGTGTGTATCCCTTTTTCCACGTACGGGGGGGTCATATATCCATTTCTCCACACCAAACACTCACTCTCGTCGTATTTGGTGTGCAGGGGGGATAGAGAGGAAGAGATGAGAAGAGAGAGAGAGTGTGAGAGAATATTTATGAGAGAGAGTATGAGAAGAGATGATATCTGTATTTAGGCTACTTATTCCAGGCTACTATGGAGCTTCACATTGGTCAACACATCCGTTCTCCACTTCCAGACAACATTGAAGGATCTCCACTGCAGCGTTGACACCGAGCTTATTGCGTTCGTACCGCAGTATGTACGTAAGGACAAGAGTTTGCTACGCATATTTCAGCCCTCTTTGTTCCTCTTCCTTCGGTGTTAATGGTGGTTTAGTTGATCACTCTTGCTGCCTTCTTGAGAGACATATGGGTGCTTATTCAGACTTCTCGGAAGCTCAGCGATTTCAAGCCTGCCAAGTCTACATCTACAAGGTTGATCTATCCAGATTTGTCTTCACCGAGCTATTTTTATCACGTCTTCCTCGAGCTGCATCTGCTGTATTAGCATTGCCTTCCGCTGATCTTCTTGGGACTTTCCTTGATGGATGATATTTCCTTTCCTGTCAAGCCCCAAGGTTCACGCGACAGAGTTTTGGTACCTACATCGTATCACCAGCATATCGTTCGTTCGTGTTCGTGCCACGTTATCTACGTCTTCTCAGATGCTTTGAAGACATTACTATTACTACATCATCATTGGAGATCAGCGTTCGTGCCACGTTAAGTACGTATTCCAATGAAGTTGCCGTAGTCGTGGTATTGATGATCGTTTACTCCAAGTGGCGAATTACTGCTACAGTATTCATGTTCCATTTCAGATGTTCTTCATTCCAGATGCACTCAAAAAGACCTTCATCAAAGCTCGAGGATCTCCAGCCTGCAGAATACAATTTCAAAGAAAAGAGGCGCCATCGTATAATTCAGGGGGAGTATTGTTTAAGGGGGAGTATCAATCTTTTGTATGGGGAGTGATATTTATCTTTTATCATTTCTCTCTTTTCTTTTATCGAGTCATGTAACTCTAAGCTTGGACATGTGTTTCACCCATGATCCAGCTTGAGGGGGAGTGTTAAAGACATACTTGTCAAGGCGCTCGCCTAGGCGCGCTTAGGCGGCCGCCTAAGCGGCAAGGCGCCCCAGGGCTGCGCCTAGGTGAGGACGCTTTATTTATAATGCTACAGTGACCTAGTTTTGTGGGTCTGGTTGTATATTCACTTATTTTAATGTTTGATATGGCTACACCAATGTTCAAAATTAATAGTGTTGCCTATTTTATGTGCCAAATATCACTTTTAATTGGATCTAATACTTTTTTTTGGGTTTGACTGGATCTAATACTCTTTTTCTGTTTGACTGGATCTAATACTCTTAGTACACATTTGATTTTTCTTAGTTTGCACCTTCAATTCAGATTGTACTAAGTAGCTATGCTATGAAGGATAGTGATTACATTGCTTAATACTTGTAGCTATGCATGACAATAAATATATATTTATTTGTTGATCACAGTCTTACATTCTTTACAATAATTCTTTTCGTGTTCTTGACATTATTGTCAATGATAATTTATTAGAATGTAATTGGTTATTTTTTCATACAATAAATTATATATATATATATATATACATACATAGATATATATACATACATACGTACGTACGTACATACGCGTATGTATGTATGTATGTATGTATGTATGTATGTAGATAACTACATATATAACTATACAATGTGTGCATATGAGTGGGGAAAAACCATGACACATGTATATATACATAAAATATATGCATATATTTTTTTAAAGGTTGCCTTGGCGCAAGGCGTCCAACCCCAACGCCGTGTCGCCTTGCCGCCTTAACAAGTATGGTTAAAGAGTATATATTAGCCTATTTAGTTAATAGGTTAATTAGTTAGTGGGTCTTTAATGTCTCGGCCCGTTTAGATTATTTGAGTTCCAAGTCTTTAGTGTTTCCCCTCTCCTATATATATGATAGGGGCGTCTAGTCTTGTAATCATCTAATCGAACTAATTCAATACAATATCAGTGTTCTCATATGCCCCGCACGAGGCCGCTTATGCGGCCGCATATGCGTATGCGGCCCTCAGCCGCTCCGCATACAGCTATGCAGTGCTATTTTTGGACATGGACCGAATATGCGGCATGTAGTCCGCATATGCGGCCGCTTAGGCCCCACATTTCATTTGGTGACTTAACTAAAAAAATATAAATAAAACTTCAAATAAAATCAACCAAATTAAATGACAACTATATAGTTGGTTTTAGATCAGATATTGAAATTTTGCTACCTCGGAAATAATTCCGTTTTGAATGAGTGGTGCACAATATATTATTACATTTTACAATTATCAATATTTCATTATGCTCTTTCCTTTGCTCTTTTTTTCTCTTCTATTTTGCTCTAGGATTAAAACATGTTGCACTTCCAACAGTTCTTATTTTGTCTTGTATAAAAGGGGAATCTATTGGAGATATTAATTGTATATGATACTTTCTTTTACAAAGTATCAAATTTGTGTGTTGCCTAGGGAGCAATTTCTATTCCCTATGACTTTTTCTTTTCTATTTATTACTGGTTTGACTTCTTCATATTATTTTGATGTTTTGATTTTGTTTTTGATGTTCTTTTTCTATTTCTACTTTGAACTACCATGTGTTCTGTTGCTGTGGTTATTGCTATTGTGTTCATTCAATAAATGTTATGCTATAAACTGTATGTGTTAGTGTGTTGTGTTACTTGTATATTGTAGTACATTATATAAACTTAGGGTTTTGTTGATTGATTTTTCTTCTTAATGATTGGAAAATGTGTTTCTTTTTTCATGATGTAATGATCTGTTGGTACATTCGGCTATTGGGCTACGCAACCAGATAGTATGAAATTTATGGTTATGATTATATTTTTTAAATAAATATATGTATGAAATATAGGATTTATTAAATAATCCAAAAACGCATATGCCCCGCTTATGCTCCCGCATTCCGCTTATACTCTATGCGGTACCCTGACCGAACGCATACCGCATAACGCATTTTAGAACATTGTACAATATTATTTTATAGTTACATAATTTTATTCATGTTTACTGTACAAAATTATTATATTTAGTAATTCTACCCTTGGGAAGTTTTTTGCTGGTACTCGATAGTTTCTTAAATTTGATTTCTACATTGAGGTTTTTTGAATCCTAATTGGATATTCAATTGCAAAGCATATTATCAGACTGATACGAAGTTCCTTCTTGCTTATCATTGGTAAATTCAAATGTTTGTTTTAGCTCCAAATTGCATGTATTAGCTGAAAAAACCCAAATAAAGAAATAGTTGGCTACCTATGCTAAGTGAAGGCTATGTTACCCTTATTCCTTAGCTAAGTAATTGTCATATAAAAGATTACAACACTTATGTTAGAGCCCCTTTTTGATATTATTCGAACCTCAAATACACAAATACATAATCGGTACAAAATGTACTTGGATAGTCGATACATGCTTTATTTTAGGGATTAACTACAAGATATATCTATAAATTCAAGTGTATTAATGAAATATATATATATATATATATATATATATAGAGAGAGAGAGAGAGAGAGAGAGAGAGAGAGAGTCAGGCTAGAATACACTCTAGTGTACAGATCGCACGCTACACTCAAGTGGTGTTTGCATATCAAGATTATTTTTTTATAAAATGTAAACCAATGATCTTCACTGTCATACTATAACTAGGCTACATACAGATTTTGAGCCCATTTGGATGAGTGTAAGTCACTCATATGAGGGCAACAAAATCGACGCACGAAACTAATTTGAAATGCATAATTTTTGCGGTCTTCATAACGTGAGCTATAAATGTCCAAATGTGCTCAAATTTTGCATATGAGCTATTCACAAGATGTTTAAGAAGATCAATGGATATATATATATATATATATATATATATATATATATATATATATATATATATATATATATATAGTCAGGCTAGCATACTCTCGAGTGTATTCGGAGCAGAATACACTCGAGTAGTTTTTCATGGTTTACAAAATAATCTTGATATGCAAACACCACTTGAATGTAGCGTGCGATCTGTACACTCGAGTGTATTCTAGCCTGACTCTCTCTCTCTCTCTATATATATATATCAAAAAATTATATATCCAAGTCTTAACTGTTAGCTGTTATAGATATCCTCTGTGGCTGCAAATTGCATATATATAAGTTGGAAATTACCCTAGAATAAGGAAAAAGTTGGTTGCCTATGCTATGTAAAGACTATGTTATTACTTGTTCCTTAGTTTGGTAATTGACATATAAAAGATCATTACACTTACGTCAGAGCCCCTTTGCATATTATTGGAACCTCAAATACCCATATTAATAATTAATCTAGAACGTACTTGGATAGTTTATGCATGCTCTAGGGCGTACTAGGGGCTAACCATAAAATATATCTATAAATTCAAGTATTATTTAAATATATGTAGCTATTTATGTATATAACACTAAGTCTATATATATTGAAGTCTTAACTCTTACACACACACACTTGTGCGCGCACACACACACAAACACTAGCTCGCGCACTAAGATTAGTTACCCGTGGATCTGTTTTGTAATAGGAAGACACCTAATTGTAATGACACAACCAAAATTGTAATACAAAGACTCGTTTTGTAAATACAACGTGAAATTTTTATTCTCCCTCTGAAAACAGTAAAAATGATATTTATGACAACAATTTACGTAGTATTACAAAATGAGTCTTTATATTACAATTTTGGTCATCTCATTACAACGTTGGCTGTCTCATTACAAATATGTGTCTTCCCATTACTAAGCAGATGCACGGGTAACTAATCTTAGTTACCCGCATGGGTAGTGAATGAATGGCCTATATATCTATCTATCTATCTATATATACTACGTATATATACACTATGTATATATATTGAAATTATTAAGATATTTTGTATCCCTTAATTTAGCCTTTTCTATCTTCTCTAGTTTAATGTAATATGTGCTTCAGTGTGTTGGGCCCATTTTTTCCATCTTCCCTTGTTTCTTTTCTCCTAGATATAAGAAATGGGGTTTATCTTATAAAAAATAGCAATGACGAGTTTTTTTTGACGTGTATGAGATACCTAGCTGCCTTGTTTGCCCATCTGTCTTCCCCGTTCATCATATAAGCGACAACATTGCTTTGTCTCTTTAGATACCACTTAAGCCATTGAAGGAGCAACTAGGAGTAAACTCCCTCTCTATCTCGCTCCACTTCTCCACCAAATGGATCTAGTGGAGTAGCCTTGCCTTTTCAGACAACATTTATGCCCTGAAGATTGTTCTTTAAAAGTCATACAATGTGTCATTAGTGATTTCCCCACGAGCAACTACTAGAGGGCTCCATCTACTTTTATCAGCCCTGTCTTTTACACCATATGCTTTTCTAATTCTATCAACTTGTCTAACCCTCTTGATGTTTGCATACACTTGTATATAGATTTTTAAATACTTCTAGTGAATTGTTTGTGATATAATGTCCACTTTCAATTCTAAATATACAATAGAGTATGGCTCCTAAACATAATTTTAAACTATATATGAAATTCTTGATCAATCTGACTACTAATAAAATGCAAAAGTATACATATAAACTCAATTTGACTTTTAAACCCTTTGATCACCTTTCTGCATGTTTATGTGAATGACATTTCATGTTACTTTTTATGAATAATTTTTTTTTAAAATTAAAATATACATGAAATATTGCGTATCCACTCCTTACTCGTATCCGATATTTTCAAAGTTTGTCATATCCCTGTACCCGTACTTGTATTCGGGCTTTATAGCCAATATGACATATTATTGCATAAAATTCGTGTTACACTAGTAGATCGATCTGATAAAACTTCATAAATTAATTCATTTATTTTGGCATCAAAAATCTAGGAACACATCTGTTAAATTCCTGTCTCTGTGCTCGGCGAAAGAGTGTTGAAATCGGATATTTTCTTCTTTGCTTTTGACGCCATTTTCCCACCCATGTAAAAGGAATTTTTTGGATATTTCAATGAAGTTCCGGTTAATACCGAAATATCATTGGAATTTAATGGAAATTTTGACAGTATGAAATCACAAAAACCTTAATGCAAGTTATGAAAATTCAGTTGGAAAATATATGCATTATGTACAAAAAAATGTGTCCAACCTGTAATATTGATAGAATAACCACTTAAAACAAGATTAGTAACGATTTAAACTTTTGACTTATCCTAAAATAGATGGTATTTTGCAGGTATGTATTGACTATTGAATGCTCAATAAAGTTTTACACAAAATTATTAATCAAAGGAAAATATAACATGCATACCATGTCTTGATAATAGAAAATTTTCCAATTTCCTACGATTTTGATGAAGTTTGTATTGCTTCAGTCACTTCGACGACCGAGATATTGACATTATCATTGAAAATCTCTATCTTTTGATAGACCAAGCATGTCACCCCTTGTTGAAATGGAAAGTTTTGCACAAATCTGACAATTTTCTGGAAAATCAAGCCCTTGCTACTCCATAAAGCGATGACCGACACTATGGGCAGCTTGCTGGCGGCTACTACCCTTGCAGAGAAGGGTTGCACCGACAATCTCTTCGGACAACCATGCTAATAGGAAATGAGGAACCATTTTGGCTGTTTTGTTAAGGTAGCTACACAAAACTGCTTTAGGATAATAGGGAGGATGCCAGAAACAAGGAGTAGAGAAGTAGGCATGAGATGTAGTGGAATTGGATTTAGACCAACAATCGTTTAGTTGTATTCTTTAGTACCAATTGATGTGATGGTACACATAATTGGGGAGAGGGTTGAGTATATATAACTAAATTGTGAAATAGCTCTAGGGGTAAGCAGCGCTTCGGTTGCAGGGTGAAGGAAAGAGGTTCACAGTGAGAGGGAACAAGGAGCGGCCACTCGTGGCACGTGAGGGGGTCTTTGGTGGAAGGAAAGTAATCAGTGGTGTGATGGTGACAACGTGCAATGAAGTAAAATGAGGGATTGGCAGTTGGCAACCAAGCATTTCACATGTTACTTTTGAACTCATCTCACCACCCATATAAAAGGAAGTTTGTGGATATTTCCGTGGAAGTTCAGATAAATACCAAACTGTCAACATAAAACTTGATGAAAATTTTGATAGTATATAATCGTAGAAACTTGATGCAAGTTACGAAAATTCAATATGAAAATATAACCATTATTTGCATAAAAACACGTGTCCAACCCAAAATAGTTGAGGAGAACGAGATAGAATGGGGAGATTCCCTTACGTGTAGGGTTTTCTTGTATTGCTTGATAGAAAAGTGGCAGCCACCCTTTCCTATAAATAGGAGAAGGGCCTAATGGGCCAATGGACAATTGGGCCCATGTTACAAATAGACTAAATGACTTAAGTAAATAGACACTCTAATACTCCCCCTCAAGCTGTAGCTTGGGAGAATCCCAAGTCAGCTTGCAAATAGACAGATAAACAAACTAAACAGAATAAAAAGATAACCAAACCCATACAAAAAATTTCTCCCCCTCAACACTACATTAAAACACTCAAGCACTCAAAGACTCCCCCTCAAATAGATACCCCATTGCAGCAGATATGTTGGCAGGCATGGAGGCTTCTTAATCATAATAGTGGCATTTGGAGCAAAAGAGCGAATAGCAGATAGGCACCAAGTTTTCATCACAGTCGTCGTCGCAGTATCCACAGTATTGGATCACAAGTCCTAGAGAGTGCTAGGTCACAAGAAGTAGCAGTAGTCAACGTCTGTGTTGTACAAGGCGCCCGCCTGGGCGGCACCGAGGCGGTGCCTAGGCTTAAGTCAACCCGCCTCAAACTGGGCGCCCAACCCCCTAATTGACCTAAGTTGTTTCCTAAGGCCTTTTGAGGCCCAAATTAATCCAAGTCAAGGCTAATTTAGCATAAATTGGATCTGAATTTGATCAAATTGAGTATTTTTATGGTTAAATCGAGTCTGATTTATCCCAAACGGGGTCAATTTAGGGTAAATTAGGTCTGATTTGGGGGAATTAGGTCTAACTTGGGGGAATTAGGTCTGATTTGGTCATGTAAGACCTCGCTTAGATCAACATAGGGAAATTTAGGATTAGTTAGGTTTGATTTGGTCATGTTATGCAAATTGGGTTTGATTTTAGGCCAATTATGTCAAATTTGAGCAGATTAGGTCTAATTTGGGGAAAGCAAGTCTGATTTTGGGGAAATGGTCTGATATGGTGAGATTAGGTCTAATTTGGCCAAACTAGATATTGTTTTGGTCAATATAGGGAAATTTTGGGGAAATTAGGTCTGATTGGATCATAATATAGAAAATTAGGTTTTATTTAGGCCAAATCATGCTAAAAGTTGGCACATTAGGTCTAATTTAGGGGAAACAAGTATGATTTCGGGGAAATTGTTCTAAATTTAATGACTAGGTCTTATTTGGCCAAATTTTGTCTCATTTAAGTGAATATATGAAAAATTTATAGAAATTGGGATTCATTAGGTCATGGTGTACAAAATTAGGTTCGATTTAGGCAAAAATTAGGGTAAAATAGGTCAAATTTGATCAAATATGGATCAAATGAGTTCAAATTAGGGCCAATCAGTTCTAGTTTAGGTCTTGTTAGTTTTGATTTAGCCTAAATTTTACATAATAGTATTATACATGTTTTGGCTACAAACATTATACATGTTTAGCTTTCTGATTTCTATATGAATTTTGTTTAGGTAAAACTCCCACAATTCAATCCAAATCTAATGATTTTGTTGCTTTCTTCATATGTTGCTAGCACATTGATTGCATATTTATCATGTATATTTATGTGTAAGGATTGTATTTTTTTAGAAATTTTACATATATCTATTAAAAGAAAAAATATATAAAAACGCCTGGGCCTCCGCCTGGGCGCCTAGGCTGACTGGGCGTCCCCCTGGAACACCTGGCCGCCTGCCGTCTATACAACAATGGTCAACGTGCAAACAAAGCACGGACGAACAAAGAGTCAACATGCACAAAGCACAGACAAGCCAGAGAGTGTTGGATCACAAATCCTAGAGAGTGCTAGGTCACAAGAAGCAGCAGTAGTCAACGTGCAAACAAAGCACAGACGAACAAAGAGTCAACATGCACAAAGCACAGGCGAACAAAGAGTCAACATGCACAAAGCACGGACAAGCCAGAGAGTGCTGGCACACAGAAGCAAAAGTCGATGACGTAGGCTGTTAGCAGACCAGTGTACAAAGTAGCAAGCAAATATAGACGAAGCTCCATGTAAAGTCAATCAACAAAAAATCTTCATCATCTTCCCTCTTCATAAAATATCCATCACAGTAGTAGGCGTCAAAGTCCCGAGAGTGCTGGTCCACAGAGTCCAGAGAGTGCTGGTCTACAGTAGAAAGTCAACATGCAAAACAGAGCACAAACAACAGATAATGCAAAAGCACAAAGCAGCAAGTAACATGTGCTAATCATAGCACAAGTAGCAACAATGATGTCCCAATATGTAACTTCATAGTAGCAGTCGAGGTAGATGATGAATAAACAATAATCACAACAAAAAGCTCCATATAATAGCAAGACAATCATGAGCAGTCCACATAACAATAGATGGATCCACATAGACGAAAAAGGGACACCAATAGTAGCAAAAGGATCCATATATCAGCAGTAAAAAGCGGCATGAAGATCCATGTAACAACATAATTGAATTCTTCTTCGTCTTCCTTCATCTCTCCTCTCATCTCATCTCTTCCCTCTACTCTTTATCCTCTATTCTCCCCCTCATACCAACCACGAAAAGAATCAAGAGAGTGGTTGGAGTGGAGAGTCAAAAACAATGGTAGAGGCAAGGGTTGTATAGGCAAATATGTGGAGGAGGTAACTGATAATGCGAGTCAAGGTGAAAAATGACCCGATTAGGTAGATCCGGGTAGAAAATTAAATGGATCTCTCTAAAAAATGGATCCGATTAACACAAATATGTAGCACAAAATGGATCCGATTAGCACAAGAATAAAAGGAAGACTACCAGAATGTAAACTTCGGTAGGATGGATAGGTTTGAAAAAAAGGGGGTGGAACAAGTATTAAGGAGGTAGGCAAAAGGTTATGTAGGGTTGGAAGACCAGGGGGTGTAAACAAAATTAAAAAAAAATGCTGAAAACATGAAGATTATTGTTGCTGTTAAGAGAAAGAAGGGACTCGCCATGTATAGATACCTCCACCATATGATAGAATCATTGTAGCACGCCAAGATGTAGCAATTGGTAGCAGCGGACACGCCGTGTTGTTGAGCGACACATCGCGTCAGTTGACACAGGAAGCAGTAGTAGCAGACGACATGTCACATCTTTAAAGAGGCACGCCCTGTCTGGTAACACAATAGCAATAGTCAGCGCCAGTAGAAGTTGGCGACACGCCATGTCGTTGAAAGGAACACGCCGTGTCAGTTGAGGGAAGCTCGGGGCAGAAGCAGGCGACACGCCGTGTCAGTTGAGGGAAGCTCGGGGCAGAAGCAGGCGACACGCCGTGTCAGTTGAGGGAAGCTCGGGGCAGAAGCAGACGACACGCCGTGTCAAAGGACACACCGTGTTTGACACCGGCGAATCACCGAACACGTCGTGTCAAAGAAAAGACACACTGTGTCCAATGTCGTGATGTCAGATCTGTTGAAGCAGATGCACGCCGACACGACGTGTTTAAAAGCAACACGCCGTGTTGCGGCGGCGAACCGTCAACAACAATTCCGAGCAGCAACAAAAATGGTGGCGAAAACCATACGGAATTCCACTAAAGCAATAGAGGATGATAGATCCTCAGTAGTAGTAGAAATAGGAGATCTTTTCCTTGATTTAGGAGTAGATCTCAATAGGGGTAGATGCATGGATGAGGTAGGGTAGCGGTGGCGGCGGTGGCGATAACATGGAAGGCGGTGTAGATCTATGGCAGCGAATAGGATAGCGGCACTTCATTAGCAAGCAAGATCGACGGAGGCATGGCGGCCCTTTTAGATTTGGATCCAACAACTTCATAGGATGATTGTTGTTAATGAAGATGGAGAAGGCTCCAAAAAGAGGCAGGGATGGGAAATCTCTGCGGGTAGCCATCAACAACGCCTAGCGGTGGCGGCCGCCCGCAAGGGGATGAAACTTTCCTTTGTGCTCTCTCTCTCTTAGGGTTGGGGGCGGCTCAGGAACTACTGCTCTAATACCATGAGAACACTTCATAACGAGATTAATAACAATTCAAACTGCTGACTTAAGCCTAAAACAGATAGTATTTCACAGGTACATATTGACTGTTGAATGCTAAATATATAATCTTACACAAGATTATCAAATCAAAGAAAAATATAGCCCAAATAATGATGTCTTGACCATAGAAAATTTCCCAATCCCCACGATATTGATGTAGTTTGTATTGGTTGGTCAGTTTGGCGATTGGCATATTTACATTTCCATTAAAATCTGAATCTGTTGATAGACCAAGTATGTCATCCTTGTGGAATGGAAACTTTTATGGATATTCTGCCAATTTTGTGGTAAATTAATCCTTTGCTGGCATCTCTCCGTCAAACGATGACTACTGATGTGCCGCTATTACGGGCGGCTTGCTGGCAGCAACCACCCTTGCAGAGAATGGTGGCACTGGCAAACTCTTCGGACGACCAACCAAGCTATGAGGAACCATTCGACTGCTGTGTCACTTGTGTAAGGCAGATACAGGAAATTTGTATTAGGATATTAGAGAGGATGCCGGAAATGGGGACCACAGAAGCAGGCTTGGGATGGGGTGGAATCAGATTTAGACCAACAAACGTTTAGTTTGTATGCTCTAAGACCAGTTCATGTGATGGTACACATAATAGGGAAGAGTGGGAATAATAGGGGAAGCAAATATATTTTAAATACTGAAAGCAATTTAACGGTTTGGACAAAATCCCCAACGTTGTGTATTTATAGCTAAACTGATTTGAAATCATTGGATCCAGTTCAAATTGTCAAGAAAAAAGAAAGCCTTGAAAACTTGCATCCTGATTAACAAATAAACCTTAATAAAACACTTGATACACTAATTGGGTCATATTTTGTAGTATTTGATGGTTATGCAAATAGGCTTTATAAAAATCAACTATCCATTATTTTGAACAATGCCCGACTAGCACTTTAGCGGTTATAGAGTCCCGCTTGTGCCCCGCTTTGCATCTTATATACATTGCTTTTGAGTAACCCAATTCTAGGGAGTAAATATTTCCCGGTCTAACAAGATAAATTTGGAAGATACCATGCCATTCATCTTGTACATTATTACTATCATCCAATATTCCAATCTTTGTCTCATGCACGGGATAAAAATCTTTTGAATGCATTATGTTAAATGCAGAAATCTCAACTGAGTATAACATGATTTATTTAGATGGAGGAGTACTAAACATCAGATTCAAGTAATATGCAGCGGAAAGGCAAATAAGGTAATGATCTTTCCATTTGTATGGTTGAATATTGACATTAAGGCTTTCTTGCTATCTAAGAGGCTCCTATGCGCTCAGAATAGTTGGCCTCTCATAGGCCTGCACCCACACACACCCCACACCTATACCTTCACCCACAACCACGCCCTCACATGCACCTCAACAAAATCCACTTCTTTGTAGTTAGCATCTCTTATGGCGGTAGATCTCAATAGCATGTTGTAGTGGACATACACGAGATCCCTTAACTTGAGTCGCCCTAACCCATTCCTTTTTGAGTGTATCAAATTAATCATGCTTGAAATCCTTTCATAGCCCTATGCAGAAGTTGTATGTGAAAGGATGCAAACGGCTAAACTTCTAAGCTGGGGGGCACCAATCCCATTCCACACCCACGTTAACAAGGATCACCTTCTGTACGATCATCCACTGCATAAGGATGGCCAAAGCATCTAGTGGCTTCACGAAATTGCGTTAGATTGTCATTTGCATACCTCATCCAATACCTGCATCCGGTCTTCTATTGATGTAATCAATCTTTTGGCTACATCATTGACAACATATTTCAAATAAACTTCCATACCCAATCTCTCTGAGTATTAGAACCTCAGATTCAAGTAGTATGTTGTAAATGAATAATAAATGTTATTATACTGTACTCTAATCTTAAAAAACAAACTAAGTTCTATACAATTATAAATTAGATTCTCACCTACTCTTTGTAATGGATGCAAAAGCATGTCTTGCGTCCATCTCTGATGGTGAAGTATTGTGTATTGGCTGGCTACATGGACTACTTTTTGGATGTTCTCCGCCATTGTTTGAAGTGCTTCATCTAACCAAGGCATGGTTGCAGACTTACCAACGTTTACTAACCTCGAGACTTTTACTATAAGACCCATTATTCTAAGTACTTTGGTAACCTTGTCCCATACATAGAATTAAATGTCCGATTTCGATGTTGTGTCTGATGCCCCAGAAACAGAAATTTTTCGAAATTTCGGCCGAAATTTTGATATTTACGGCCCTAACAATTTTGACAACCAAATAAGCGAATTAAATCATGAAAATTTACCAAGACGATCTAATCGCCAAGATCTACTCAAATATGCAATAATATTTCATATTGGATATGTGTGTGTGGGGGGGGGGTCTCCCACATTTGTAAGTGAAGGAAGCTGAACAATTTCGACAAAATTTCGATGGCAATTTCGATGACAAAATGAAGGAATTATGTTATGGAGTTTTGCAACCACTATGTTTGAACATAGAAACACTAGATTGTATAATTAATTAATATGTTTAGAGGTTAGGGTGGGATCCATGTCTTGATGAGTGAGTGCACATATGAACAAAAATGTCAAGTCTGTTAGACAGTTAGACTGTTACAAACTTGCAAACTTCAAGTTAAAACAACTAGATTACTAGACTTTATAACTTAAGAGTTACAACTTACAAGTTACAATATTGTAGGTTAGTATATTTATTGTATAAAAGTTACAATATTGTAGGTTAGTATATTTATTGTATAAGACTACTATTATAATATATTTAGGGTTACATAAGTGAATAATAAAAATTATTTAGGGTTACAAGTTACTGCTTACACTTAGCGTTTTGTATAAGGCTACTATTATTATATATATATATTGTTACATAAGTGAAAAATACAAAAATATAAGAACTTCCATTAAAAAGATTTTGTAGTCATTTTGTGTATAAATATGAAATATATTGATTAGATTTTAAAAATAAGTATAGATTTACGTATTTCACACTATTGTTGCTTAGATTTATAAGTTCACTTCAAAGATCTTGAAAATTTTAAGAGAAATGTCACTTAGAAATTTAGGATTTTCGGAGTATTTATTAAGATATGTCTAAAAGGGAGTAGAAATAGGAGGAGTAGATGGGCTAGGGTGAGGGGTTACATACCTTAGAATCAAGTAAAGCAACCTTTAAGAGCAAGTTATCACAAAAAAAAGGCTAAAAGATCAAAGTCCCAGCAAATCCAGTCGATGGAACATTATTTTACGAAATAGGTGTTGCATTTCGCACTGATTTCGCAATATCAAGGCCCAAACTGGGCTTTTCTGCACTAAAATACCCCCGCTTTGCAAAATTTCGAATGTAGCTGCGAAATTTTCGCGAAATTGCGGTCTAGTTCCTGCGAACTGACATTTCGATGTTCGTTTGCAGAAAAACAAAATTTCGAGCGAAATTTCACAATTTCGATCAGAATTTTTGTTACATGGTCCCATAAAGGCTGACTAGCGATAAGGTGTTCAATTCTTCGTGGAGATCCACTCTACGCCATTAAAAAGCTTCTAAGTCCCCATCTATATTGGACTTGGTGAATCTTAACTCAAGTAGTTTGCAACAAATCTAGTTATTCTTGTTCTAACTAGATCGTCGCCACAATACTCTAGTTGTCTCATTTAGGCACGACAACGGGTCGGGTTTTTGAGAATCCGACCCAAACCCGATCCGTCCCATTTTTAGCTAAACCCGATCCATCCCGAACTCAAAAAAACACTGACTCAAAAAATCTGCAAGAATCCGACCCGAAAAAATTCGACCTAAAATATGAACATTAAAAAACCCGCAAATACCTGTAGTTTTTTTGCCGACAATTAGGTATCCTGCATCCAACCGTCTACCACACAGAATGTTAATAGCAAGGGGATGAGTTACATAACGGTAGCAGGTTGAAAAGGGGTGATTCGTATGATTGTATGGATACACAAGTATATCTAGAATTTGAAGAAAAGAGGCTGACCATAGCATGCTTAAGGAACTCCATGTCAAGATATGAATGATGTTTGACAAACAATTTGAAAGGAGGAACTGTGAGGTAGGGGGGACAGGGAGCTAGTCATGATCGTATATATAGTCATAATGCAACATCAACGAGTTGATATCTGGAATTTTCTTTTCTTTTTTTGGTTGGCATTTGAGACGTGGTCGCCTGATCGCAGTGAGACAATTGTTCTCTCACGGCGTCGACGTACTCTGCACACCCACACGCAGTGATGCTTCCCGCACTCCATCGATAACAACAACTGCGACACAAATCCACCGTCAACTTTGACTGTGGCCTACGAGAACTGATCTCTTGGATAAAAGGATTAGACGCGGGCGCAGAGGCGAGAGACCTTACTACTCTACTAGTAGGAAGAGAACACGGAGGAGCGACCGCATATCAGCACTGGTGGCAATCAAAGCAGAGTGAGGCGCCTTCTGCGCGACAACGCTGAGAAGTACTGCCTACCTACTGCCTCGATTCTCTGTTTGCGCTCTTCCCTTCCTGTCGCCTAGTGAAGTCTCGAGCTGCTGATCGTAGAGGAGCCCGTAAGATCCTAGATTGACCTGAAGCGGAACATCCGAGAGAATGTTCAGTACCTCCCGAGGATCGCAAACATCGGGTTCAAGCGGCAGTACATCTACGTCCACGTCGACACGTTGGGGCTGGTTCCGACATCACTACCCTAAGCAAGGACACGAGTTCGATGTGTACACCATCGAGGCGACGACACGTTCCACGACGAATACGCCGGGAGGGATGGCGTGACGCCGCATGGGTGCGGAACGAGACATTGTAGTTTGAGTTCCTCCACGGCGGGCGCGACGATGAGGAGTGGGGGACTCATGAGGACTGCACACCGACTTTTGATCTAGACTCGTGAGTGAGTGCGGGTGTGAGCACCCCCGTGTTTTCACCTATAGCACCCACGTCCAACACAGTACTCACAAGTGTCATCCCGTAAAACCCGCAAACCCTAATAAAACCCAAATTTTGCGGGTCGGATCGGGGGTCGGGTCAGGTGGGCTAGGTTTTTCTTGCGATGCCTAGTCTCATTACATTTATTAGAAAAGAGTGATTATGTATGAAACCTGTAATCATTTAGCATCAATTGCCACATATTTCATGAAATTAGGTTTGCC